>CM067217.1:57535397-58018821 GCA_034190945.1 Octodonta nipae
GATATTTTCAGTGATTTTTATATCATTACTTACTAGATAAATTGTTATTATATGAGCTTTATTTTTCAATTTATCACTTTGGAGATAACAATAAACAATGTGGTCAAGTATCAGATATATTGTGTTAGCTAACAAGCCTGCAGGGTTAATGTAGATCCGTTCAAAAAATGCTGTTAGTTTGCCCTATATAGATTTTCTGGCAGTCTGCTGATTTCACTGTCTCTATTGAAAATGGTTTCAATATTGTGCCTAACAACTCAACTGGAAATGACTTACCAAGCCGAGGCATGTCCACTAAGTATCAAGTATACGAGAAATATGCAAACCGACCTAATGAGAACAGATGTCACTCTGCGAAACGTGTTATTCCCCCATTGATCCCGGAAACGATCTGTTATCCACTACGCGAAAAATGTATGAGATGTTTTCTGGAATTAAGATCATATTAGAATCGCCTGTGGTCGAAATTGGACCAATTGTGTCAATTCCTAACAAAATTCAACTTGTTTTTCATATGTAATTAATATAATTCTTTATGTGCATATTCTTAATGATATAAGGTATGGCAAAGAGGCAGTAAGTGAAAATTAAAGACAAAAATTTAGTTCAAAAATAATCTGTTTTATTTTACTACTAATACTTCTGTTTGTACATTTAATTTATAGTACATGTGTGACGGTGCTTTACTCGTAAATTCAAGATTTCATCAAAAATGTTGGTACATATATACATATAATTGAACATTTGCTCTGATTTTTCTCAGAAATGATTCCGTTTAATTTCAATTCTTTAATACTTATAAAAATACACATTATAATAATTCCACTTTATAATATATGTCCACCACCCTGTATATGTAACTGCCTATGGACTATACATAATACACTGTGTGTATGCAACTGTTTATGGGCCACGCAATAAAACATTTGGTTTCTAACATTTCTGGAATTAACCTGTATAATTATAAACTACAGCGCCTTATATCTCAGTCAATTTATTTATGCATATGTAACTGCTCACGGCAACTTCATTGTGTGCCTCAAAACTAACATAAGAACACATAACTTTTACCCCTCCAAAAATTGCCTAACCAGCACTTTTCACTTTCATTCTCAAATAAGTCACCAAATCACTCTGTATTGAATGCCCTGGAATGTCAAAACAGCTACCATAATTGTTACACTCTCGTGCTTTCTCGGTAATACAATTTATCCCGTTTTTTGCAGACGCCAAAACCCCTAAATTGATTTTCGACAAAATCGTAGTGCCTTTTGCGAGAATTATAAAACAAATAAACAAACATGTCTATTATATTATTGGATAAATAAGTAAAAATATATTTTCAGCCTATCACATCTCGTTCAAAGAAGTTTAAACTATTTTTGATTGACTGCTAATTCTGACATGAGTAGTTAAAATTAATTTAAAAGATTACCTTATATCAAATTAAACTGTTAAATGATTCGTGTTATTTATTACTAATACTGTAATACTATTCAAGTTTCATTTGCACATGGCATAAATATAAATAATTATAAATATATTTCCATGTCACCTTTTGATATTGGATACATATGGTTTTCCAAAATATTAGTAAATTGATATTAGATTTGTGAGAAATTCATGACTGAAAGTACGTACATACTCAACTAGTGGGGTTCGGAAAACAAATATATCAATTACCTTTAGAATCTCTAAATAGTTTACTTGTGTCAAACGTTTCTTCTGTAAATGCGTAAACTGCACACATTCAACTTGGTCACTTTAATAGCTGCTATCGTCATCATTTTTGTAAATGAATAGAAAAAAGAACGGTTTTAGAGCTTACATCTTTGTAAGTAAAAGTCGATTATTTTGGGTTTTTACTGTCGACTGTTGTCAAATTTCAAACATTAAATTAAGGCTTAAGCTACTTGTTCATACTGTGCGCCATCGCACTTGGATGTTATTAATAATTTATTTTTAAATTACTTATTGTAAAAGACATAAATATAGATTCTTTATACATTCTGCACTGAAGGTCAACAGCTATTAAGCAAAAGAAAAAAAAAGAATATCGGTTGAGGTACAGGGGTGAAAATGGTACCACGCTACGTAATTCACTGCAGTGGGGCAGACCACTTCGTGTTGATTACGAATGGAAATGATTTTGTAAAAAGGGACACATTAGCTGCAGCAGATATGCATGAGAATTCATATGACACAGCTCTTAAGAAGACAAAAGTTATGGTAGGCATCTGAAAACACCAGATCCAAACAAAGAACAAGTCAACATTAGAACAGGTGAACAATTCACACTCAATGTAGATCCAGGAGGCGACAGAGAATCAAAGAAGAAATCAAGAAAATAGCGCAGCGAGTACGAAGACCACAACTAAACGAAGAGGGAAACAACGACAGAAGAATTAATGGGTATCATCAGAAAACTGTATACGAAGAAAGCACCGGGATGGGACAAGATCACGAACAGGATGTTAAGGGAAGAGAAGTACATAGATAGAAGAATGAAGAGCCTTTTTAACAACATACTTAAGGACCAACGATACCCTAAGGAATGGAAGAAAGCAGATATCTTTGTAAAACCAAAGCAAGGAAAGAAAAGGAACTGACTGAACTACTGAGCAACACAAGCAAAATCATGGACAGAAACATTTTGAAGAGGATCAAGGAAGAAGAGGAACAGCTAAGGATTTTTACAATGCGGATTCAGGGAAGGACACTCGGACCAGGTAATGAGAATGGTGGAAAACGCGATGAATGACACAGAAAACAACAGATCAACGCGCAAAAATGGACGAAAAAGGATTTGGAAGAACCACCATAAGGATAACCCAGAACTACCTCACAGGACAGACATACAGGATCAGGATAGAGGAAATCACATCAACGGAGAGGAGCATCAGGGCAGGAGTGCCATAGGGATCAGAACTATCACCGGTATTACACAATATCTACACCAGCAACATACCGAAAGGGACGAGATACTTAAAAACTTTTAACGTTTAAGCAGACGACACAGTAAAACTGGCAACATGAGCGAGGGCGGACCAGGCAACAATCTACTTACAACAGAACATCGATGAAATGGAAAATGGGCCAAGAAATGGAAGATCAGAATCAACACAGAAAAGACACAAGCAATAGAAATAGGACGAAGAAATAATTACAAGCCAACCAGGAGACTAACAGTAGGATGTACACCCATCAACTGGCAGGAAGACGTAAAATAATAAGGGATCCATATCGACAGTAAGCTAACATGAAGGAAACACATAGAGGAAATAGCGAAAAGACCCAAACACCGCATCAGCATGATCAATGCATTAATAGGACGCAGGAGCAAGCTACAGCTGAGGACAAAGAAGACGATCTACAAAGCCGCAGTAAAACCATTGATGATGTTGGGAGCAAGCATATGAAGACAAGCAACGGACACACACACCAAAAAATTAGAAAGGATTCAGCACAACGTCCTGAGAAGAATGACGGACGTACCATGTACATGAGAAATGAGCAGGTAACAAGAGACCCCCCCCAAAATCAACATAGTGGTATGCCCCCTAAACTAGATCAAGCTCCCCCCAAAGACAATTCTGGATCTGCTCCTGCTGATTACTAAGTTAATGAGTATAATTACTAAATTTCTTAACAAAAATAATACCTATTCTAGAAAGAAATCAGTACTAATTTTTATTTTTGATCTACTCTACTATCAAAATTACTTATTATTTAATTATAATACTTTTAAAATATTTTATATTATTTTAGGTTTTCTCATATAAAATTAATAAACAATTTGTTAATAATACCATGAATTTTCAAGTAGTATCGTGATTGTATACCAAATATTAAATCTCGGTTTATGTAAACATGCTAGAAGAAGTTCTTAGTTGTATACTTAGTGACGTCTTTAAAATTCTGATTAATAGATTGGCAATTATAACAATTGTGCAAACTCATTGTTTTACCAACTTAATCACTACAATTTGAAATCGGTATTCGTTTAACAATTCAAGTAAAGAAGAATTTAATTCACAATTATTATTAATTATGTAAATTCACTAGTAAAATAAAATAAAGTTTAATTATTCCTGAAGTACCTAGCAAACCTACCAACTTAAGGAAATTTGTATTTAATATCGTTTAATGAACTGCCTTATACAACTGTTGCATTTTTATACTTAGAATAATTTTCGTGTCTTATTATTTTGACTGAATTCCCACTACAGTTTTCATGTATAAACGTAAAATAAAGTGTAAACATTTTTGACTAAAACTAAAACTGTGTTTTACATGCGTATACACAAAAAACATCAAATCTTCAAGATCTTGGGGGGTGATCTCTTTAATTTTCAATAATCAACCTAATATTAAATTTTCTCACAAGTCTCTTAAAACTGTTAATGATTTGTTCAGTAAAGTTAAAGATAACATTCCGAAATTTCTCCATTCTAATGTAATATATAAAATTAATTGTAACAATTGTCCAGCCACTTATATTGGACAAACTTTAAGAAGACTTGAATATCGAATAACTTCTCACAAAAGCGGCGATATAAGATTGAACAAAGACTCTTCGGCTTTAACTAGTCATTGCATTGATAATTGCCATACAGCAAACTTTGACAACGCCAGCATTTAAAAGAATTTTTTGCACAGGGTATATATTAATAGCTTTGATGATAATATACATAGAAAAATAGATCTGTTGAACCTTAACATTATATATTGCCATTTGCTTGAAATCAATAACAAAATTCCAAAATCTTATAACTCTGTTTCTAATCTTGGTTAATTCATTTTCACTAACTTTATGGGATTAAATTTTTTTTGTCCAACAATTTGCAGCTCTATTTTTCATTAATTTCTAAAGTAATCAACATCTCTGTAAATTTCCATTTGACATTGTCATTTTCCTATACATTTCATTTCAATATATATATATATATATATATATATATATATATATATATATATATATATATATATATATATATGGTACCCCGGTGGCTTAGTGAGAAAGTCCTTCAGTCACACAATTTTATAAAAATTGCAGCTTGATAAGAGGTCTTGACTCGGGGTCGAATCTCAGCCATGTCAAGGTTTTTTCCAATTAATAAAGGTTTGTGTCACAATTCCGGTGGGTACAATCATCTCTGATGTAAATGGCAAAAATCGACCCGCCCTGAGGCAGCGTGGTATGTTATGCCTCATATCCCTGCAACATTCTAAAAATATTCTTTATCGCAATCCTTCGAGACAATTTTTCCCAGAAAAAGAGCTTAAGCTCTTCACCTGTTCCCACTCATCAGCTCTACTTCTTCTTCTTCATTAATACATTTCTTCACGCGTTTAGTTATTCAAAGGCCAACTCCAACATCTTTAGCCTTGAGTTCTCGATAAAAAACTACCAAAAATATCTTCCCCTTAGTCTTTCGAGTCAGTTCTTCAACTCTTCCGTCATAAACTTCTTCGTCTTCTTCGTTTCAGTTAATCAAAAAGACCATTGGTCCACCTATCTTCATTCTCTTCAATACAGTCCTTCAGTTCTTCTCATAGATCTTAAGCTCTCCTTCATCGTTTCTTCTCAAGACCTTAAGTTCTCTATTTCCACAGCTCTTCAAGTTTCTCTGCAATCTTTCAATGCTTTAGGGAGGCTACACCATGAAAAATTGGTTGAATATAGCTGCATATGATGATGATACGTTTATATGCATGAATTTTAGGGAAGGGCGAAGTTTCGGTCATCATCAAGATGACTCTTTATAACTGAAATATTTTCAACTCACCCTTGTATAGGGTAAGATATATAATCATTTTAAATGGTATATAATGAATAG
Organism: Octodonta nipae; assembly: GCA_034190945.1. Taxonomy (NCBI): domain Eukaryota; kingdom Metazoa; phylum Arthropoda; class Insecta; order Coleoptera; family Chrysomelidae; genus Octodonta; species Octodonta nipae. The sequence goes on from CM067217.1 coordinate 57,541,238, forward strand.
TTTCTAATATAATTTAATTTATAGAAAAAAATCTTTAATGCAACCGAACTATAAAAAGTCACAACTTCCAACAAACTAACTTAAGATTACTTAAAACACCAAACATTTGGTTAAATTTTCACTATTTATTTATTTTTATTTGACATATGTTTGGCCAAGTTTGGGTTCTTTTGAAATTGTAAATACAATGAATGCTAAAATTATATTTCTAACAAAGAAACTAATAAAATAAGGTGTCGTCTTGGGGAATTTCAGAGGAAGTTGGGGTACAGGTCAGATAAATAATACATTTATGAAACATTGCTAACAACAGTTATGGATAATATAATATTATTTAGAAATGGATTTTGAAATTAAGTAAGGGAGGCGGATTAGTATCAGTACGATCATTTAAGAGATTGGGAGAATTTTTATTTTTGTTGATTTCGAGGTATTCAAGAAGATATAATTTTTTACATTTGTTTTGTAGATGTAAAATTTTGAATGTATTTTGAGGTATATGTTTTTTTAATAATATACCTCAAAATACATAGGAAATTCTATCTACAAAACCCAAGTAAAAAGTTATATCTTCTTGATTCCCTTGAAATCAACAAAAACAAAAAGTCTCCGAATCTCTTAAATGATCAAACTGATACTAACCCGTCTCTCTTACTTAATCTCAAAATCTATTTCTAAATAATATTATATTATATTATCCATTACTGTTGTCAACAATGTTTCATAAATGTATTATTTATCTGACCTCTGTAATTCCCCACAATTAAGACGACACCTTATTTTATCACCCTACCTTTAGTTTCCTTGTTAGAAATATAATTTTAGCATTCATTGTATTTACAATTTCTGAAGAAGCCAGACTTGGCGAAACATATGTAAAATAAAAATAAATAAATAGTGAAAATTTAACAAGGTGTTTGGTGTTTTTAAGTAATCTTAAAAATGTACTTGAATTGAGGGTCATACTATATTAAAATTTAGGTTGTTAATTTATACACGGTGGTCCGGAAAAATTCAAATTGCAAAAGCCTCAAACACGAATAATGTCGTTTTTTAAATGTCTTCCATCATATATTTTTACCCTTAGATAATTCTTTTTATTCGTTTTGAATATGTATGTGTCGTTCCTATTACTAAATAAAAAAAATGTTAATTTTTTTTCGTAAAATACACAGTATCCTTAAATTTCGATTAAAAAAGGTGCCATAAACAACTGGTCGCTACTGAAATTATTAAACATCAAATTAAAACTAATTCTGTAGTTTCGTTTACTCTGCAAAGATGAACGACTAAGAAACTAATAATGGATATTACAGTTCATTAATTATTTTAGTTTGCGTTTATGAAGAATGCAACATTTAGTGAACTGTATCCTCAGTTGATTCCTATACTACTCCTAAACGTATGAGTAGAGATGAAAACGATGACAATTTGTCAAACCCAAGGGTACTTAAACAAAAAAATCAAAGAAAAACAATTATGGGTGCAATGTGGTCCGGATGATAACCGTTACGTCTAACTATTGAGCTGTTGCAGAAAAAAGTCTAATGAATCTCTGCTATTAGGCCAAATGACAAAAGTGTCAACAATATATCTAAGCCAACAGGAAAGTTTTCAATTAGACGAGTTTAAGACCTGACTTTCGATTTGTTCCATGAACATGTTAGAAGTGTGAGCTCATCGAGGCCCCACGAACTTGTTTGAACAGAGTATCTTTGAATGAAAAATATGTGTTGGAAAAACAGTTTTGGACAAGTTTGATCAGGTCCGAAGAGATATTGTGTTTTATTTGAAATTATTTAACGTTTCTGATTTAGGGACATTGATGAAAACAGATACAACATCGAAGCTAACTAGGATATTTTCTGAAATTCTATAAGCGCCTAACATATCTAAAAAGGAAGAAGGGTTCTTTACGTACAAGGATGCTTGCTCGGCTAGAGATTGAAGGGTTTTGGCTAAGTACCAGGCTAATTCTTGGGTCGAGGATTGTACGGAACTGACAATAGGCCTAAGAGGAATGTTCGGCTTATAAATCTTTGGTAGTCCGTAAATTTTCGGAATTTTAGAAGATTTCTAACATAGACCTACGAATTATATAGGTCTTATATAGGTCTGTGATTTTTAAAGAGGAGTGATTCTCTTTTTGATGTCAGGAGCAAGATGTATTCTGTCGATGATTTCCTTGGTCTTTTTCTCTTAATATGTAGTATGATTATTATTTGTAGTCTGGAGTTTTGAGAAGAGTACTCATTTTGTGAACACAGTGTTGAGAAGAACGGTCGCGTCATCATTGTCTACTGAATGATCATCATTGTGACGTAGTTGTTTTAATGTATGTCTTTTGTTAGAAGTTAGGTCTGATTTTGGTGGCTTTGATGTGCGGAGTACTTAAGGGATGTCTTGGCGAGTATCTTCAGCCTCAATATCTGATAGTCCAACCATAGCTACCTCAACTTGAGAAATGATTATTTTGGTTGAGATAGTTTTTGGCGTCACTGCGAAATTGAAACCTTTGGATCGGACGTGTCCAAGGGGAAGTCAGAAAAGTTGCGGACGGTCGTCTGAGGGAGTGAGGTGACATTGGGTTTATGTTATGTAGTAAGTCGTGTTAGTTTATGTTTCTGAGTTATTGTCTTCTTTTATGTCATGTATTCAACTTTATCGCTATGCGATCGAAAGTGTCCCAAAGAATTGGATGAGGGTTGAAAGTATTTAATAACGAATAACAGTGATACAAATTTCGGTTAGTTTGATCAAGTTGATACATTTAAGGAAAGCAAATCACACAGAAGCAGGGATTTTCGAATAAGAAATTAGAAGATGAATGAAATGTTCTGAGAAGCTTCCGCAGTGATTAATTTGCTTGTACGTATTCTGTCCTTATTACTGTGGCGTGTCCCATAAACGCTAATAAAACGACATTGCTTTCGTTAAACCTAATTTGTTCTTAGGCTGATTTAATTTAATAATTAATGTTACAAACGCACGTTAAAATCTTGATTAATAGAATCACTTTGAAATATATTTAATGTAGTTCATAATATAGCGAAAACAAACTTATACAGTGATACATTTGGTATTCATTGTAACTATGCATTGCCAAACAAACCAAATATGTAAGCAGATTTTCAACTCAATCGGTTGATGTTAACTAGTTTAATTCAGCTATTAGCTTTACACTTTCCCTCATTTAGCTCTCTCCCAGAGGAAAGCGCCCTAGTGTAAGGGCTGTGATTATCCATTTTCAAATATATGAATTATCTTGTATAAAATCGGTATTAAAATCGATATTGCTTTGGGGATTGCTGATATAAATTAACTCATTTATCAATTAATATTATTATGTGCGTTACGTTATTATCAAAATAATTTTCGATGGTTTTAAAGAACATTAGTAAATCGTTATTTTCTTTCATGCAGATTGAAAGTAGTTAATAGAAGTTTCGAAAAATTAACAGTAACAGTTTAATACTAATAAAGTTGTCTGGTGCTGTATAATTTTTTCTAAGCAGCAATATTTTGGGTAATCACAGGACAATTTATACCAGCACTAATGTGAGATGCATATTCAAATCGCTTATTCCCAGTTAAGAAACCTTGTACATATGACTTATAAACTGAGTTTAAATAAAATATCTACTCATCGAATATTTAAATATATTGGACGTTATCTGTATTTGAGCAAATTGGAAAAAGACTCAATATTACAGAAAAACCCACAAAAATGCCTTATTGAGAACATGTGCTGAACTTTGCATACGAAGATCATTGTTACCTAACCAATGTATGGTTATGTTTTTAGACGAAAGGCATGTTAGCTTTGATGGTGAAGTTGATGTCACTGCCGGGAATTCACTTCTCCATGGTGAGAATGAGAAAATGAGAATGGTGAGAAGGGAAAACTGAGGAATGAGTCACAGAACTCATGGGTTAAAACAATGGAAAGAAAAAAATATGAAGCAGAAGACGAAAGCTCTCATCTTTTCAGAAGCTGCCTATTTAAACTTACATAAGAATATACTGTTATTATTAGTTATAACGATTAATGCAACAGAAATTGGATAGAGCTCCTTATACTAACTTTATGTCTCAGCTTTTTCCCACCTAGCACCTCATATCTTCTCTAAAACTAGTGCCAACCGCTCCCAATTCTTACCGTCTTCTACATTCTTTCTTTTTGCTCATATTTACACAAACTCTCTAACGCATTCATCAGTATCTCCTCTCCTGCTTTGTAATATGAATCTTGTCTTCAGCAGTTTTCCATTAAATGCGCTCCAATTAAGTTATTCTACTTTCTTGCATATCCCATTCTCTCCTAGCACAGTGGTTTTACCCTTCTATGGCTTCTACTTTCCATTTGGAACTTCTAGCTCATTAGGAATGTTGATCCACTTGGTAGAAAAAAATTTATTGAAATGTTTATTTATATATTATGTTAGGTTCTTTTAATGTTCAAAATAATGCATTACTCTCAATTCATTTTCCCAAAATTTGTCATCAGTTCAATTTCTATTATTCTTGTAAAACGATTATTTAATATACAATTATTTTGCCCTTTTTATCTTCCTCACAGATATTTTGAGAGAAAAATGGCTACAATATAAACAACCAGTATTCCTTTGTATATGCTTTGTATATTGTGTGATACTTAGATGTGTGTGTGGACATTTCAGCTCCAAATCTGGATTCGTTATCAATCGGTGTGGATTTTAGTGGATTTTTTGGTGGCTTATTCTTAAATTGTTGCCTTGATCCAATTTTTTTTTGTTTGTCAGAATTACTTCAATTAGATGAATCTGAATATCTTAAAGAATTTAATAAACATTTAAATAATTGACACAGTTAAGCGAAAGCTTCTTACCGGATGCCCCCATTTATTCGTTAAAGTATTGAGGAGACCGCTAGTTAAATGAGGAATCGCACCATATGACCTTGACACCGACACCGAATACTACTAGATGATGTTAAAACCTAGCATCGACGTAGAAGTGAAAAGAGAGTATCATAGCTAACTATTATACAATGATAGCAAATAATTTGATCGTTACATCTGAAAAATTGTTCAAAAATATCTGAAATTAAATTAATAAATAAACTGAACTTTGTAATTAATTTTAAACTCATCCGTTAATAAAAACAGCTCACACCAGAGAGAAAGAGAGAGAGAGAGAGAGAGAGAGAGAGAGAGAGAGAGAGAGAGAGACATTACTGAAAATTATTACATTTTTAACACTTTGTAAATACTTTTATAAAATGGCACATTCTGTAAACCCTAACGTTGTCAATGTCAATATTCGTGTCTGACTAGTCATAAATATGATTACCGATTACGATCCAACTCAAGGAGAAAACAATTCTTTCCTAGAGCCCAACTCAGTAACAGAATTTTTCAATGCAAAGGCTTACTTACAAACAGTTAGCAAAGAAAGTGGTGACAATCTGTAACGAAATAGTCATTGGAAAATCTTCTGTTTTAACATGAATCATTTTCAGATATGACCACTTAAGAGACCTCTTAAATAAGATACTGGCTGAACGCCCAGAGAATGTTATTGACTTTTTCGAAGAATATAGCAGGAAACTTAAAGAGGAGCGATTCAGGCCTATGACTGATCATTTACGAGATATTTACAATGTACCAGGAAGACTCGAAATTGCAACGCAAATGATACCCATGTTCAAGGTACTTAATTAAAAGATGAAACCGGTTCAATACGGAAGAATTGAGGAGAATTGTGACCCGTGACTTTAAAAGCTAGGCCGGCAACAATTGTATATTTTTTTACCGTAATATTTGGACAAACTATAATGCGTCCTCTGTTACCTTTATGATTATTGAAATCGTTGGTTATAAATCTATATCACTAAGGATTTACCTTGTGAAAACTAACCAATGTTAATAAATATATATTACTAATTAGCATATTTATGCTGGTTCCAACCTACATCATTAAACTTCTCAATAACGATTAATGTTATTATTTGTTTTCGGAAAGAAAAACAAAATAGATAAATTTATATGAAAAAGATTCAGAGTACATATCAAACTAATTCTAAAAATGAGCCAAACAATACGAAATAATTGTCGTATACAGGGTATCCTCAACGTCTAGCTTCAGCTCATAAAAATAAGCCGTAAATTCTCTATTAATGTAATAAGAAATCCCTACGTTAGAGGTGACCTACAGAAAGAGCAGTTTTCACATTTTAAATGATATTGCCACATATTCTCACACTGCTATTAAAAAATTCTCAAGATCTCTCATTTATTTATTTATTTTTGTTATATCATTTTAAAAGTTTACATGAATAACTTAAAAGAGATTTATTCACTTTACAAACTAATAGCTACATTTTTATATGTGTTAGATGAGTTCTATAAACTTAATTTGCACTAAATTATTTTTTATTTGTTTTTCGCTTAACTCATTAAATAATTTCTTTTATGAAAATGCACTAGTCTTTATTTCAATGTCGATAATATGCTACTAGTTGATACTCAAAAACCCTGTACACTTATTGTTTAAAGAAATGTTTTTTGTTCAATAATTTAACAAATTATGTACGCTTAGTTCTATTTGAATATATATGTTTGGAACCTATAGGAAGTTATAGTATTTATTAACTTATGATTTTAGGCAAATCATTTCAATGAAACCTCAAAGGTAGATCCAGAAGATTTGGAATTAGCCGATTTATCCCACTGCAATATGTTGGAACTCTTACACTATTTAGAAAATTGTGGTATTGCTCTACCACGAGCAGAGATGTTTTTCGTAATGCTGTCTATGAAAGAGTTAATTTATAAGGAACCGATTAGCACTATTAGGTATATATATTTTGAATACGTTTGGTTATATATAACGAATTTATTGTGCTTTAAAATACACCACACTTCTTACAGTTTGTTTTAAACAATGTAATCAAACATTAAATATCTTTGTCACAAATATTTTCGTTTAAACTTCAGCAACAGTGATTATCTACACAAAATGAGGCTAGTATTAAATTATACAAATTACAAAAGATGAGTACAAGACGTATGGTTGCCCGTGGGACATTTTTATTTAAAATAGTTAATAGTAAAATAGATTCTCAATTCTTTTTTAACAATACGCATTTTAGTGTGCGTTAGTTTAATTCAAGATCTATCCTTCTTTTCTATAATCAAGGATTTAAACTAATTATGGCAAAAATTACCCACCGCGCAAATGCCTATAACCATTATTTTAACCACATCAACGTTTTTAATGCATCACTTCAATCTTTTAAATTAAGATCTGCAAATTGCAATATTTATTTGTACTCTCTCCTTTATTCTAATCTCACAGAGCTTCATTACTCTAAATATACTGTTAAACAATCCACCCATAATTTTGTATTGCTAACAATATTTTTCAATATTTGCTTTATATATATATATATAATTAGTTCTTTTGTTAAATGAGCTTTTGCTTTAGTTTCATATGTATCACTGTAATATTGTGCTCTTGCTTAATTGGAAAGCTGCGACTTTCTGTGTGGCCGCTGTTGGTTTATTAAATAAATAAATATGTAATACCATTGTTCTTAATCACAAGTCAGGTGAAATAGTAAAACCCCCCGAAATTTTGGAGTTTTGTCTTTAAAGATTCAATTTTAAATAATTAACCACTTTTTCACAAAACTACTTTTTTCTATATTTTTCTATATATCCTGGAAATAGATAAATAAAATTATAAATTTTGCAGTCCTAATCAATCCTTCACAAATTATCTCCTATATTTTTCTATATATCCTGGAAATAGATAAATAAAATTATAAATTTTGCAGTCCTAATCAATCCTTCACAAATTATCTCACCCAAAAAAATGCTACGCTCAAACATTGTCATACAATGATTTCAACATGGCTATTGGTTTTCAAAAGTTTCACCATTAATTTAAAGATTTTACATTTCGATAAAATATTCATGACACATTAAGATATAATATAGGGCGAAATGTGTAAACTTCAATTTACAGGTTTTGGGGAAAAGTAATGGGAACTTTAAAAAATTACCTAATAGTAGAATGCGACCTCAAGGAAGAGGAATATATTAGACGAAATGAAGTAAGTAAACCACTTACACTCACAATAACTAAAAATTTTTTCAAAGTATTTCAATTACTTATTTGTTAGTATTACAAATAATTTTCCTAAATGTGTAAAATTATTTATATAACTCCTGGATATTTTTATTTCGTCAAAAGTGGTAAAGAGCAAATCATATACTCGTAATTGCCCAAATCCTTTTCAAATACTTGTCTTTGATAAGAAAATGGTAAGAACATTTCAACAAACGAACCCAACATTATTTATTTTTTTAAATGTAATTACCTAAGAAGTCTAACAAAGCAGTTGAACTTTATCAGGCAAATATATACATTTACCCCCTCTTCCTTATCGAAAAACATGGACCAGTGCAAAAAAAAAACTTCTACAGGGTTAGTCATTTTATTAAATAGGAACTCGAACTTGTAACTACGGAAATGGAAAGAGCGGAAAATGTTACGTCGAGATGTGACCTTAACCTTGACCTTTAAGGTCATTTCAAAAAGTTTCCGTTGTTTCAATTTCGGGGTAAGAAGTAGGGAAGAAAATGACCTTTACATTTTCTTCCCTACTTCTTACCCCGAAATGGAAACAACGGAAACTTTCACATCCGGACTAGATCTCGATATTTAACTTCACATTCAAGGTAATTTCATTGTCAAAGTTTAAATCCTAAAGAGAAACAACTAGTTTGTACCCCAAAAATGAAAGGTGCCAAATTTTCCTCTGAAAATGATGTTTACCTGAACCCTGACAATCAATGACATTTCAAGGTGTAGATCATTAGCTTAGATTAGTACTTGACGCTCTCTACATCATCAGAGAAGTCATTGAAATGTTTAGTTTCTGTGGTTTATGGACCTTGATAACGCGTTTGATATAATACAGTTGGAAGACATCATTAACGCTTTCAAGAAAATCGATGAAGGCCGGCTACAAGTAGGGTGATTTGTGCTGAAGTTTATGTAATATTTCTTGGAGGATCATGTTTTTTTTCATTTACTTTTCAGATTTACTGAAAACGGTGTGTTTAAGTTATAGACAAATATATGGAGTATATGAATCAACCTTAATAAAATCTAGTTTAAAACATTCAAATTCGTTAAGCCGTTTCAAAGAAATCAGAGAAGATTAATTGGACCATAGACTCTTAATAACGCTTTTTCAGTTTTCTGGAATATGTAAAAAATCACGTTATATAAAATTATATGGTACCCCTTCGAGGTATTCCTTAACACAATGCAAGTTATATTATGGAAATTGATTAACCCGTTTAAGACTTGAAACAAATAAAAATATTTCGACGAATTGATAAACCTCAGTTTAACACATTTAGACCTCTTAAATACCTACACACAAAAAATAAATGTAAACAATGAAAGGTGCTTATTTTGTGCAAATTAATTACCTGCCTGTCCAATTTTTATTTGAACCAGATGCCAAGAAAACCTTAAAATCCTACATTGCTTACATATCCACTACTTGAACAACTTGATTCTTGCTATATATTAACATTAACTACAAATGCATCATGGAAGAGATCTTCTTAGTTTTAATATGTTTAATTGTCAGTTTAACTTTTAGTTAATTTGTAAACTTCATTAATTTGTCAGTACCAGAAAAAAATTATTATTGTGATATTTATTATAAACATTCGACTGCTGAAAAACTATATAAGTAGTAAGTAGCAAAATAATATCAACAAAAGTTATTCAGCCTAAAACATTACACGAAGTGGATAAAATATTTTTCTTGTGCTTTTAGTAGTTTAATTGAAATACTGAAACAAGTACTGAAATACCAAGATACTAGTTTAAAAAATATTAATACATAGAAAATACTGGTATTGTCAATCAATCCAATGTCGCAATGTAACGAGGTTACTTTAATTATAACAGATTAAATTGAGGAAACATTATTTAAGTAGATGTTTTTTTTTAATATAGAACCATCTCAAGACTATTCTTCAAAATAGCTGTAATATAGTTTAATACAATTCATATTAAAATAGTGTCAAAATGCTTTAAATTAGGGTGGCGCTGATGTAGCAAAAGAGTGGAATTTAAATTCCAGAAATTTTTAGAATATCTCATAGATTTTTAGGAAAACTATATATTTTTTACGTATTTTGGTTGAAAAAGAAAGACAAAACCGGTGGCTTAACATTAGCATTATTTTATATTATTTATAATTCACATCATACCCTCTTTCCACACCAGTACCATTCTGGTTACTTCTTGAAATTGTTATTTAATGCTTTCAGCTGGACATTTTTTCAGTTTAATCCCCATATAAGTTTATCATCTTTGTCTCTACCATCGATAAACTTGACCTTTTTTGCTGAGTTCTAGTATGTCATCCTTGTTTTGTCGGTACCATCTATAACTTGTGTTTTTTTTTGTGCTGTTCTGACGTATGTCAGGTCTCTAAAGTAAAATCTCGCAAATAAAAATTGAAATATTTACTATAACGAAAAGCAATTTTTTTTGCTGGTATTGCATATTAATTGGAAGATGGACTCTTACAAAAAACGCAATTTCCGATTTTAAGAAATTGAGTTGATATCCCTCAAGAACGCAACGTAGCAATGCAGATTCGATGACGTCCTGTAATTTAAAAATCCAAACTAAAATACCTGTTTGTTATCTATTTTTTGAATAAAACTGGTAGTCCTAACACAACGAAACAGGCATTTCTAGTTTTTCTGTATAACTAGACAACTACACAATGTGGAGTAATTTATTTTGTAACGCTCTAAAGGTGTATACAATAGTCTAGCTTTTCCTTATTTATTTTTATAAACTAAGTACCTACACATTTCCTTTCTAGGAGGTGGAATTTCTTAAAATAACTTGACCATAACTTTGTTTTAGGTTCATTCGTTATTCCCAAAAACACTACTCTCCAAATATATATTATGCACTTAATTTCTTGTAATTGTTACAATGTGGCTGAATTAGTATACCACAAAATAAAGGTTTTGTGCTTTTTTATATAAATGTTAAAATTAATTTTAATCAGTTTTTTCCCATAATTTAATTCATTCTATGCTAACAGAGAATGTATATGGATATTTTAGTCTGACATTCACATATTTATTTATATGTAAAAATAATCACCCATTCATTCTTATATTTCTAAACAGTGTTACGCAATTACAGAAAATTTCTTATACCACGTAGTTTATTAGCAACTACAGAAGAAAATTACACATCCATGTTAATAACCCTTTGGGAAAAAACATTTTTAAAATATTAGTTACTTCTACATGTACTGCTGATACTATTGTATTTCTGTTGCAGTATTTTGAAATAGATAAATAGTGCTCAAAAGATAGATGACATCCCATCACATGATTCCTACATCCTACTGTTTTTTAACTGAAATGTAATTTTTGTAGGTACTTTTTAATAAAGAGATACGTTTTCATCCGGGTTGCCTATTAAAATATGGCCTCAAGTGTTTTCGTTCATAGCGTACTTTAATGAATTATATGACAAATTAAAGCTATTTTTGTCCTGCTACTCCTGAACTACTTTCCTTGTATCATGACGCTCATGACGCTCACAATTACCGACGAGCACATAATAAGTCACGCTCATAACATTACCACAGAGCTGAATATCGATGTTACCCTTTTGACAGAACAGAAAGTTTAGTATCGTAAATATTACCCAAGATATTATTGGCGACTCATTTTCTTGTATAATTTCGGTCATTGGCAAAGAGAGCTTCAGCAGAACGGAAATTTGTGGTATTAAAATTGCAAATTTTCAACTAAACTGTCTAGAGAAGGATCATTAGAGTTTAAGGAGCAAGCGACAAATCTGTTAAATTTTGCTGCCTTCCGAGGTGACAATGTCAAGAATCCATTCACACATCTCCTTTTTTGGAATTAGATCCCATGCCAATAATTTTTTAAATGATTTTTTAATAAAAAAAACCTCAAGAATAAACGAAAAAATAAAAATCAAAACAGCTATAAGTCTTTTAATATTTTCAACATATAAATACAATGCAATAAAATAAATAAAAAAAAATAAAAATCAAATAAAATGCACTACAGTGCATGAAATAAAACAAAATTAAAATTGAGCCAATATACTTATAGTACAACACAATTAGGTCGTATGTAGGTACAATTAACAAAGTTGTTAGGTATCGACACATATAGTAATTAATCTAAACAATAACATGTACAAATTAATTACCTCTTTAGAAGTCTGAAACCTATTACTAGGTTGAAGAATTTAATTAATCCAGGATTTTATGTCTGCTTGGCACTGACTGATAAATAAACTGCGAGTAGAAACAAATAGCAATTCACTGAACACACAAATAAGGATAAAAAAGTACTGGAAATATCCATCCTGTTCGAACGAAAGGAAATTATCTACGTGCCAGAATCGTGACTGGACGATTGGAGAGGATAGCGGAATCCGTAATAATATAGTAGATAAAAATATTGGATACAACCCTACAAAGTTTATTGACGCTAAAATATTTAGAAGTATGTAATGTTTATTTATATTTGTTTTCTTAGCAAAGTGAAGAGTTTATTTAATTTTATTTTGTTTTTTCGTTTTCTTGGTATAAAAATATTGATGTGAGGTATCTACCAATTTATTTGAAACAATATTTCCAGCAATTGCAATAATATTTTCTACAAAATTTTAGATGTATAATAATAATGAAAACGAGAAACAACAAGATGCTCCAGAAAATACCGAAGTGAACCTTGAAGAAAATGAGTATACTAAGGCATTAGGTAATATTGCTAGAGGACAACAAATCCCAGGTGAAGGTGGAGGAAAATATCCACGACAGCTACCTCCAGAACCTACAATTCAGTACGTTACACCTCCAGAACCCCCTAGTGAACCTGCAGGTGTTGGAATTAATAAAAAAGTGTGTTCTTATTGAAGTTTATCTAGTCTTGTTCAATATTTAATTACCATTGAAAATCTATTTTAGACTGCGTAAAAAGTAAGGTTTAATTTAAGTACTATCATGCTAGTTTATTATTTGAAATATTTGTTATATGGTATATAGGAACATTTATAAATTCTGCATATCTATCTTTAACCAGGAAGCTGTGCTGCTGCCAGGAGGATCATTCTTTATTTTCACAGCTCCTCACTTTTGTTATATATCTGTGAGGAAGAATTTCTATACAGACAACTCGTCCTCTAGGCAATTTTTCGAAATTGCCTTATACACTTTGTTCCCCATATACAATTTCAAATACTTATCTATTGCAGAAAAAACTGAAAAGAGAAAACCCTAATGAACAGACAATATGCACGTAATATATGGTTTCCAAAGAATGTTTGCCCTCTGAACCACGCGATCCGAGGTCAAATTTAGCTCATCACCATTCAATTTTCAACAAATCGCTGAAAACTATAAATAACGGCTGATATTCTGAAAATTTAAGAAGTTTGGGTAATAAAGCTTATTTAAGGCAAGGAGGAAACTTGAACACCAGTCTATAAACTAGTATTAGTACCTTTTCTCCATTGCTATCTATATATCATGTTTATAAAAAATGCATGAATATGTTTTCGGATGTCATCATTGAAATCACGACAAAACTTTTTTACCATCGGTATATGTAATATCCAGTTAATCGAATCGAGAAAGATAAACTACACCAGATTTTTTTTATATTACACTACTAGGGTTTCATGTAACAAAAAAATGCAGGGCGGCGGGTAAAAATCCCGGGAGAAGCAGTTATATTGCAGTTATATTTTAATTAAAATGTTACCAAAATATATCCTTACGACATTTCCTTGCAATAGTTCTTTTAATAACTAAATGAAGATGTTCCATAGTCCAGGAAAAGTTTGCCTCTGAGGTAGATATGATACAAACATGTAAGTGTTTTTATTACAGTTTGACATTTAATAGACAAATATTGAAATGATCTCATAAAGAACCTCCACTCTCTACCAGCATTTGATATGTGTATTCCTTTGAAGGTGTATTATGTAAGCAATGGAATAGGACAACCTTGGATACAATTGTCTGATATTACCCCTAAACAAATTTGTATAGCAAGACTAATATGTAAATCATTTACTGGCAATTTGGAAGAAGATATTTGCACTTACCCCGATTTTCCAGGAAAAGAGAAAGAGCTTCTTAGAACACAAATTGCGAGAATTTCTGCCAGTAAGTATGCTTGCACTACAGAATATTCTTATATATAACTAAATTTTTAATTTTACTCGCGGGAGGAAGAGAATAGAGTTTATCAAGCAAACAAAAAGATAAAGAGAACTAGAGACAAAGATAAACGCAGGAAAAATGTCGTTCTCACATTATGATGCGCATACTAAAACATCACGATTCCTACATTGAGATTTCGAAGCCGAAGAAAAATCTCTTTGACCACTCAAACACAGATTTTTAAATATAGTTGCCTCTAATTCTATTTATAAAATTTCTGTTGTTGTTTCTTTCGAAATTCTTTAGATCAGTTTAAATCGTCTAGTATAGGTTCAGAAATTCTCTCTTTTTCGAATCAAATTCTGTTCGGGCTAATAGATGAATGCTAAATATTTTAAAGTTTAAAGTTGAATTTAACTTCCGACGGTTAACTGTTTCATAATGACTTAGTTGCTCCTTTCGACTGCTTTAGAGTGCTTTTAGCTTAGAATTTAAGAAAATTATAAATGCCGTCTCACTGCTTCATTGGCTGTGTAAATATATCGAAATGTCCTTTTTATTATTTTGCAAGAATTTTTTAAACATTTCTGTCTCATTTGAGATACTACAATTTTTCTAGGTTTCCAACTTCTTACTTAACTTGTGCATTGTCTTAACAACACTGTCCTTTAATTATGTAATTTTGAGGCATTTCGCTCAGGTATTTTAACCTTAAAGCAAGTTCTCGAAATGCGATAAATTTTCATTCAATCATATATTGTAAGAAATGTGTATCTCGTCAAGAGTGAGCGGTATTTTAATTAACATTATTTTATGAAGTTTTACAAAATAATTTAGATAAATTAATACCGGTCATAATTCACCAGGTACTCAAATTGCACCACTGGGCTATTACACATTTGGAGATGTTCAAGTTGGTGAAGGAGATGAAGAAGAAGATGATGAAGGGGAAGAATCACCCGGAGGTGAAACTAAAACTTCTTACAACATTAATCCAAAATATGAACCTCCACCGTTAAAAGATTTACTTGATGGGTCCATGTCTTTTTGGGTACATCAAATAAGCTATATTTTGCCCCAAGGTAAACCCCTAACTACAAAATGAGTTTAAGATAAATGTTTGTATTCTTTAATAACAAGGTCGCACCACGTGGTGGAATCCAAGTCCAGTCCCAGACGTGCAAGATGAGGAAATGGAAGAAGAACTGGGTGAAGAAGAGGAAGAACCGGATAAACCGAAGATCGAACGAGCTGAACCTGAAACTGGACCGCCTTTACTTACACCACTGTCTGAAGACACTTCCTTGGAAGTAATGCCCGTTTGGAGCGTTCGAAGTTCAACAAGAGTTATTGATAATTTCGCTATTGCGATAGTTAGATCAAATCTTTGGCCCGGTGCTTATTGCTTCTCTACGCAAGGAAAACTATTTCAAAACGTATATATCGGTAAATTCATTAATAATCAAATACACATCGGTAAATTCATTAATAATCAAATACACGATTAACATTTATTTAATAAAAAACTACAACTTTCTTCTTAAAAAAATATTTTAAATATTTACAGGATTTGGGTTAAAACAATTAGAGCAAAACTTTTCCCCAGCGCCTCTGTCTCCTGTACAAGAAGAATATTTAATTGGTCCTGAAATAATGGAGATTCTTGATCCAACAGGAATGGAAGAAGAAAGATGGCGCATAGATCATCTGCCCAAGCTAAAACCTCTTCTAGGTGAAGACGAAATGGAAGAAGGTGAAGGAGAAGAAGAAGAAGTAGAGGAGGAAGAGGAGGAAATCGAAGATTAAAATTTATAACTTTGTTACTGAAAGATTCTCAAATATTTATAAGAAGTTTATTAGATACTTAAAAAATATATGAGTTCATATGTTGTCGAGAGTTCTATATTTAAAAATGTCTAAATCAAAAACCCAATTTGAAATGAGGTCGAGAGTCTACGAATTTTCCACATTCAATTTCAAACACTGTGATTGAAAGGCATTTTGGATGTTCTCGGTGTTACACCCAACTCAAAACGTCATTAGGGAGTACCTGTTGTGAGATTTCCTAGCTTGAATAATTTTAATATTTTGTTTTAATATTAATTACAAACATGATGCAAGTCGACATTTCGACAAAATAGTGATGGGCAAAATATATCTATCTAACAGAAAATATCGATACTTTGTGAAGTTAGAAGTATCGGATATTATTTTTGTAACATATACAGTACTCAACAGATATTCTGTTCTGACATTTGACGGTTTCATCTCGGTATCTAGCGAGTGGAGAATTAATTTCAAAACTATATAATATAATTATAATATTATATTATAATAAATATAGTTTATTTATTATATGGGGAATTAATTTCAAAACTATATAATATAATAATAATATTATATTATAATAAATGAAAATGAAGCTACGGAGAGAAAAGAGCCGCTGCCTGGGGATCGCCAGGGCATGTCTGGAGCCGGCACTGGACATGACAGCATTCGGGACGTCGGTGGCAGGGTGCTGAGGAGGCGGACCCCGGCCGTCCAAAGAGCTACATCTCAAGAACCAGAAGAACCATAACAACACCAGCAGAAAGTGTTGGGCAGGATCAACAGCCCGCGCTCACTCAAGCGGGACTGAAAAGACAGCGGATGAAATGGACTAGCGCCATGAATGAATTTATAATGCGCACGTTTTACAGAATTACGAACCTTGGCCAGGACAAAACTGGATATCGCCAAACACTACATCAAGAATTCTGTCGTGAGTACCCAGAGCTTCAAGTTACCGAACAGAGAGTCGCAGATCAATAACGTGTCATCTTGAGAAATGGCTTTATTTCGCCTGAACAACTGGACACAATAAAGAGCGAAGTGGAGCGCGAAGTATTTGGTCGAAATGCAATCGATTCAGCAGAGCCTGAAACACCTTTGGCACATAGAGCGGACGAGACTCAAGAACTTCAACAAGAACAGCCAACCAACGCTGACCTGCTTGAGAAGATCCAACAAGAAATGGAAGGAGCTCTTAGAGGGTATAGTGGAACAGATCCACTGACTAGACCAACTTTTCCCAAACTAAGATCTTCTAAGAAACTGGGTATCGTCTTGCAGGATATGAACAAATTTATCTTGCTAAACTATGTTTTAGGTGCTAATACGTTAGAGTCGCTACACACAATCATCCACTGTGCTGCAATTTCCATATGCAGAACAATTGGGGTCGGAATAAGACTGACCGAGTACCAACGAGCGGTCAGGAACAACAGAATAAAAAGACCTGTCAAGACTATCATGGACAATAACCGAATACACTCTCAGTGGGATGGAGAAAACATCACATCTCAGCAGTGTCTGGACAGCTTACGACAAAAGTTCTCCGTCTACACAAGTCGATTGAGAAGTTACAAAACCAGTAACCAACGGAAACTAGACAACGCACTATTCCGAAAATAAGAAAAGGGGTTTTATAGAAAACTCAACAACATCAGTAATTATGAAACCGCTAGCTATCCCAGTAAAACAGCAATAGAGCTGCCTGGCAAACCAAAATCTTTCTGAATGAAGCCGACTGTTCGATACAAACCGACTCTATCCCAATCAGAAGGGATATATTCCAGGGAGACTCTCTTAGCCCGCTGTGGTTCTGCTTTGCCATGAACCCACTCTCAGACAAACTGAACGCGACTAACTTTGGGTTCAGTCTCAAACACAACAACGTACAAGCACTAAAGATAAACCATTTGTTATACATGGACGACTTAAAGTTGATGGCAGCTACGAAACAACAGCTGCATGATATGCTTAAAATAGCAAAAGGGTTCTCTAGTGACATCCATATGCATTTTGGCCTAAACAAATGCCGAATTATCAATATAGTAAAAGGCAAAATACAGCAGGGGCCCTACGAAATGAGAGATGGAACCTCAATTGAATCCATGGAGGAAGGCCATACTTACAAATACCTTGGAATAAAGCAGGCTCAATTAATTGATCACTCCACCATGAAAAAGAACCTATCAACAGAGTTCTATAGAAGGGTAAGACGACTGTTGAAAACTAAGCTTAACAGTAAAAATCTGTTTCAGGCTATTAACACCTATGCGTGCTCAGTACTCAGTTACTCTTTCGGAATAGTTAAATGGTGCAAGACTGACATTGAACAACTACAACGCAAAGTTCGAGTTCTACTAACAATGCTCAAAATCACCATCCAAAGAGCTCTGTCGAACGTACAATGTTGCCACGATATGAAGGAGGAAGAGGATTGGCAGATATAGGCAAGTTACGTGATCAACAAATTTCTCATTTGCGTAATCATTTCCAGAAACTCGCAGAATTTTCTGATCTACACAGAGTCATATGTCAAGTTGATGACTCAACACCTCTGCAACTGACAGAACAACAAGTTCAAGTATACCACCAGACAACTGATCAGAAACTGCTCAAATGGCAAGAGAAGCTGCTTCATGGAAGACATATAAATGACTTCAACCAAGATTATGTCAACAGTTCAGCGTCGAACTACTGGTTGATCTCTTGTCATATGTTTCCTGAAACGGAAAGCTTTATATTGCCAATCCAAGATCAAGTAATTCCAATTAAAAATTATCTAAAGTACATCGTTAAAGACCCTTCTATCAGCAACTACCAATGCAGATATGGTTACCAAACATCTGAATCTATCCAGTATATCACAGGAGGTTGCGAAGCGTTCGCTGCAACTGAATACAAAAAACGACACGATGCTTTGGCAAAAATACTGCACCAGGAACTAGCGCTTAAACTTGAGCTATCACAGTCGGTAAGAACACCCTACTATATATACAAACCAGAATCTATTTTAGAAAATAACAACTACAAGCTATACTGGGACCGGACGATATTGACCGATCGGACTGTTGCTCACAATAGACCAGATATAGTTTTGGTAGTCTCTAGAAAAACAACCTTAATTGACATAGCAATCCCTAACAAACAATGGGACATGAACAACACTCGAACGGTACCAATTGTTATGTCAACAACAGGAGTAGTCCCAAAACATCTATTAAACAATTTGAAATACCTCGGTCTTTACCAACTGATGCAAAAAGCCGTCCTGTTAGGAACAGCGCGGATGGTCAGAAAATTCATGGGGAACTACAGCCACGACGCCAACCACGGGCCTGATAACCTGGCAAGGGCTCCCACAGAGCTAAACCCTTTTGATATGTAGTATATCTGGGGTTTAGTGAATTTTCCCCTAAAGGCACACGTGTGCCTTAGAGGGAGTGTGATGCCATACATTGTATGGTCAAGTCGGGATAAATATAGTTTTGAAATTAATTCTCCACTCGCTAGATGGCGAGATGAAACCAATTATATGAAAACTATCAAATGTCATTAGTTCTCTAATTAACTTAGTAGGAACCTGTAGGTACTCTGGGCAATTGGTGCGTAAATGATTTAAATACAGTAACCAAAGGATAGATGATGCCTGCGTTATTTCTAAATATCCGATTTACTTGATTTAGCGTGTGTTTAGTAGAGAGATGCTGGATACGCCGAAATATATCGATATTGTGGATCGATACGGATCATACCAAAATGAATCGATACAGTAAGAAATCGTTAAAAAAATCGATATTAAAATAATCGTTGAAAATTGTTTAGATATAGATTTCTTCCTTAATCTAAGTTAGAATAATACAGATTTGTCACGTTTGGTTCTGAAATGATAAAGTCGGTATTCATCTTTCATCTTATTGAGTCTAAACCGAATGTTATACAATCTAAAAATGTTAATGTAATTAAAGTTTTTAATATCCAAGAGATATCTAGAGTTTAGAGATTCTGAAGATTCTGTTTATGTTGCAGTCTTTTCCTTCCTTAATTTACGTTAGATTAATATAGATTTGTCACGTTTGATTCTGAAATATTACGGTTGGTATTCGTCTTTTATCGTATTAAGCCGACACCAAATGTTCGTTATTTATTAATTCCCATTTCCCTTCTTCCCCATGTCAAGTACACAGTGTCAGAACTGTAAGGTGTATCCAAAGTAATCGATACAAAGTATCTGATATATGTAACATAAATATCCGTTAGTATCCGATACTTCAAAGTATCCAAGTTGCACATCACTAATACAGGGTGTCAATTCAGTCCCGGGACGGCTGAATATTTGCTAAAGTGGGAAAGGTCAAGGTCATTCCTTTAATATCCGATGGTGACCTTGGATTTGACCTTGAATCTCATTTTTGAGGTTATTTTGAGGTAGACCCCTATTTTTATTGCGGAATTGGAAAGAGCGGGAAATTTTACGTCTGAGCATGTATTGAGGTATGAGGTTGAGGTAACCCCTAGAGGTCAAATAGAGCTCAAATAATGACTTCTTAAAAATCTCGCGAGGTAAGTGGTAAAACAAAGGTCATATCCTAGGTAAGTCTTAGCGAGGAACTCAATGGTGACCTAGGATTTGACCTTACACCTCATTTTCAATGTCCTTTGAAGATCAACCTCAATTTTTCATATAGAAACCCTTATTTTTGATACCTGATTCGACAGGAGTAGAAAATTTTACGTATGGATTAGAACTCAGCGACCCCCAAAACCCCTAGAGTAAGAAATTTCCAGCCAAAAATGGACTACTTCTATGATTTTCATCTCGCCATCTTGGATTGGAAAAAAATAAAATTGCGTTAGTTGATTCGAACTCAGCGACCTACAAAACCCCCGAGTAAGAAATGTCATTATTTGACCTCTATTTGACCTCTAGTGGTTGCTTCAACCTCATACCTCAATACATCTCCGGACGTAAAATTTCCCGCTCTTTCCGATTCCGCAATAAAAAAGGGGTTTCATTAAAAGAAATTAGGTTGACCTCAAAAATTGGATTCAAGGTCAAATCCAAGGTCACCATCGGATTCTTTGGTAAAAGTTACTAAAGGAATGACCTTGACTTTTTCCAGAAATGAAGTACTTTAGTAAATTATCAGCCGTCCCGGGACTTAATTGACACCCGGTATGCCATGCTTCACGTTAAGAGATCATCTACGTAACAAAACTGACTTACAGAAAACGCACTTGATAAACGGAAAGTGAGTGAGTTTTGAAATTATGAAAATTTAAATATTGACTCATCGAAAGAATTTATCGGTATCAAGTGCGAGTTGGACTCCCATACTAAGGGTTCCGTACCACCTATGACAAGACAAGCAGGGAATGCGTGTATTTTCTTATAATTAGCCTAATATCTTTGAAATGAAGCGTTTTAAATGTATATAAAAAAATGTAGAATTCTTTGCAAAAATAAATAGATTAAGAAACAAATGGGCTATCCAATATAACAAATCTTTCTAACTTTGTTGAATCACCTAACATAACTATAAATCTACCAATCCCGAATACATTATACCCAAACTGCAAATGCTTATAGATCACATTATATAACAATTTTTTTCTACATTTTTTTGGAACCACCTTATATAACTGTAACTCTGCTTCACCTTATAGTGCAACCATCCTGTATATGTTGTTGTTTATTTGTTACCCAATATAACATTACTTAACTATAGTTCTACTCCACCCTATACGCTTATTTCTCATAATTTTTTAGCCACTTCCTAAACTGTAATTTTAACTGGCCTCTATATGCACCTTTTTCTAACATTGTGTTAACCACAATATATACATATAATTTTGCTTCGCCCCATATTTCAGGTATTCCATATAGCAGGAACTGTTCAGGGTTTACCTTATATATCAATTTTTTTAACATTTTTTCCATCCTGTAAAACTATACTTCTACTAAGCCCCCGATCTCAACCAACTCATATATACAACTACTTATGAATCACCCAATATAACATTTTTTGTACCACTCTGTATAACGAAATTCACCAATCCCCAACATATTTCACCAAAACCGCAACTGTTGATTGCCACCCTATATAAAAATTTTATTAAATATTTTTAAGAACTGTCTTCTATAGCTATAACTCTACTCCCATCTATATTTAAACTATCTTGTATAAATTGCTGCCAATTAGTCACCCATTACAACTTATTTGTCTTATCAGTTTTTGAACCATCCTGTATAACCGTAATTTTATTCTTCAAAATATTTCAACTACGCTGTATATGTATCTATCTGCTTAGGGGCCACCAAATATAACATTTTTTAAACACTTAACTATAACTCTGATCCACTCTATATATCAACTATCTTATCTATGCAACTGCTTACGGACTACGCTAAATAACCAGTTTTGAGATATTTTTTAACCATCCTGGAAATATAATTTGTCTCCACCTTATATGTTAACCACCTTTCATGTGAAACTTTTTCCAACATGTTTTAATCACACTGTATAACTATAATTTTACTTCGCTCTGTTTCAAATATTGCATATATGCAATAGCTCATGTTCTTTCTATTTAAAAAAATTCGAAATATTTTTTATCCACACTGTTTAACTATAATTCTACTCCACCCTCTAGTACAACCACCTTGTATGTGCAATTATTTATCGGCCACCCAGTTTGACATTTTTTTGTACCACCCTGTATAAATATAAATCCATCAATTCCTAATAAATTTCATCTAAACTGTAACTGCTTATGGGACACCCTATGTATAAATTAATTTTTAAATATTAAACTACTTAACTCTACTCCTCCCTATATTTCAAATATATTATCTGTGCAACTGATTATGAGCTACGCTATTTCACAATTTTTCATCATATTTTTTTAATCCCATATAAACTATAATTTCTCTCCACACATCATTTAAACCATCCTTTATTTGCAACTTTTTCTAACCTTGTTTGAATCACACTTTGTAACGATAACTTGACCTCGCCCCATATTTCAGGTAGTCCATATGTGCA
The DNA here is from genome assembly GCA_034190945.1 of Octodonta nipae. NCBI lineage: Eukaryota > Metazoa > Arthropoda > Insecta > Coleoptera > Chrysomelidae > Octodonta > Octodonta nipae. The sequence goes on from CM067217.1 coordinate 57,564,364, forward strand.
ACTGCTCATGCTCTACTCTATAGAAAAAAGTGTTCTAACTTTTTTTACCTACACTGTATAATTATTATTCTACTCCACCCTTTATTTCAACGACTTGTATATGCAACTACTTATGGGCCACCCAATTTTTTCACCACCCTGTATACTTAGAATTCTATCCGGTATATGAAACATCTTGTAGATCATAACATTCCTTTATAATATTTTTTAAACCCACCTGTATAGCTTTAATTATACTCTGCTACATATTTCAACCATCCTATAATATGCTAGTTGTGAACTTGTGAACTACTTGTGGATATACAACATTTATTTAACTACCCTATAAATTCCATCTCATATTTCAACCACCCTGTATAAACAACTGCTTCTAAAATTTTTTCAACCCATTTCATAACTATAATAATATAAAATTACTGTTTACATAACATATTTTTTTATCCACCCTATATAAATATAATTCTATTTTACCCTTATTTCACCCACATTCTATATTCAACTACTTATGAGTAACAAAATATAAGATATAAAATATAAGATATAAAATATAAGATATAAAATATAAGATATAAAATATAAGATTTTGTTATCCACCCTGTATAAATATAATTCACCTACACGCGTTTTTCAACCACCTGATATATAAAACTGTTTATGGTCCACTCAATATATCTTTTTCGAATCACCCATATAACTTCCCCTTATTTTAACCACATTGTACATATGCAGCTACTTACGGGCCACTTAATATAATTCTTTTCATGATTTTTTAGATCTATGTAATTCTACTCCGTTCTAAGTTTTACCTATCGTATAGGATATAGGATAGGATATAGGATATAGGGTCTTCCATATATATATATATATATATATATATATATATATATATATATATATATATATATTGTTATATACTCCGTGGGTTCAATTAAAGTTTTAAAAACTAATATTCACTACCACTTTCTAGAATTTTTATTTACATCAAATATACACAACAGCTGATTCGAATATCACAATAATAATACAACATAAGCTCTTCGCCGCACTAACTAACTCCTGCGATGATGGGCCGCTCCTTTTAAAATCGGCATCGAATTCTCTCGTACAATTCGGTGTCAATTTTACAGTTGTCGAATTGTTTTTTCTATCCCAGCGATTGATGTCTCACGGAATGAAACCAGGGACGGACTAGATACATTTTTATAACACTGACATTCCTTTAATTCTGATCGTCCCGATCAGAAACATCCTCTCCATGGACCATGGACCACCTTCAACTTAGCCCTGGGGTTTCGACGGATCCGGTAGACGATGTCATTAAGCCTCTTGACCACCTCGTATGGACCATCCCAGGCGGGTATAAGCTTTGGAGATTTACCCTTGCTACGTTGGGGGTTGTACAGCCAGACTTTGTCCCTCTCTTGGAACCCGACTGAATTGGCCTTGAGGGGCCTTGAGGTCGTATCGCGTCTTCATCCGGTCACTGGTGGCCAACATCTGCGTTTGGGCTAATTCGTGTATTGCCAGAATGTTATGTCGGAGATGGTCGGCATAATCGCTGATGTCTTGGGAAGGTTCTTCGGGGGATCCAAAAGCCAAATCGCAGGGTAATCGCAGCTCTTTTCCGAATAGGACCCTGGCTGGAGTCAGACCTGTACTATTATGTACGGCTGAGCGATATTCGGTCAGGATGGCTGGTACCTTTTTCTTGCGAACTACCCGTTGGGACTTGGTTTCTAATGGAGATACCCTCTCGCTGTTCCGACTTCAGACAATGTCCGCATTCCGCTCTACAGGGTCTTCTTGATAGGGCATCGGCATTATTGTGCAAACGACCGGCACGGTGTTCCACTTTGAAATCGTACTGTTGTAATTTCTCCATCCACCTGGCCAGTTGTCCTTCCGGTATCTTCATGTCCAGCAGCCATTTGAGGGCGGCATAATCTGTTCGGATTAAGAAATGACGACCATAGAGGTATTTGTGGAAATGTTCTACAGCCCTTATTATTGCAAGAAGTTCTTTTCTGATGACGCAATAATTTCTTTCCGGTTTCGAGAATCCACGGCTGTAGTACTCGATCACCCTCTCTTCACCATATTTCACCTGGGATAGGACAGTCCCCAAACCTGTGTTGCTGGCGTCGGTGTCTAAGATGAACTTGCCGGACTGTGTAGGAAAGGCTAGGATTGGGCTGGAACATAGTGCTGCCTTCAGTCGCCTGAATGATGTTTCGCAATCCTGATTCCAATGGAAGGTCTCTTTCTCAGTGGTCTGCCGATGTAGAGAGGCGGCGATGGTGGCAAATCCCTCAACAAAACGCCGGTAGTATGAACAGAGGCCCAAGAAGCTTCGGAGTTCATGTTTGTCTCTTGGAACTGGCCAATCACGGACGGCTTCTATCTTGTCTTCGAACTGGCCAATCACGGACGGCTTCTATCTTGTCTTCGTTGGTACGGATTCCTGACTCGGACACTACGTGGCCCAAAAACTCTACTTCTTTTTAGAACAAGGAACACTTCTTAGAGTTGAGTCTCAGGTTGGCGTTATTAATTCTGGAAAAAACTTCGCCCAGGTTCTTCAGATGGTCGTCGAATGTCTGATCCATGACCAGAATGTCGTCGAGGTATACTAAGCACCTCCTCCATGGTAACCCGCTCAGAACATACCCCATTAGCCTCTCGAATGTTGCGGGAGCATTATATAACCCAAAGGGCATGACCGTGAACTGAAACAGCCCTTTATTAGTAGAGAACGCTGACATCCCTCTATCGTTTTCGTGTAAACCAACCTGCCAATATCCACTCTTTAGCTCTAGTGTGGAGAACCAACAGGAGCCTGCTAGTGTGGTCAGAGTGACATCAATTCGGTGTCGATGGTGATGGTTATTGCGCGGCCATTGATGGTGCCCCTGATGACGGCTGCTGCTATCTCGGCATAATCCCCGGATGGATAGTGTTTTAGGGGCTGGTGGAGGGTCAGTCAGCATTCACCCCTTTCTGCTGACTGGCTGACGGTCCCTGGACATGTGGCTGTTACCCCTGGTCGGTGATCGTTCAGGTAGCCTCTCACTCGACAATTACGTTGAAAGTGCCCTATCCGTCCACAACGGTAACATGCTCTTCTGGTATTAGTTCTCTGTGACTGTTCTAATAGTTTGTTCATATCAGCCAACAGTGCTTGAAACGGTGACTCTGGCTCTTCCTGGTTGAAGGAAACTGCTCGTATCCTCGGCTTGGACATGTTCATGACAGCCTCTACTTCTAACGCCCGAATAAAGCATAATTACTTTTCTTGAGACCACTTAGTCTTAGATTTCGTTGTACTTCCACATCTCAGATACCGTTTATGAAACTCTGTGTGGCCAATTGATCTTTGGTTTCCTCTGGCAGGTCTGGGTAGGATAAGTGCACTAAACGTCTAACCTCTGCTTCGAAATCTTGAAGACTCTCTCCGGATTTTTGCATTTTTCCACTTAGTTGCACCTGGTATACTTGGCTCAAGGACTGATTGTCGTATCTTTTGTCCAGAATCCAGAATCCACGACGACGTTGCAGGTTATACAGCCAAACAAGATCATCAACTTTCAATTCTCCGTCCTCGGCTTTGATGTCGTAGGCTTCCTTCATTCGGGCACTGGCATTCTCGATGTTTAACCGGACTCGTTCATGGATGTCGTTCATCTTTTGACGTAGTTGGCTGACATAGTCTTCACCTGCGGTCTCTTCTCCTGGGGGACATCCAAACTTCAAATCGCATGGTAGTCTTAATTCTCGTCCCTGGATAATACTGGCCGGGGTCTGACCTCTGACCCGTGGACTAGTGCAGAGACAAACGATATGCCATTAGAAACAAGTGCAGATATTGGTCAGAGACTACCTTTGACAAATGGCGGTTAATGGTTCTATTCATCCGTTCTACCATTCCATCGGATTGCGGGTGTCATGCTGTCGTCCGTGTTTTATTGATCTTCAGAAGTTTGCAGACATCTTGGAAAAGAGTAGACTCGAAATTTCTACCTTGGTCTGAGTGCAACTCCAAGGGAACACCAAAACGACTGATCCATTCCTTGACAAGGACATCAGCAACGGTCAAGGCTTCTTGATTCGGCAAGGCATACGCTTCGGCCCATTTACTAAAATAGTCCATCACCACCACAATGTATTTATTTCCAGAGTCGGATTCCGGAAATGGACCGGCAACATCAATGGCTATTCTTTCGAATGGACTGCCCACGTTATATTGCTTCATCGGAGCTTTTGGTCGCTTATGAGGCTTATTACTTGCTGCACAAACTGTACATTTCTGGCACCAATTCTTAACATCTGCTTGGAAGTTCACCCAATAGAACCGTTCTCTTAACTTCCAGAAGTCCATTTTCCAGGAGGGAGTTCCACTGAGCCCAGTACGACTTTATGGTTGGTGAGTATCGGAAAATCTCTTGCCACGTAGGTTTGGGTCTTCTTCTTTCCACCGGATAACCTCTTTCAAATCTGGATCTAATTTCTGGTATTTTTGGATCTCCGCAGATTGCCAATGAACATTGATGGCAGGTAGTTCCACAAAGAACAGCCCCTTTTTCTTCAGCTCGCTGGCAATGTTTGCAGTCATCAGGGCATGGTCTTCTCGATAGAGCATCAGCATTCTTATGGCTTGTTCCAGCTCGATGTTCAGTCTCGAAGTCGAATTCTTGCAACCGCTCAATCCACCTTGCCACCTGTCCTTCAGAATTTTTAAACTGCAGAAGCCTCTTCAGTGCTGCATGATCAGTCCTCAAGAGGAATCTTTTACCATAGAGGTACTTTTAGAAATGTTGTACCTCCTTTACCACAGCTAGGAGTTCCCTGCGAGTAACGCAGTAATTCCGTTCAGGCTTGCTCAAGGTCTTGCTAAAGTATCCGATGACTCTCTCCTGGCCCTCCTGGATCTGCGAAAGCACAGCACCAATTCCGACATTGCTTGCGTAGGTATCCAATACGAAGTTTCCATCTGGCAAAGGATAACTTAGTATGGGAGCACTCGTCAAAGCTCTTTTCAATGTCTCGAATGATCGCTGACATTCCTCGTCCCATTGGTACTGTACCTTCCCTTCTGTCAGTCTAGTAAGTGGCTTGGCGATGTTGGCAAATCCGGCTACGTACCGACGATAGTACGTGCATATCCCCAGGGAACTTCTTAACTGGTGGATATCTTTAGGTATCGGCCATTCCTGAACAGCTTTGATTTTCTGTTTATCAACCGCGGAAACTACATGTCCAAGATATTGCACCTCTTCTTGGAACAGCTGAAACTTCTTAGGGCTTAACTTTAGTCCGGAACTTCGAAGTCGCCGGAACACCTCCTCCAGGTTCTTGACGTGGTCTTCAAATGATCTTCCAACCACGATAATGTCATCAAGATACACCAGGCATGTTTTCCATGAAAGCCCTTTTAGCACTGTTTCCATCAATCTTTCAAAAGTTGCTGGCGCATTACACAACCCAAACGGCATTACCGTAAATTGGTAAAGGCCTGAGCCGATGGTAAAAGCAGTCTTTTCTCGGTCTTCTTTAGCAAGTTCCACCTGCCAATAACCGCTCTTCAAGTCCAGGGTGGAAAACATCTTCGATCCAGCCAGCGTATCTAGGGTATCGTCTATTCTTAGAAGGGGATGGCTGTCTTTCTTTGTAGCGTGGTTTAATTGCCGATAGGCCACGCAAAATCGGGTTGAACCATCTTTCTTTTTAACCAAGACAACTGGAGAAGCCCAAGGGCTATTGGATGGTTCAATTACACCTTCTTCCTCCATTTCCCGGATTATTCTGTCTGCTTCTTGTCTTTTAGCTAGAGGTAGTCTCCTCGCCGACTGTCGAATAGGCTGAGCGTCCCCGGTATCAACTTTATGTTTCACTAGGTCAGTCCGTCCTCTTTTTCCGTTTCCTACATTGAAGATATCCTGGTCGTTTCTAACGATGTCCCTCAATTTTAGTTTCTGGTTTCGTTTCAAATTCTTAGATGGATTGGTGATGAGTATTTCCAGTTCCTCATATAGTTTACCTGGTGGTATTTTTGCATGCTGTGTGCTTCTGACTACAGAGGAAACTGTTGAACAATGGCCCAAAGTTGTTCCTTTCTTTAGCACAACCGAGTAATGATTCAGGTTCATTACTCTTACTGGCACAATCTCCTTGGCACGAAACAGAGTCTTCCCCAGTGCGACTCCTCTGTCTACATTTCCGTCTTTAAGTTCGGGATCAAACATCATCACTGTTCCAGCTTTAGCTTTCCCATCCAGGCAAGCATCTACAATGATTTCAGCTCTTTCCGGAACATTGACATCCTCTGCTAAGATGGCTTGAAGCATTATGTCATCTTTCCCATGAAGCACCACTTCTTCGTCATTCACTCGCAGAATTCCATCTTTGAAGTTTAACTGGAATTCCTTGGAGCTAATGACATTAATTCCAATGATGACTTCGTCTTCGATGTCTGCCACTAATGCCCGATGTAGGAAGGTTGTGTTTCCCAAGGTCATTTCAATCACTATTTCACCATGGACTTTCGCTGCTTCTCCCGTCGCTGTTCGCAGTTGCCATTTTGTTGGTTTTATCATTGCCTTGTCTAAAACAATGTTGGGCCTTATAACTGTTTTTGTCGCACCTGTATCCAGCAGCATTGCACATTGCTTCTTATTAATAAGGCCTTCGACAAAGACACTGCCAGCGTGGTTGCGTAGCGAAGCGACATATGCGTTGATAGTTGGGGCTTGTTGGCTACAGGTCGACGATGGCCGCGCCTTCCCATCGACCCTCTTTAGTTTTCCGACGAGGAAGTCGGGCCTCCGTTGCTCTCCTTGCAACGACTCCTTATGTGTTCTACCTTACCACATTTCCAACATCTCAGTTATCTTTTCTCGGTAAGGACTTTCTCTATTATCTTTCTTACAGAGGCTTCGTCGTTTCAGCCATCTTCTGATTCTCCGTCAAAGATTCGGACTCTGGCTTGTCCTCTGCAGGTATTTTTCGCAGCCTCGAATTCTAACGCTCGAGCAAGTGCATCCACTAATTGAGTCGGTCGAGCTAGTGTTAAAGCTTGTCTGGCTTCGTTGTCCCGCAGTCCATCTAAAAACGCTTGTAGTGCTAACCTTTCTATCACATTTTCCGGTGTTGCTGGATAAGCAAGGCGAACTAGACGGGCAATATCAGCTTCAAACTCTTGTAAGGATTCATTCAATCTCTGGTGGCGATTTTTCAGTTGGGAGTGATAAATATGCTCTAAATGGATTTCTCCATACCTCAGTTCTAAATGTTTGACCAGTTGATCGTAGTCTTCTTGCTCCGAGGTATTCAATGGCTGTAAGATATCTGTAGCATCTCCTCGTAAGGCTAGGGTTAATGCGATTGCCTTCTCCTCTGCCGACCATCCGTTTAGCTTAGCTGCAGCCTCGAATTGGCGCCGATAATTAGTCCATGACGATTTTCCATCAAATTGCGGGGGTTTCATCTTGTGCCTTATTCCCTCGAGGCCAATTTTCGAATCCACTACTTCCAGACTGTTTCTGCTTTCGGTCTTTGGTGGAGTTTCTCCCCTTTGTTTTGTCACTACCTGCTCTTTTATTTTGGTGATCTCGCCCTCCATTATCTGTTTTAACTCTTCTATGCGCGTTTCGTTTTTAACTGTGACCTGAATAAGTTCTTCAACTATTGTTTGCTTTAGTTCGTCCATCCGGGTTTCATATTTGACCGTCGTCTGCTTCAGATCTTCCATTCGGGCTTCATTTTCAACCATTGTCTGCTTTAGCTCTTCCATCCGAGCTTCATTCTCGAATATTTTCTCTTCCAGCATTTCTGAGTTTTTCTGTACCATGCTTTTCAAATTTTCTTCTAGGGATTTAGAATTTTCCAGTAATGTGACTTCCAGGCTTTTTAGAATTTTCAAGTAATTTGTCTTCTAGGATTTTAGAATTTTCTAGCAATTTGTCTTCTAGAGCCTCTTTCATGATTTTAGAATTATCTAGCAATTTGTCTTCTAGAGTTTTAGAATTTTCGAGTAGTTTGTCTTCTAACGACTCTTTCAAGATCTGAGAATTATCTTGTAATATTTGTAGCTTATCTTCTAAAGTCTTAGAATTTTCTAGCAATTTCTCTTCTAGAGTTTTAGAATTTTCTACTAATTTATCTTCTAAGGACTTAGAATTTTCTTGTAATTTATATTCTATTTTTTTAATAGCATGCTCATGTCCCCATTACCAGAAACTTCAAACAAATAAATAAGTATCGGGATCGTTACCTTCATTTATTAGAGCATCTCGTAGCCGTTGTATTAATTCACTTTTCTTCCCACTAATTTCTAAATCCATTTCCTCAAGTTCTTTTTTTAAGTCCGTCACTTTCAATTGGTCCAAATTCACGCTTTTAAACATTGTCAGTCTATTTATTTTTCACTTCAAAAGTCACCACTGTAATGTTTTTATTTTCACACTCGGGTTCAGTTCAGTTCTTGGATTTATTTAAAAACACAGTCCAACTCACTCTAATTTATTTCCACTACTTTAACACAATTTATATTCACAGAAACTACTATTTACATTTTATCTTAACTGTTCAATGCGACCGTCGAAAACTGAATGCCTCCTATCGCCAGCTCTTCTTATTTATATATTTATCTTGGAATTGTCTGGTACGTCCACGAACCATCGGGAAACTCTTTCATGTTCTGCAAGCTTTAAGGGAATTCCCAGTAACGGCAGCGGTCCGCCTGTTGAGAGACAATACACATTAATTTATTTAATATTTTTAAAATAAATTATTTAAAAGATATTAAAAAAATATTAAAAATTTTACCCAAATTTGAAAAAAAATAGAGGTGTAGCCCCTCACATGAACTTTATTGAAAAATATGGAGAAACCCCCTAATAATGATTGGGGGGGGGGCAAATGACAGAATTAAATGAAAAATAAAAAATTAAACTTGTTTCTAACGGATTATGTAATATATCAAATCAGAGGGCTCATTATGACGAATACAAATATATTATTTTAATTTTTTTAATGAATATTATAAAATATATTTAAAAAAATATTTCAAAAAATTACCCATTCCTCGCTTTATTCTCCAAACTATAAGACCTTTTTTTTTGTTTACCGGAAAAATAGGAAGAAATCCCTAATATTAATATTGGGGGCCAAATTATAGAATTAAACGGAAAATAAAATATATAAATATATATATATATATATATATATATATATATATATATATATATAACGCATGTATGGCATACATCAAATGATAAGGCTCATTATGAGGAATACAAATATATATTTTTCATATTTGTTCGATGCACATTCCATAGAGAGAATAGAATATTCAACAAAGATGTATGAAATAGATGTTGCGGTTTTAGTTCAATGCTGGTTCAATGCAAGTATATAATTGACGAAGGACCTTTAGCGGAACAATCAATAAACACGTAAAGTAATTCACCAAATAAAAGTTAATCACTGACCTTTTACGTGGAAGCTCTGCAAAGGGTGTTTTCTTGGTTCTTCTTTCTTCAGAGGCTAGCCCCGTGAACAGGAACAGTTTCTTAAAGCTTCATCTGGAGAACACGTTACACAAAAAATAGCGACGTAGTGTTCATTGATTGAGCATACAAAAAATGCGAGTTTAACAATAAATGATGCGCATTTGTAAACACAAAAGAAACAAAATGAAATGAAATGAAAAAAAAGTCGTTACGAACGGAGCTAAAGAACTCGCGGACTCGCAACGCAAACAACAAAAAGCGGCGTCTCTTCAGACGAAATCAAAGCCACCGAAAAGTTCGAAGTACATTGCACGAAACTCCCAAGCGTCTTAATAGCTTGGGATCCAAAACACGAATCACAATACTGTCTATATTTTACACGCAAAAACACACTTACAATTAGCATTAGCGCGACGGAATGTTTTAGAAAAGGTGCAGAAGTTTAAAAATCAATGAAGTAATTCAATCAAATTGAACACAATACACTAAACAAATGCGGGAACGCACCATTCCGCCAGCCTTGAATTACTTATTTCAAAACTAAGGGTCCACAGGCAGTGGACAAAGCTTTACAAGAGGTCGCTTCAAAGTACTACTTGCAGTTCTAACTGTAGCAACGCGTACAACACCATCACCTCCAGGATGTACGTCAATAATGCGCCCTAATGGCCAATTCAAAGGAGGTGAAGTGTCTTGCTTCAAAATAACAAGAGTACCTGGCTTAACAACCTCCGAGGGATCAGTCCATTTACTCCGTTGATGAAGAGTATGTAAATATTCTTGCGACCAACGTTTCCAGAATGCCTGATGCAAACGACTCAGTAACTGCCATCTATTGAGACGATTAGATGGGACAGATAAGAAATCAGATTCAGGAGGTGCTGTTAAAGGTTCCATGGTAAGAAACATTCCAGGACTCAAGGCGGTAAGATCCGATGGATCGTTGCTACAAGGGGTTATAGGTCGCGAGTTTAAAACTGCTTCGACCTGTGCAAATACAGTAGAAAGTTCTTCGTAGGTTAGGATTTGATCTCCAACGACACGTCTTAAGTGAGCTTTAACACTACGAATTACTTTCTTTGCGGATAGAATCCAAAATCGTTGCTGCAAAAGAAATTGAACGGTTTGGATTCCTGCGTGAAGATTGGTGACATGACAATCTTCGACAATTAGATTAGTCAAACGACTTTTACTTGGTAGCAGTGCGGGAAATTTGTGTCAAACGGCAATGGAGCATTAGCCAATCTACTACCAACTCTAAGAGTTCCCTGTTCATCAAGAAACGGCGAAAGTTTACGAAGCGATTTGGGCAAAAGTTTTCGTTCTCGAAGAAGGGAAATCTCTTTAGAAAAATATTGATCTTGAACATAGCGAACAATGCGAAGCTGAGCCTGATATGACTCAGCAGCCAAAAATGATCCAGAGCCCCTACGGTCTGGATTGCGGGCGTTATCAACAAAGCGACAAATATGAGCTATAATGCGGGTAATGCGATTAATAGAAGAATGTTCTTCTAACAAAGTACCAAATAAATTTGGTGAAGCGGTGACTTGAAGCGCCACTATACGGGCTTCAGTCATAACTAGCGGTGACATGCTTGAGTCTGAGCAAGCATGTGGCAAACAAGCGGTAATCAACAATTGTGGGCCTTTCCACCAAAGTGTATTGCCTAACAACTCTGATGGCAAAGTGCCGCGGGAACCCAAGTCAGCGGGGTTATCACAAGATTGGATGTAAAACCAATGCGAAGAAGGAAATTTTTCCTGAATGTAAGCAACTCGATTACTGACAAATGTCCAACGGTGCGGGGAAGAACTAAGCCAAGAAAGGACTACCGTGGAATCTGACCAGCAACGAATCACCTTGAACAACAAACGACTATTGAATTGCTCATAAACATAATGAGCCAACTTAGCGGTAAGAACTGAAGCACACAGTTCCAATCTGGGAAGTGACAAAGTTTTCAAAGGGGCAACTTTCGATTTAGACAACACAAAAAACTTTGACGAAATCCAGATGCGGTTTCGAACACAAAATAAACAACAGCGGCATAACCTTTCTCAGAAGCATCACCAAATGCGTGAAGTTCACAACTAGAAAAGTTTTCTATAGCAAGCAGGCGAGGCAAAACTAAATTCTGTAAGGAGGGAAGATCACCTATGAATTTTGACCATAACGAAACAATGTGAGCAGGCGGGGTTTCATCCCAAGACAATTTCGAACTCCATAATCTTTGAATCAAGTGTTTAACCAAAAACGTTACAGGTGAGATAATTCCTAATGGATCAAAGATTCTGGCCAAAGTGGACAGAAGTATGCGTTTAGTACAAGAGTTATCAACATGTGGTAGACTAGTAAAGAAAAAGGAGTCAGAGGATGGATTCCAATGCAAACCTAAAACTTTTAAGGGATTATCAGATTCAAAAAAGTATGGATTCATCGACAAATATTCCTCAGGGAGGTGTAGCAACAATCGTGAATCATTACTGGACCACTTGCGAAGCTCAAATCCTCCTCGTCTTAAGAGGTCAATAATTTCTAACTGCAATGTTTGAGCCTTTTCAAATGATGAACTTCGAGCAATGATATCATCTACGTATGTGGACGATCGAACAATAGCGGCTGCTGATGGCAAAGAGCGGTCTTCTTCATCAGCCAACTGATTTAAAGTGCGGATAGCCAAAAAGGGTGCGGATGAAACTCCATAAGTGACAGTCTTGAGCCTATAGACTGCAACTGGATCTTGCGGGGAAAAACGCCAAATGATTCGCTGATAATTTTGATGTTCTGGGGCAATCAAAATCTGTCTATACATCATTTTGATGTCTGCAGTGAACACTACAGGATGAAATCGAAAATTCAACAAAATAGTGATAATGTCATGCTGCAATTTGGGACCGATAAATAAACAATCATTCAGAGATAACCGATGAGGTATCTTAGCGGATGCATTAAACACTACACGAAGTTTGGTTGTGCTACTATCAGGTTTCAAAACACAATGATGCGGTATGTAGTAACAATCAGAAGCAGTAGATGGATCAGGAACCAACTCCATATGATCCAGCTCCAAATACTCTTTGAGAAAATCACAATATTGTTTGTAGAGATCTGGTTGCTGTAGAAGACGTCTTTCTAAAGAGGAGAAACGTTGTACGGCGAGATTATACATTCCATCAAAAGCAGGAAGTGTATTTCGAAAAGGAAGAGGCACAACGAATCTACCTGTATCCAATCTCCTGCATCCCGCGGAAAATATTTTTTCGCAGATAAGATCATCAGGGGACTGAACCAGTGCGGTAGGAACATCTTCAATTGTCCAGAACCTTTGGAGTGAATCATCTAATGATACTACATCTTCAATTTTACAAAAAAGCGAAGTTGGGTTTATGGCCGACTGAGAGTGAGAGTTAACAGAACTCGAAGACACTCTACCCATAAGGATGTAACCAAACACAGTGTTAATAGCATCAGGAACACCTTCCTTTCCCAGAAGACGTCCATCCAACAAAATATGAGAAAATATATCGGCACCTAACAAAAGGTCAATAGCGCCTGGGCTATTGAAACCAGGATCAGCAAGTTTCAAATTGGTTAGATATGCCATATTAGCCATGCTAATGGGCGCAACAGGCATATCATTGCAAATGCGGGGTAAAACAATAGTATCAACAACAAAATTGCACTCACGCTTTACTATAGAGCGAAGAAAAAGGGTAAGAGAGCCCTCAGCAGAGGGACTCTGCATAGAACCTAGCCCGTTGACTTGAATCGAAGCGGGCATAGGTCGGAAGCCAAGGCGTTTCACAGCCTTGCTCGCAATGAATGATGTCATGCTACCAGAATCTAGCAGACATCGCAAAGTTTGATAAGAACCGTGCTTATCTAATACCTCAACTAAAGCGGTAGATAACAACACATTTGAATTGTATGACAAAAGTGAACTATGACAAGAAGTCTGCGGTAGAGAAGTTTCGGGACTTTCAACAGTATCAATGGCACTGGATCCACCAGATGTGGAAGCCAGGTTTGCGGGGGGAGCTTTAGATTCAGACCCAATACCTGAATCAGCACGATTTACAAAATGAAGCAATGTGTGATGGCGTTGTTTGCAGTTGCGGCAAGTGGATAAAGATTTACAGCGATTCGACTGATGAGAATCGCCTAAGCAATTAAAACAAAGTCTAAAATCTTTAACAAACTTAAACCGCGCGGATACTGATTTGTTCAAGAATTCAGAACATTTGTAAATCGCATGATCGGATTTACAAACTAAACAATTTCTATTCTTAGTGACAAACAAAGATGTAGTGAACCGGGAAGAATGTTGCTTTGAATTCAATGGTAACTTTTTGTCAACACTTTGCTTTGCCTTGCGGGATAATTCAACATGTTCAAAGGCATCACAATGCTTCGACAAAAAATCAACAACTTCCGAACGGATCGGAAAGTCATCTTGAGCGGTCACAGTACCATGGTAAAGTTCAAATTTAGCGGCTAAATTCTTTGGAACTCGTTTCAACATCATCTGAACGATACAAAAATCCCACTGATTTACTGGTAAACCCAAATTCTTCAGTGCTTCCAAATTATCACTGAAGTCATCCAATAACTTCCGAACCTCTGAAGGGCTATCTGAAGTTAGTTGGGGGAATTGTTCTAAAGCTGACCAATGAGACTCCGCGATTAAACGAGTTCGCTTGAATTTTTTCAAAAGTGCTTCATAAGCACTCACGTAATTGTTTTGTGTTAGTTTAAAATTCTTAATAACCTCAAAAGCAGGCCCTTTTAAAGCTAACTGCAAATATTTGAACTTCTGCATATCACTGAGTTTTTCATTATTGTGAATTAATGAATCAAACAAATCAATAAAAGTACCAAATTGCAATATGTCTCCACTAAATAAAAGCAAATCAATTCGCGGCAAAGCAACACTTTCCTGTTCCCGAGCTATATTTTGTGGCTTAGAATTCTGAACAGATTTCAGTTTAGCAAAAATAGACCTAATTGAATAAAACAATTTTTCAAATTTATTGCGAATGTCATCCTAAAAGTCAAAATCATCGGTTGCATCTGAAATTAATCCAACAATGGAGTTGTGATGTTTAAAAAATTCTAAATGAACTGAATCAACCATATCAATCATGCTAAAAAACAATTCAACGTCGTCACCTCTTAAGGCTTTCTCGGCAGCAAAATAAATATCTTCTAATCTTTTAAACTCCGATTGTCGATGATTTTTAAATTTACGTAAATTTTCAGCGGTTTTTGACATCTTAACAATAAATTAAAATCACTGTAACGCCACTGAACAAATCTAACACGATAGAACGAAAACAAAATACTATTCCAAAATGTACAATTTTTTACTGTTGAAGTAGTAAAATATCTGACCAAATGTCAAATAAATTCAAAACAATTTAGCAAATAACCAAAACAAACAAAACGAGCTCTTGTAAGTTTTTAAGGCGGCAAAAAATTGCGTTTTATTTCCAACGGAATTAGTGAATATCCCGAACTTGCTTTCTCTTCTAACAAATAAAGAAACGAAAATTCAATGCGGTTTTCAACAATAATTGCAACGAAAAATCAATGTTTAATGATCATTAAACTTTGCACGAAATTAACTCAAATGTATCCGGCCCGGAGTTGGACCAAATTATGTAATTTATTCGATAATCTTTGCACTAAATTAACTCAAATTGCATCCGGCTCGTACTTGGACCAAAATATGTAATGTGTTCGATGCACATTCCATAGAGAGAATAGAATATTCAACAAAGATGTATGAAATAGATGTTGCGGTTTTAGTTCAATGCTGGTTCAATGCAAGTATATAATTGACGAAGGACCTTTAGCGGAACAATCAATAAACACGTAAAGTAATTCACCAAATAAAAGTTAATCACTGACCTTTTACGTGGAAGCTCTGCAAAGGGTGTTTTCTTGGTTCTTCTTTCTTCAGAGGCTAGCCCCGTGAACAGGAACAGTTTCTTAGAGCTTCATCTGGACAACACGTTACACAAAAATAGCGACGTAGTGTTCATTGATTGAGCATACAAAAAATGCGGGTTTAACAACAAATGATGCGCTTTTGTAAACACAAAAGAAACAAAATGAAAGCAGTTTAGCGGTCGTTACGAACGGAGCTAAAGAACTCGCGGACTCGCAACGCAAACAACAAAAAGCGGCGTCTCTTCAGACGGAATCAAAGCCACCGAAAAGTTCGGAGTACATTGCACGAAACTCCCAAGCGTCTTAATAGCTTGGGATCCAAAACACGAATCACAATACTGTCTGTATTTTACACGCAAAAACACACTTACAATTAGCATTAGCGCGACGGAATGTTTTAAAAAAGGTGCAGAAGTTTAAAAATCAATGAAGTAATTCAATCAAATTGAAAACAATACACTAAACAAATGCGGGAACGCACCACATATTTTTAAAATTAATTGTTTACAAGATATTGTTACGAAATTTACACAACGTCGACCCTGTTTCATTTCAGTACGACAACAAACGCTTTGAGATAAAAAAATGGTTCTCGAAAAGACTCGGCACCTGTAGGAGTGATGATGATTTTTACGAGAATTTTCTATGCTGGGCTTATAAAGGAAGCAAGCCACGATGGAGAGTTCAGTTATACCGCGACGACTAGCGTATATAGGATTGTTATTGTGATATTTGAATCAGCTGTTTTAATGTAAATAAAGTTTTAGAAAAGTGAAAGTGAATATTAGTTTTATAATTTTAAATTGAACCCACGGACTTTACAACAATTTGGTGATCCGAAGTAAAGTAGTAAGTGCAGTTAAAATCCTAATTTGATTTATGGAAACTCGTAGTATGGACGAAACTACCAAAAAAATAGTCAAGCAGGTTACAGAGGGACTGGACAAAAAAATTGCACAGATTCTAGAAAAACGTGACAAGAAGGAAAAACAACATCAAGAAGAAATTCAACAAAGGTTAGTGAAATCTTTTGATGAAAAAACAACAAATCTTGTTTCCACGATGAAAGAAAAACAACAAAATTTATTGCAAGAACAGAGACAAAATGATTTTAAAATATTTGAACAAAAACAAGATCAAATTGAATTAAATCGACACGAAACTGAACAGAAAAGACAACTGCAATTCGAACAATTAATGCAAATAGTAGGACAAGTTAATGAAACAGTTAATGAAAGAATGCAAATAGTTGAGTCAGATATAAAAGAAATAAATGATGACATTAAGACCATAAAAAATACCGTGGATACTCTTGAAACAAAAGTAGATGATCTCGATTCCATCCAAAGCCAGGTAAAATTTTAAATCAGTTCAATTCAAGACACAGTTCAAGATCAAATCAGTTCCATCAAACAAACAGTACACAGTGAAGTACAAGATAAAATCAGTGCCATCCAAAATAAACTAGAAACAGAAATTAAAAAAATGCAACAGGACTTACAGCGAGGAAAATACCAGAACACCGTGAGTACCAAAGGTTCCTTTAGTAAACCACCCACATTCGAGGGCAGTTCATCTTGGCCCATGTATAAACGGCAATTTGAGGCCGGGGCTACAGCTAATGGATGGGATAATCATGAAAAATTTACGTCTCTGGTAATTTCATTAAGAAGTCCGGCCCTAGAACTCCTCCAAAGCATTCCAGTCGATGAACAAGGCAATTTCGACAAGATCATCGCCATCCTAGACAAACGCTACGACAATCAATCCTTGAGCCAGGTATACCAAGTCCAACTGAGTGGAAAAACGCAAAAATCCGGTGAAAGCCTCCAAGAATTCGACGCAGAGATTAGACGGTTAGGTCACTTGTCCTACCCAGACCTGCCTGAGGAAACGAAAGACCAGTTGGCCACACAGAGTTTCATAAACGGCATCAGATGTGGGAGTACAACGAAATCTAAGACTAAGTGGCGTCAAGAAAAGTAATGAAGCTCTACTTCGGGCTTTGGAAGTAGAGGCCGTCATGAACATGTCCAAGCCGAGGGTCCGAGCAGTTTCCTTCAACCAGGAAGAGTCAGAGTCACCATTTCAAGCGCTGCTGTCTGGCCTGAACAACATATTAGAACGGTCACAAAGAACTGGCACCAGAGGGGCATGTTACCGCTGCGGACGGACAGGGCATTTCCAACGTGATTGTCGAGTGAGGCCACCTGAACGATCACCGACCAGGGGTAACCAACAGAACAGCCACATGTCCAGGGACCGTCAGCCAGTCAGCATAAGGAGGCGAATGCTGACTGACCGTCCACCAGCCCCCAAAACCATCACCATCGACACCGGCGCCGCTGTGTCTATTGCCAAGTCCAGGGTTTTGAGAGAATCAGAAATTCGGCTAGTTACCAATAACATCCAGCTCAGAACAGTCACCGGCGAGTCCGTGCCAATACAGGGTGAGGCAGATGTCGTGCTACAATATGATCCGGCATAGGGTCCTGGTAGCGAATATTAAGGACGATTTTATACTGGGAATGGACCTAATTAGCCAGCATGGATTTATGTTCGACCCGAGATATGATGTTCTTCGGTTCCTAAATGAGGAATTTGTATTGACACGACCCGTCAACACATCAGTCACCCCCATAAAAACTGTGGCAAAGTCTTCAGCTAGAATTCCCTGTCGAACGGAACAGATTATTCATGGGCAGCTAGACAGCAATCCTGGTAGCTGCGTTGGAATGGTGGAGCCCGTACACTCAACTCATGACTACTTAGTTGGACGGGCTATAGTTAAAACCGGACGAGATATACCAATTAGAGTCATGAATTTGTCCAACCACGAGATCAGAATTACCAATGGTCAAGAGATAGCTTGTTTCGAGCAAGTAGAGACCATCATCAATTACGAAGAAGAGTACCAGACGTCGGTGAAGGAGACAAGGCCCGATAAAGAGTTCCTACAACAGTTTGCTGACCATTTGACACACTTGACACCAGAGAACCAGAAGAAAGCCAAGCAATTTATCACAAAGCACTGGCAAATTTTTAACAGTAAAAATGGAACCACCGGTCGCACCAACATCATCCAGCATCGAATAGATACCGGAAAGGCTCAACCCATCAGAATACCACCTAGACGACTACCATTGGGGTAACAACAGGCAGTCGAGGAAAACATCGAGTCCATGTTACAAATTGGAGTTATTGAGCCATCCATCAGCCCATGGTCTGCTCCCGTCGTGCTAGTTAAAAAGAAGGATGGAACCACCCGATTTTGCGTGGATTACAGGAAGCTGAATGATGTCACGAAGAAAGACAGCTATCCACTACCCCGAACGATGACACTTTGACCACACTAGCAGGCTCCCCTTGGTTCTCCACACTAGACCTAAAAACTGGATATTATCAGGTTGGTCTACACGCAAACGACAGAGAGAAGACAGCGTTCTCCACCAGTAAAGGGCTGTTCAGTTCACGGTCATGCCCTTAGGGTTATGTAATGCACCCGCTACATTTGAGAGGCTAATGGAGTATGTACTGAGCGGGTTAACTTGGAGAACGTGCTTAGTATACCTCGACGACATTCTAGTCATGGGTCAGACATTCGACGACCATCTGAAGAACCTGGACGAAGTATTCTCCAGAATTAATAATGCCAACCTGAGACTCAATCCGAAGAAGTGTTCCTTGTTCCAAAAAGAAGTAGAGTTTTTGGGCCACGTATTGTCCGAATCAGGAATCCGCACCAACGAAGACAAGATAGAAGCCGTCCGTGATTGGCCAATTCCAAGAGACAAACATGAACTCCGAAGCTTCTGGGCCTCTGTTCATACTACCGGCGTTTTGTTGAGGGATTTGCCACCATCACCGCCCCTCTACATCGGCAGACCACTGAGAAAGAGACCTTTCATTGGAATCAGGATTGCGAAACATCATTCAGGCGACTGAAGGCAGCACTATGTTCCAGCCCAATCCTAGCCTTTCCTACACAGTCCGGCAAGTTCATCTTAGACACCGACGTCAGCAACACAGGTTTGGGGGCCGTCCTATCCCAGGTGCAAGATGGTGAAGAGAGAGTGATCGAGTATTACAGCCGTGGATTCTCGAAACCGGAAAGAAATTATTGCGTCACCAGAAAAGAACTTCTTGCAATAATAAGGGCTGTAGACCCTTTCCACAAATACCTCCATGGTCGTCATTTCTTAATCCGAACAGATCATGCCGCACTCAAATGGCTGCTGGACATGAAGACACCGGAAGGACAACTGGCCAGATGGATGGAGAAATTACAGCAATACGACTTCAAGGTGGAACACCGTGCCTGCCGTTTGCACAATAACGCCGATGCCCTATCCAGAAGACCCTGTGGAGCGGAATGCGAACATTGTCTGAAGACAGAACAGCGAGAGGGTATCTCCATCAGGCAGATCCGAGTGCAGGCCAATGAAGACTGGACAACGGAACAGTTCATCCAGGACCAATTGGCTGATCCAGACATCGAACCAATCTTGACACTCAAAGCGAGAGGGGCACCCAGGCCACGATTGAACGAGGTAGCTAGATACTCCGGCGTGCTGAAATCGTTATGGGCTCAGTGGGACTCTCTAAGAGTAGACAATGGAATGCTCAAGCGAGTTTGGGAAACGCTGATGGACGGGAAACCAAGTCCCAACTGGTAGTTCCGAAGAAAAAGGTACCAGCCATCCTGACCGAAGTACATGATGGAATTACCGGAGGCCACCTGGGCATAAATAAAACCCTAGACAAAGTTCGCCAGCGGTACTACTGGGTGAATTACTTCGAAGACGTCAGAGCTTGGTGTCGCAAATGTGCCACCTGTGCCGCCAGTAAGGGCCCGAAGACACGGTCCAAGGGCAGAATACAGCAGTACAATGTGGGAGTCCCATTTGAGAGAATTGCCATCGATGTCGCCGGTCCGTTTCCCGAGTCTGAGAGGGGGAACAAATACATTCTGGTCGCAATGGATTACTTCAGCAAATGGCCTGAGGCATATGCGATACCCAACCAAGAGGCAACCACGGTAGCGACGGTGCTAGTAGAACAACTATTCAGCAGGTTTGGCGTCCCGTAGGAACTACATTCAGACCAGGGGCGTAACTTCGAATCGAATGTATTCCAGAAGATTTGCACGATGTTAGGGATCAGGAAAACGAGAACAACACCATTGCACCCACAGTCAGACGGAATGGTAGAAAGGTTCAACAGGACCTTGGAACAACACCTATCCAAGGTCGTCAGCAATAACCAGCGTGATTGGGATGAACATATTCCCCTATTCCTGTTGGCATATCGCTCTGCCGTACATAATAGTACAGGCCTGACCCAGCCAGGGTCCTAATCGGAAACCAGCTGCGATTACCCTGCGATTTGGCATTTGGCTCCCCCGAAGAACCTTCCCAAGATATCGAGGATTATGCCGACCAGCTCCGATATAACATGCTGGCAATACACGAATTAGCCCGAACGCAGATGTTCGCCACCATTGACCGGATGAAGACGCGATACGACCTCAAGGCCAATTCAGTCGGGTTTCAGGAGAGAGACAATGTCTGGCTGTACAACCCCCAACGGAGCAAGGGTAAATCCCCAATGCTTACACCCGCCTGGGATGGACCATACTAGGTGGTCAAGAGGCTTAATGACGTCGTCTACCGGATCCGTCGAAACCCCAAGGCTAAGTTGAAGGTGGTCCATTTAGATCGACTTGCTCCCTACCATGGAGGGAATGTTTCTGATCGGGACGATCAGAATTAAAGGGGGGCAGTGTTACGAAATTTACCCAAAGCCGACCTTGTTTCATTTCAGTACGAAAACAAACGCTTTGAGATAAAAAAATGGTTCTGGAAAAGACTCGACACCTGTAGGAGTGATGATGATTTTTACGAGAATTTTCTATGCTGGGCTTATAAAGGAAGCAAGCCACTATGGAGAGTTCAGTTATACCGCGACGATTAGCGTATATGGGATTATTATTGTGATATTTGAATCAGCTGTTTTAATGTAAATACAGTTCTAGAAAAGTGAAAGTGAATATTAGTTTTATAATTTTAAATTGAACCCACGGACTTTACAACAATATTAACATAAAGATATAAAAAATTCTCATTTCTCGCTTTATTTCCGAAACCATACTACCTATAATTTTGAAAATAATTAGGAGTACTGGGGCTCACTTGAAATTTATAAGAAAAATTATTAGAAAACCCCCATAGTAATTTTAGGGAAACATTATACGATTAAATGGAAAATAAAAATTCTAATTTGAAAGCTGGTTAACTATAATTCATGATCTTTAGAATTTTTTGTGCTACCTGTATATCTAAAAACAACAAATTTTCTAATGTCAATTTTAAATGTCAAATCAAATTTTCATTTTGCAATTTACATCAATAAATATAAAGCCATTGACAACGAAGTCAGAATAGACTTTGAAACGTTTGGTATTCCTGCAATATACGTAGTTTTATTTCTATTGTGGTGTTATTCCCCAAAGAAACACAAAAATAATAAAAATTCAATTTTCAAACGCATCATGTAATATATCAGATAAAAGGCTCATTATCTGAATTAGAAATATATCATATTTTTAAATCATTTGTTTAACAGATATTAACAAAAATACTAAACATCGACTTAATATCCACTTTAGAAACTGCACTATTTAAATTTTGAAAAATATATTTTATTTGTATTTTTAAATAATTTGAATAACAGATTTAATAATTTATAATTTAAAACTTGACCTATTGTTGCCTTTGTCTTCCAATCGACAGAGCCTCAAAATTCAGACAGTAAAAGGCTTCCATGAAAGGTTATTAGTAAAATAAAACTCTAATGTTAATTTTTGTGGGCCAAATTAGTAAATTAAACACATATGTATTCTTATAAAAATCAAGCGAATCCTGAAGCAGATAAAATAAAGTCTATGTATGGAAAATTAAAGTATATATTTTTTATAAATTTAAAACGCTTCTTTTAACAGATATTAGGGTAAATATAAGAAAATGCACTCATTTCCTGCTTGTCTGAAACTGCAATATTAGAATCTTGAAGGTGGTACGGAACCCTTAGTATGTGAGTCCAACTCGCACGTGACCAAATTATTTTTTAGAGAAATGTTACTAAAAGGCCTTTTTTATACATGATGAGTCAAAGACTCTAAATAAATTTTTCAGCCCAAAAAAATAATTTCGCAATTTGTTTAAACAAATTATGTCCAAGTAGCACGTGAGCGACATCTTGATTCTTATTCTAGAGTATCTTACGAAAGTGATTATGCAGAAAAATCTAATGGAAATGTTTGTCCGAACGATGGCGACATTTTCGCCTTGTCTATTGGGAAGTCTCTTTTGTGTCATTGTGGCTCTGGGGTCGACTACATTTTGTGATTTGTGATGTATAATTGTGGTTGTTCTGTGGTGTTTGGAGGTTAAATGTATGTCAAACACATACATATATAAATCTAATGTCAAACGTGTCTAATAATTGGACATTTTTCAAACTTAAGCAGGGTTTTGTAATACACTAATATACTATTAATTTAAAAATGATGGTATTAAGTCTATAAAATGAAAACCAGATATAATACCTACGATATTGTTTGTGTTGTCGCAGAATTACAAAAGTAAATGAATAAAATTATGTATCCTGTTTTTATAAAATATATTTTAGATTGATTGGATTAAGGGTGCACAATGTTTACGATATAGATAATAAAACTTATTTAATAAGGTTACAAGGGCCTGAACAAAAACATGTTCTTCTATTGGAATCTGGAAATCGTATACATTTAACAAATTTTGAATGGCCCAAGAATGTTGCACCATCTGGATTCAGTATGAAAGTAGGTAAACATACTAATGCCCTAGCACAAAATCTTCTAAATATGTAATTTTTTTCAGATGAGAAAACACTTGAAAAACAAACGACTAGAACATTTAAATCAATTAGGTACAGATAGAATCATAGACTTACAGTTTGGAATTGGGGAGGCAGCATACCACATTATACTTGAATTGTATGATAAAGGAAATATAGTTATCACAGATTATGAACTAACAATTTTGAATGTACTTCGTCCACACACAGAAGGTGATAAAACAAAATTTGCTGTTAGGGAAAAGTATCCACAAAATAGAGCAAAGGAATATGCAATGGTTACAAAAGAAGAATTGAAAGATATCCTTGCAAAAGGGAAAACTGGGGATCCTTTAAAGAAAATTCTTGTTCCAAACTTGGGTAATTATACATAATACCAGCTGTTCAATGAATGAAACTAATTATATCCTAGAGTACTTTACCAACTTTAGTTTGCTTATTAAATTTAAAAACAATGAAAAGTGGATTAATTTCAATGATTGTGTTTCTTGTTGTTTTTTTTTTTAATTTACTTCTCTATGAGTTTAACTAGCTGTTAAAATAAATGACTCAACTGTGAGCAAATACTGTGTTCAAGTTCAAAACATTATCATTTAATGACTGTTTTATTTTTACATACAAATGTTAAGCAAATACAGTGAAAACTATGTAGTAATACTTAAGGAATTACACAATATGCATCTTTATTACATACATCAGGCTACTGGGGGGGGGGCATAAGCCATTAAAGCTTCCCATAAAATTGCTGACTTCCCGCCCGGAACAAAAAATTTCTGATTTGACCCTCCCTAAACCAAAAGCTGGGTTCGGCCTTGATTACATATGACTGTAAAGTCTAATTTAGTGTGAAAAATGGTTCTTTTATACTTTATATAGTGATGCTGTTTAGGATTTTTCAACAATTATTCTGAAAATTATCTCTACTTCAGCATATACAGCTGCTAATTGCAGTTACAAATGGTAGACTTTAACATCTGCCTGTATCAATTTTTCCATCTTACTCTGTGGCACATATTAAAGCCACTTCATTGTTGGAACTTGCCTTTATGAACCAGCCATTATCAAATATCTACCATAAATGATTTCTTCAATGAAATAAAATTCATTATCTAGACAATGACACATAGTGGTGTCAGTAACAGTTGTCATTTTATTATAGGGTTCTTAGTGTATGCAATATAAGTTACACCAATCAAATACAAGATACAAGTGATAGTACCTTCAGTAGCTCATTGTTCCCTTAAAAAATCTACCCAGCAAAATTGAATATGTTGCTAAAATTATTGGCAATACAGAGTCATACTCAGATGTTGTATATATATATATATATATATATATATATATATATATATATATATATATATATATATAATTATATGAGGTATCTAATCTTATTACTGACCTACTTACTGGAAGATTACTTAAAATGGTAACATTTACAACAACCACTTTCTTTATTTATTTATACTCATTTATATGACCCTCACTTGAGCATGAGTGAGGATCATGCTGTTTATAGTTTTTGATGAATGTGGGGATTTACCTAGTTTACAAAAAAAACAATATACAGCCAGTGAAATTATTAACATCAGAAATAAAAGTTTTTTTCTTGTTATTTATGATTAATAAAATATGTTATTGTCATTTTCTTCTGAAAAATATTTTGAGTAGATTTTCTAAAATTTTTTGCATTCTTGCAATATCGTTTGTTGAACAATATCCATTTACAAAAAAAAGAATGAGAGCACCAATTTTATTCAACAGACCCTGTTATTTGGTACAAATGAATTGTTGTTTATAATTTCACATTTTATATGTGTAAATTAACTATGTTATCCATTAACAATCTCATATATTAATACAATTAACACAAAAAAAAATTAAATATAAACATCACGGAGGTAGATAAAAATTCTACAGTCCGGTTTGGAAACATAGTTTATAATCGACTAAATTACTGGAAGGAGTTGGTCTGTAATGGCACAATCAAATCTAATCAGCATGCACTCGAGTGCTCCCGATGCTGCGCCTGAGTACATAAAGGATGAGCTGGCATATCAGTAGTAGAGTTTAACGAGGATTATTCATGGGCACAGTGTTCAGGGTCACATATATGGGAATGTAAACTTTGCTTTTTATGCTCTACCGATGGGAAAATCAAGCGTTTCAGACTCGGAGACCTCATATCAAAAACCAGGAACAAGTAAAGCAAGCAAATCAACATCGAAATCGAACAAATTAGTAAAATCTGATTCGGGCTCTAGCCAAAACGTCACAGATGTCACCCAAGGTTCCTTGAATGCAAACGTAAGTGGCGAATATTGCCAAATGATAAGAAGCATACAGGAATTACAGTTGAAACCAGATGTTAGTAATAAGGACATATTATTTGTGATAGGGCAGTTGTTTCAGCTTATTATAGATGAGAAAAATCATCTCCAAAATGCTCTCGATGGTCTCTTAAACCTACAATTAACCAAGATAAATAACTTGGAACAGGAGGTTCAGAAGATTACAGATAGTATTGTCCAAATAAGAGCTGAGCAAGAAACACCTACTATTAGCACTTAGGCTGAGTTTGAACAAAATGAAATTATCTCTGAAATCCAAGATCATAGTCTAAAAAGTAAGAACATAATTATTTACAATGTAACTGAATCAACAGATGAAGGTGAAATGATAGGAGTGGATGAGATATAGCACAAGTGGTGAAAACTTTGAAGAAACTAGAGGTAAATGTAAGCTTGGAGCAGAATTGGAAAAAGAGGAACAAAAACAAGTCCGTTGAGAGTTATGTTCTCGGAAGGGAGTATACCAAAAACATGTTTGAAGAAAAAGTGTAAACTGGAAAATCTGAACATAAAAATCAAAGCGGATTTGACATATATGCAACGGCAAAAGCTAAAAACTCTTATTTCGGAGCTGGAAACGAGGAAGAAAAATGGTGAACAGGTGTTCCGGGCATTCACTCTTCAGAAAACTTCAGGGGGCCAGAGAGGGAAAATCATGCATAGACAATCTCAGTTTGTACTATCAGAATACAAGGAGAATAAATACTAAAGTTGATGACATATATACTGGAACATCTGAAGCAGAATTTGATGTATATGCTTTCTCCGAAACTTGGTTAACAGCAAGTGATGATAGTAAAGAATTATTCTCAACCAAGTATGCAGTATACCGATCAGACAGAAAAAATTCCAAGGGTGGGGGAGTACTACTAGCAGTAGCCGCTTCTTTGGAGTCTCACTCTATGGACCTATCTCTGTGTAATAAGGTAATATCATGTATTAATATTGTAGGTGTAAAGATTGTTTGTAAAGCAGATGTGGTATATGTAATGGTTGTATATTCCTCCTAATCTAAGTTGTGATATTTATTATAAGTTTTTTGAATACCTGCAACTCTTGGAGACTATATGTGGCAGGCATATATTAATAATAGGCGACTTTAATATACCGTTGTATCCTGAATCTACAACGGATGCAAAATCGGTACTACTTAGGAACTTAAGTGAATTCTACGAAATGAAACAGTATAACAACATAAGAAATATAAACAATAGGCTATTAGACCTAGTAATATCACATACCAACTTGTCAGTCAATAGAGATGAGTGCCTTCTTGTCAAAGAGGATCCTCATCATCCAGCTGTTGCTATTACTCTGCACAATTGTAGGAGGAGAAATAAGAGAATTACTTCAGGCAATGATAATCTGAGCTTTAACTTTTCGAAAGCTGATTTTCGAAGTTTTAGGAGTGAGTGGTCTTCCTTGAATTGTAATAGAACTATAAATGAAATATGTCAGGACATTTACGAAAGGTTAAATGCTATCTTCGCTAAGTATATTCCGAGATATCACCTTAGAAAGGTTAAATATCCCTTTTGGTATAGTAAGGATACTAGGAAAGTAATTAAAGAGAAGAATAATTTCTTGGGAAAATGCAAAAAATATAAGGCCGATTTTTTATCTTAATGAGTATAAAAGACTAAGAGCTTCCTTACTTACTTATTAAGGAATCATATACATCATACTTAACTGAGGCTCAAAATAAGTTGACCTCAAATCCCCAAGATGTTTGTAAATTGATACTTATGAGGAACAACACATCAAGTATTCCTATTATGATAAATAATAAGGATAGCGAATTCAGTCATCCTCAAGATATTGTTAACGCTTTTGCTGCTCATTTTAAAAACTCTTTCAACACCAATCGAGATACAAGTATTACTTCTAATATACCTTTGTCCTTTTATAATATCTTGATACCCCAGTTCTCAGTGAATGTTGTAAAAAAAGTAGGTAAGAAAATCAAACCTATATCATCATTTGGTTCAGAGGGTGTTCCATATTTTTTTTGTCAAAGATTGTATCAATGTCTCAGCTATACCTCTGTGTAACATAATCAATTTATCCTTAAGACGAGCGGAGTATCCTGGATGTTGGAAACTGTCTAAAGTTTGCCCTATCTACAAAAATGGTAACATTTCTTTAATTAACAATTATAGGCCTATATCAATGATTAGTGGTTTTTCAAAGGTGTTTGAAATGTTGCTGTATGAGCATATATTATTTCACGTTAAAAGCCAGATAACATTTGACCAACATGGCTGTATTAATTGACGCGCAACAGTAACAAATCTAGCATGTTTCGCCGAATATCTGTCTCAGTCATTAGATGAAAGATCACAGGTTGATGTTTTTACAGACATCTTGAAGGCTTTCAATAGGCTCGATCATTTAACCTTACTCAGCAAACTTTATGCGTTTAGCATGAGTGATAATTATGTCGAGTTCCTTCACACCTACCTAGTGAACCGTACACAGTTTGTTTGGTACAATGATTATAAGTCTCTTAGTTATAGTTCTACATCGGGGGTACCTCAAGGTTAAAATCTGGGGCCACTAATGTTCCTAATTTTCATCAATGATATCACAGAAACTAATCAAGAATTGTTATTTGCAAGCGAACTTAAGCTCTTCTCTTGCCTCAAAACTATGTATAGTGCACTTATAAGAACTAAACTGGAGTACTCGTCGATTATTTGGTCGCCGCATTAAAAGTTGTATATAGATAAATTGCAACATATTGCAAATATCCGTTTTGCCTCTCCTGTTTTTAGGCAATGCTTTTGCTATAATATGATTCACACAAAAATTGATTATACGGTAAGGAGGAATATCTTACATAATCTACTGAAGCTGTTTGTCCAAAGTAACTTAGTAACATGTTCTTAACACTGTGTCTAAGTATATTACAATGTAACTGCTATGTATTGATATGGTACTCGGTCATGTTTTGTTTTGAAATACTAGTTATGTAATTCTTTCAGGTTTGTTAGTCTTATGGTCGTATACAGTTAGCGTTTTTTTTTCTTATATACTCTGGTGTTTATGGACTTTTAATATGTTTACATATTTTTTAGAACGGATAGGCTATATTTAGTAATTTAGTATAGTTAATATTAACCCTGTAATTGGTGTCATACTGTTGGGTTAAATAAACAAATAAATAAATCAAACAAATATGGTTTTCTTGCTTTTAAAACTGGATATTACCGGGTTCCTCGGCGATATTTGAAGCACATTCGGGAACTCCTGCCTTAATTCATTCCAAAAACTTGAACATCTGATGATATATCCCTTCTAGGTGGGAATCATATCAGTTGCGCTGCCATCAAAAGACCAAATCTCAGGAAATTAGGGTAGTGTAACTGATGACCATTCTCAACTAGTATCTATATGTCGTCTTGTGTTCAAAAGCGTATAAAGTCTTGAAAGGGTAAAAACTTAATTGCTGTCAAAGATTCAGCTAACCATTGAATTTGTATCCCGAAATTTCTAATCTACTAGTTTATTGTGGTTTGTTTCCCTAAAACGTCTAGATGTCTTTTCTCAATTCGCATTTTGATATCTAAATATCATCATTTTCAGATTAACTCACTCTAATATATAATTCCATATTCCATGACAAACAACAAAAAAGTAAAGAATGTCTTTCATTTCAATGTTACAGGTCAAGGGGTCAATTTTGACTACCAATTGTTTAATAGAACAAAGTTGGTACTTTTTCAAATTTTTATTTGAATTGACATATATCCAAGATTCAAATTATGCTTGCAATATTAAAAACCTATGAATGTGTAGAAAATTTAAAAAGGTTTATACTGTGTAAGCTTTATGAACTCAACTTACAAGCCAAACCTTCATAATTGGGTATTTTTCTTCTCATGGCCACAGAGTCAGAATACCAAAATAATAAAGTAATGGGTGCTATAAAGTTCCATTCCAATTGGACCAAACTAATAAAGAATATATAATATTTGTATACTGTTCATAACTTTCCAAATATTCAGAATTCAAACCTCTTTTTTAGTTTATGGGCCACCATTAATAGAGCATGTGTTGTTGAAACATGGTTTTAATAATGCTTCAAAATTCGGAAAAACCTTTGATATTGAAACTGATATTGATAGATTATATGAAGCTTTTCTAGAAGCTGAAAATTTACTTCAATCTGCCAAGTCTGGGCACTCAGTAGTGAGTAAAATTATTTGCTAAAAAAAAGAATATTTACCAGCATACTTTTCAATAGGGATATATTATTCAAAAAATGGAAATTCGACCTACAACAGAAGCTAATCAAGAATCTGAATTTTATTCAAATCAAGAATTTCATCCATTTCTTTTTGAGCAACATAAAAACTCGCCTTATAATGAATTCCCTTCATTTAATGAGGCTGTTGATGAATTCTTTTCTTCAATGGAAAGTCAAAAATTGGAGATGAAGGCCCTTCAGCAGGAGAGGGAGGCTTTGAAAAAACTCGACAATGTGAGGAAGGATCATGATCAACGATTAGTAGCTCTAGAAAAAACTCAAAATGTGGACAAACAAAAGGCAGAACTCATTACTAGGAATCAAGAATTGGTAGACAGGGCAATTCTTGCGATACAGAGTCTTTTAGCTAGCCAGGTAACTAAATTAAATATATATTTCACCATATTTTTATGATATAAGATGTTTCACCTTCTTAGATCTGCAGCAACTTTATGTAACTATAGTGGAACATGCATAACTGAAATAAGGAGCATGTCTTGTGAGAACACTCCTGATTCATCTAACCATTAAGATAATGTTATCTTAATCTTAGAATAATTGTAACCAAACTATGGCTGATTTTATTATGTCTATCTCTTCAAGTTTCCTCATATTTTTCAAGTTTAATGAGAAAAAAATTACAAACGGAAGTCAGAATTGGTAATTAAATTACTGACCTTCAGTAATTAATTTTAACACAAAAATGGTCAACTGCAATATTATTAGTCCAAAGTAGGTATGAAGAGAATAATTTATGATCCAAGGGTACGGGGGCGAAGGGGATTCCTCTAAGAGGCTCCCTAATGTCATTGAATTTCAATTCTAAACAAAGAAATCTAAAGTCCAAGGGCCTGCAAGAAAGTAACTTATATTTGTTTTATACCACGTATCGGGTAATTTTATTGTCATTGTCTAGGAAATACACTGTCCAAATCCATAGTATTTAACTTTTCCAATACTAAGCTAAACTAGGAAAGCTTGTAGATTAGGGTATTTTGTCGGGAATAATGTATTCAATGATACATATTTATATTTGCTACTTAACAAAAATCTGATGTTGGTTTCATTGATTCATTCTATAATTTGCTTAACATTTCATACCAATATTTCAGGACAATTTTGAAGCATGTTTTTGACAGATAATGGTGAATTGATCCAGTTGAGATTGAATAATTAGTAGTTGATTTTATCCACAGAATGCTGCGGAACTTTCTTCGTTTTAATTCCAATACTTATTGATGCTCTCACTAATTTCTAACAAGAATGTTCCAATTTTAAAGAACAAATATTGACTATTGGCAACATGTTGAAAAAAAGAATTCTCGAAACTTCTTGATTTTTTTGTGCCAGTAATCGCCCATCAAAGATCATATAAAAATTTCACAAAAAGGGTGTGTTATTTATATGCATGCATCGTTCAACTGAAAATATTCTAGGAGTCCGAGAAAGTGGAACGAAAATCTCAGATTCTCAATAAGAAACAACCAGGACTTACACAAACATCAACATGACAACAACAACGTTATGATAAAAAACATATTTTCTTTTTAAGATACATCAAGCCGAATGTCTCATATGGGGTGGTGCACCAAAGTATACAGATCGTCTGTGAAGTATGTCAAGTTTGTGAAAAGTGTCTTCAGCCTATAGTGTATTTTTCGTCATCATCCTTTCATCTAAAAAATATTTTGAATTTAGATCCTTGAGGTTTGATAACTTCTCATTGTCGTATTCTATAGCATACCTCAAATGCAGCGAAAGTTATTAAATTATAATTTTCATATTCATTTTGAATGGTATTGTTTCAGACATTTTTCTCTACAAACTTGATAAACATAAAAAATGTCATTACTTTCTTTTGCATGTCACAGGAAATTTATTTTCCCTCTCAACATCCAAATCTATTATATATCATCTTTAAGCATGTTTAAAAGATGCAAGTACGAAGAAATAAATATTTATACTGAGCGACATTTAATATTGTTTATGCCCATACTTACTAAGATACTCGAAAATTTCTATGAAACCCATAAAAACTTAAATAAATTAGTTGGTTTTGGTGTTGTTTACATATTATGTTTGTAGTATTTATGTTCTTCATAGATATCATGGGAAGATATTGATGAAATGGTGAAGGAAGCCGCTGCAAAAGGAGATGTAGTCGCACAACAAATACGGAAACTTAAGCTTGAAATGAACCACATTTGCCTTAATCTCACTGACCCTTATGCCACCTCCTCCAAGAGTGATGATTCTACAACTGATGACGATGATAACTTACCCTCAATGATAGTTGATATTGATTTAGGATTATCTGCATTTGCAAATGCTCGAAAGTAATCATCTCATCTCTTCATCTTGGATATTTTTGCTAAATAACATTTCTCTTTTTTTGTAGATATTATGATCAGAAACGTTCAGCTGCGAAAAAACAACAGAAAACAATTGAATCCCAAGTAAAAGCGCTGAAATCTGCTGAACGTAAAACTTTGCAGACTTTGAAGGAAGTTCACACAATTACTAACATAAATAAGGCTAGAAAAACTTATTGGTTTGAAAAATTCTTTTGGTTTATCAGTTCTGAGAATTACTTGGTTATCGCAGGAAGGGATCAGCAACAAAATGAGTTGATTGTTAAAAGGTATGTACAAAGATACTCATAGTTACACAGGACCACCAAAAAAATAGAGGTAAGATCTCGTCGGCCAACATCAAAATTGGATGAGCCCCAAAACCCAAGAACTCAATTAACGAATAAATTTTCACATATTTATATGATTCTATTAATTTCCTACAAAAGCTATATTTTTGTTAAAAAAATAATACCGAAAAAAATCCCTGTTTTATTTATGTGGGAAAACAATTTTTTTAATGAGTGAACCTTCTAGTAAACTTTTTTCGGTGGCAATATTTTTCTTTTTCTATAAATTATCAGATTTTCAGGTAGGACCGAAAAAACAAAAATATGGCCTAAAAATGAAACACCCTAA
Source organism: Octodonta nipae (assembly GCA_034190945.1). Taxonomy (NCBI): domain Eukaryota; kingdom Metazoa; phylum Arthropoda; class Insecta; order Coleoptera; family Chrysomelidae; genus Octodonta; species Octodonta nipae. Next base: position 57,597,311 of record CM067217.1, read on the forward strand.
GGGGCTATTTTATCGCGAAATTAATTCCGACATCCAGGAGTTTCAAGAAAATCTAGTCTAGCTCACAGAGACTCCAAATAGGGAGTTCTTACTGTGTGTAAAGCCGTTTCCCTGTGATTTCTAGGATAATAAATAATTATTCGATAATTCAATCAGTTGAGGGGAGCGCAACTGATGAAGGTTCTCGACTAGAAACAATATATTGTCTTGCGTTCAATGGATTGAAAAATCTCTAAAAGTTAGTACCATTTATAAAATACGTCACGCTAAATTTTCCTTTTCGCAAGCTAGGTATTAAATTACTAATTGCTTTTTTCTGGGTAACATTGTTGTAAGTTTTAAAGAACTTTTGTTATAACTCACTTCTCACAGATGCCATTTTTTACGAAAACCTTTATTGTTAAATCTAAGAAATGTTCATGTAGAATGAGTACTACATGTAATAAGTCAGTATTTGTTCACTACTAAGTGACGAATGAGATAAATATATAAAAATAAATATAGTAGATAGAACCTTTAAAATATGTGCTTTTGTAAGATAAAATTGTATATCTAGAAAAACTCGCTACGTAATTTATTTGAAATTTTTAGCATTTCCATTGAAATTCGAGTTAACCAGGTTCTTTTGTATACGAGAAAGTATGTGCCTATAATACTATTATATATGCAACTTTATTTTATCATCGGCCGTGTAAAGTCTTACTTTCATTTGCTATTGAATAGAGAGCGTAGAATCCGTGGAGAAGCTTTTCTTATTATATTGGAACCGATTGTGGCGGACTTATATAAATATACCAAATTATAAGCTAATGTAACTGAAATCATGAGTAAAATTATTTATATATTTACAAAGATTAAACGTACGACTCTCTCTCGTAACAGAAAAATGAAACAAAATCAGACTAGTGAAAAATTAATAAGGGTGAGTGTGACGATCACTTCGAGCTTCACAAATGAGCAGCGATACATACACACGTCGAACGAAGAAGTCAATGGCCGAAACTCATAAATTAAACCCAAAATCCCAAACCACATCCTAGGCGCAGTAAGATCTACGCTTCCATCACACACGCCTTGGGCGGGAGTCATAAATCCACACCGTCTTCCCCTAGGTGAAACAAGACAGTGTTAAAGTTCGCAAGGTTAGGTTTGATACTAAGCTCCATTTGATTATTTATTCTCTTTGAAACAAACATGGATCTCGCTCGGACCCGAGTATGTGGGTTTGAGAGCTTGAGTGTGAAAGGAAAGGCGTTGCTCGCTTATCTGCTGTTCGATGAACTTGTATCTCATTTAAGTTTATGAATTTCGGCCAGTAGGTTCTTCAAAGTGTTAATCTCGCTACTGATGTGTGATCGCCAGCCTCATCCTTATTAATGCCTGCCCTGGTTTTAGAGTTTTTGGACTTATTCAACTTTCTGGTTTTGAGGTTTCACATTGAAGCTTTCGTCATGTTTTCAGGTTACGATGTTTCGGAGTTTTATGTTAAAGGAGTTTACTATTCAAAAATGAAAGTTTGTGCCCTATGTGTAAGTTCATTCGTTGCTTATTTTGGGTTTTGGGGGTCATCCAATTTTGAGGTTATGCGTTTTTACGGTTGCTAGTTATCATTGTAAGGCTTGTCGACCTCGTTAGGGATATATTTTTTAATCCCACCATTTTCAGCTATTTTGTGAAGTTTGAAACAAACGATGGGACCAAATGAGTTGCATATTCGGTTTCAGCGACCTAAAAAACGTACCACACGATAGGTTTGGTCGATTTTTTTTGTGCTGTATTATTTTTTTAAGGAAACTATAGAGGTAATGATTTTTGTTATTTTCTAGATATATGAAACCTACAGATGTATATGTACATGCTGATATTCATGGTGCTAGCAGTGTAATCATTAAAAATCCAAGTGGACAGACTGTACCTCCCAAAACATTAAATGAAGCTGGAATTATGGCTATATGTTACAGGTATTCTTTGATTTGCGTCTCTTTATTACAGGCGATTTTAGATCATTTTCAAGAGTAATATTGCTCATATTAAACATATATTTCATTGATAAAAAATTAACGATGTTTCATCTTTGAGGATAGAGCAAGATGTGATTACTTTATGACAATTTTTATTGCCAAAAAGATGTTTTCGTTACTTAAAAGATAAAACACAAAATTCAATACTTATTTTTCTTAAACGAATGGGCTTGGACCATTGATGGGACAGTTTCTGAGTATATTTTTCATAGAGCTCCCCTATAAACATATACCCATTGTAATTAATAAATAATTTACATACACTTATACATATACAAACATTCTGCAGTGAATGGTTTACTTAAGCAGATCCTGTAAGGTGATCAAGTATTTGTACTACAAAGTACAGCCATTGATGAAAATACATAAAACTATTACTTTGTATTTGATGCATTTTCTTATTAATAATTCATTTTCTTCCCCTATAATATGCATTTGTTAACTTCATATTTAAGTCTTTACTACAAATTATCATTAAAAAGTTTTTCTGATTTTATGTTCTTAGATTAATGCATGATGTATAGAAAAAGCTACCGAACATTTGATTCTATAACATTTAATGACAAACACTAGAAAAAATCATGAGGTTAGTTATCAATATTGAAGTCCTAATTGGAAATTAATCTCTAAATTGATCTAAAAAAATCATATTCGGCTAGGATTTACTGTAATAATCAGTCACACTCGACAACAATGAAGTATTTCCGGACATTCCAATATCAAAAAATAATATAATGCATTTTTCATCCCCCTTCCAACCCCTTTCACCATTAGGGGCAACAAATAATATATAAATAAATACAAAAAATATAATACGGACTTGATGAATATTTTAACTTGCCAGAATAGTCTGACAACTCAAGCTTTTTAAAATTTAATCAATAGTTTTCTTCCCAATATTGATCACAAATTTGAAATTAAAGTCAATAACCATTTATATGTACTGAAATTTAACAATTTTAATGTCATATATTATATTTACATTGCACAAACCAAATCAAACAGGTGTAAAAATTTAATATGTAATTCATTTAGGCGATTCCCTATAAATTAGCTGCAATTTTTTTTTTAATAAAAAATACAACATAACAGAAATTACTATAATAACTGGTCATCAAAAATCACTTTTTATTATGTTAGGAACAAGATAGTTCGGAAAAATTAAAAATAAATTCATAATATTATTGCTTTTTTATCTTTTTCAAAAATACGTTTTGTATTAGGAAAAATTAAGTTAGATGAACTGTTACAAATTTAATATAAAACTGCCTTATAATTTCTTGTGTATTTTTCTTCAAGCATGGAAGTTGAATTGAGAATATAGCAAATGCGTTTTTAAATATTTGTGACAACCTGAAGCCTTATAAGTTATAAGTAGTTAAAAGCTCCTCGATGATAGTGTTACGAAATTTACCAAAAGCCGACCCTGTTTCATTTCAGTACGACAAGAATCGCTTTGAGATAAAAAATGGTTCTTGAAAAGACTCGGCACCTGTAGGAGTGATGATGATTTTTGCGAGAATTTTCTATGCTGGTATTATAAAGGAAGCAGGCCACGATCGCGAGTTCAGTTGGTGGAGCGAAGAGCTTATATGTAAAATTGTTGTGATATTTGAATCAGCTGTTGTATATTTGATGTAAATAAAAGTTTCTAGAAAAGTGAAAGTGAATATTAGTTTTATAATTGGACTATATTGCAATTTGGTGATCAGAAGTAGGGGATTAAGTGCAGTTAAAATCGTAATTTGATTTATGGAAACCGGTAGTATGGACGAAACTACCAAAAAATAGTCAAGCAGGTTACAGAGGGACTGGACAAAAAAATTGCACAGATTCTAGAAAAACGTGACAAGAAGGAAAAACAACATCAAGAAGAAATTCAACAAAGCGGTACAAGATAAAATCACTGCTATCCAAAATAAACTAAAAACAGAAATTTAAAAAATGCAACATATGTATAAACGGCAATTTAAATCCGTGGCTACAGCTAATAGATGGGATAACCAAGAAAAATCCACGTCACTGGTAATTTCGTTAAGAGGTCCAGCCCTAGAACTCCCCCAAAGCATTCCAGTCGATGAACAAGGCAATTTCGACAAGATCATCGCCATCCTAGACAAACGTTACGACAATCAATCCTTGAGCCAGGTATACCAAGTCCAACTGAGTGGAAAAACGCAAAAATCCGGTGAAAGCCTCCAAGAATTCGAAGCAGAGATTAGACGGTTAGTTCACTTGTCCTACCCAGACCTGCCAGAGGAAACGAAAGACCAGTTGGCCACACAGAATTTCATAAACGACATCAGAGATGTGAAAGTGCAAAGAAATTTAAGACTGAGTGACGTCAAGAAGAGTATTTATTTGCCAAAAGTTTCCTATTGGCGGAAATCCCCAAAGCTTACACCCGCCTGGGATGGTCCATACGAGGTGGTCAAGAGGCTTAATGACGTCGTCTACCGGATCCGTCGAAACCCCAAGACTAAATTGAAATTTATCGGGACGATCAGAATTAAAGGGGGAGAATTTTCTATGCTGGTTTTATAAAGGAAGCAGGCCACGATCGCGAGTTCAGTTGGTAAAGCGAAGCGCTTATATGTAAAATTGTTGTGATATTTGAATCAGCTGTTGTATATTCGATGTAAATAAAAGTTTCTGGAAAAGTGAAAGTGAATATTAGTTTTATAATTTTAAATTGAACCCACGGACTATATTGCAATATTTTATAGACATTTGAGTACTTTTCTGAGAAAATTTGATGTTATTAGGAAAGCTTACCAAGCTGATTTCTCCTGAACTTATTTTTCAAAATATTTCATCCATCATAGCTGTGATTATCAGTTACTAAGTGTATGTGTTACTAAGTTCATATTATAAAATAAACATTTTACAATAACACTTCCGAATATTATTTGAATTTAGAGTAAATACCCTATTTTTAAATTCCTTAATTTCGGACTGTGAACCATATACTAGAGCGTATACTTCTTGTGCGCGTTTTGTGATATCTGGTATTGTCAGAAAATTACTTACCAATACCAAATGAAAAGCTAGTTTCTTTGCAGGTTTTGTTTCTGTGTGTCAGATTTATTAATTATGAAATCATCTTTGAGTTCCTTGTGAATTTACACATAATTATAATATTTCACAGGAATTAGATTATTTTGTTATTTAAAAGTAATCATCTCAGGAAAAATACTTTTACATATAGCTAACTTGGTGACATTTCGAATTCCAGAGCAACGCCTACCATAGGGATTCTGTAACTCGTTAATGTCGAAACGGAACGGAACTTAATAGATTTGTTCGTAAACTAAAACTGTCGAGTTCGTTGATTCGCGGAGATGATTTCAAACCGTCGAAATTATTTGCAGCTGATCATTACCAGCACACCATGTCATTATAACGCAAAGAACGATTAGGAGTTACAAAACATTTAATAATTTTGCGTTCTATCGTAACGTTATAATTATATCGACTTACTGAATACGGCTGCAGGTACTTTTCATTATTAAAGTTTGTTCTAAAATAGATACTGGTTTTAATGTATCAGATTAAACTATATTACGGCAGCTATTTTGAAGAATAGTATGGAGATGTTTTCATACTTGAATCATAACAGAATAGTGCCAATTATTTTAATTTTTCTGTAGTTTATTTTCATTACTAAGAATGACACATAGAAAGACAAACAGAGGTAGGTAGGTTAACGAAAGACTGGAAGTATGTTTCGTAGAAGCTTACGCGTCCATCGTTTCCCACTATTTTTTTTAAGAATTTTTTATGCTATTAAAAATTTTGTAGCTCAAGTGTTTTCTGGAAAAATACCTGAGAAACAAAAAGACGTTAATCTCATTTCGACAATTTCATCGATATGTTAAATGCACATATACAGTAGCTTAAACTTTAAGCTGCAATAGCTACAGTTTCTCGCAAACAGAATAAATCTAATAATTTTATGTATCAAATATGCATCATACTTCAGTGACAGAATTTTTCAGTCCAGTCTGAATAAATAATGTGTCCAATCCACTTGCAATAAATATACAACAATGTTATTTCAATGCAAATTTGTGTTGCGTTAAAGGTAATATAATAGTTTTAACTGATCAGGTATATAATTTATTAATGACTAATACCTTTTTCTAGTAATTCCCCAATATGTAATTTTACCATCCATTCTCTGCCTATACTCTGTTTATAAGTATCAATAAAATTGTTATTTCAGTACAATTTTCTTTTGCAGCTTAAGATATAATATTAACGTTGAACAATAAAAATGAATTTGATAGAAATACCATTTTGCAATAATGTCCTGTATAAATCCGTATGTGTTACTTCACTGGAAATGTGTGTTGTGTTTTACAACTTTATTATTATTAAGTATTTACATCAAATAAATACTCAAGCTTTCTAATTTATTCAATGCAGTTAAGCGGTTATAAGCATATTTCATCTTAATTATAAATATCTTTTCGCCGCTCACGAATTCATCAACTCATTACAGACTCTACAGTTAAAACATCCATACATAATACAAAGTAATAGGTAGAAGATGAAAATTTTCAAATTGAACACTTTGTTATTCTATTAAATTTGAATAATTTCAGTATAATTATGAAGCTTCATTCCACATTTCATCGATTTTAGTGTTGCTTGGGAAGCTAAAGTGGTTACAAATGCCTATTGGGTTTGGGGAGACCAAGTTAGCAAAACTGCTCCTACTGGTGAATATCTTACAACAGGCAGTTTTATGGTAAGAGGAAAAAAGAATTTTCTGCCACCGTCACATCTCATTTTGGGATTGAGTTTTCTGTTCAGACTTGAAGATGGTTGCATTGAAAAGCATAAAGGTGAAAGAAAAGTTTTATCAGCGGAAGAAGATGCGTTAAGTTTAGTGGACAGTGAACAAAGTAGAGATGAAGTTGAAGTGGAAATATTAGATGAAAGTGATGGTAAGCACAATACATCTTATTTAAACGTTCAAGGAAATTAATAATAATATAACAATAAAATTATAATTGTAAGTTTAATCTTATAGTTGAAATCGCGAAAAGGCTTCGTAGTCTAAAGGCACGCAATGAAATCCAGAACGTACCGAATTCATGGAAATTCTACGTACGAACCCCGCCCCGTCCTATAACAACTCGACCGGATATGATCAATCATCAAGTGGCGCACGTGCCCATTGAGCGCCAAGGGCAAATCAGACGCAACCGTTCACGGGAGCAACCGGGAGTAAGTAACAGCGCCCCGGCCACTTTAGATCCCAATATTCGAGTGACTAGAAGCGTGAGCAGACGGATACGAGAATTATGCGAACAGACCTGATGAAGGCAGATGTGACTGCCGAAACGTCAGCATTTTTCCATCGATCCCGTCAGAGATCAGTTATCAACTATGCGGATGAATTCCCGGAAACCACTTAATATATATTTGTATAAAAATATTAAATTCTTGTCTGAACTAAGCAGGATTGACCAGCCAGTGAAAAACATCAACAACAATAATCCAGTCTATCAGCTATATTATTTCCTCCTATGTTAAGTTCTTTTTACCTAAATTTTCAATTTGTTTGAAGAAAATAATTGCAATAAGAAAAAGAATCACTAACAATTGTCTTTCAACAAGATTCAGTAGACTATCCCAACCCGAAAATACCATAAAGGCTCCAAACTAGGCCCACATTTTTATTATTATAACAAAACCCAAAACAAATTTTAAGTAAATTGTTTTTACAGAAGACGAAATGTTGAAAAAAGCTGAGGAAATTAAAATTTCCGAAGAGGTAGCAGATCAGTCCGACAATTCTTCGGACTCTGATGAAGAGATATCAAAATTTCCAGACACACAAATAAGGATTCAACGCATTTCTGGGACAATGTAAGTTAATGATGTTAACCGTGTTATATTAAATACTAAATAAATTCTATTATAAAGAACGAACATAGTAACCGTTCCCTCCATGGAAAGTGAATCCAACGAACCAAACGAGGAAATTGTTTATCTAGGTGATGACAAACCTGTAATTCTCAAACCGAACCCAAATTCAAGAAGTCGAGGTAATAGTGAGTCTAAGAGTAAAAAATCCACACTACAAAAAGGTAACCAAATAACAAATTTGTCATATGATATTTAACACATATACTTTCAGTGGAATTTAAAGAATTTTCTTCTAAACAACAATCCAAAAGAGGTCAAAAAAGCAAATTGAAAAAAATTAAGGAAAAGTATAAGGATCAGGATGAGGAAGAAAGAAAATTAAGAATGGAAATTTTACAGGTACCTAAACTAACATTGCAGAAGTATTATTTATATAAATTGTTTATATTTGTAGTCTTCAGGTACCGCCAAAGAGACAAAGAAAAACAAGAAGAATAAGGACCAATCTAACAACAAGGGCAAGAAAACTGAACCCAAATTTACCAAAGTCATTATACCGAAAAGTAAAGAAATTGATGAAGACGGTGCTGAAGGCGATGAACCGACCGTTCAAGCTGACGTTGATATGCTAGACGCTTTAACCGGAGTACCTTTACCCGATGATGAATTGTTGTTTGCAGTTCCTGTGATAGCTCCCTATAATACACTATCTAATTATAAGTAAGTAAAAATATATTGGTGTATGTAAACCGTTATTTATAATCGATATGTAATAAGTTTTAACTTCAGACATATATATATATATATATATATATATATATATATATATATATATATATATATATAATTGCTTCCTATTCATTGTTAATATTTCACAAAGGGCCCACCAAAATCTCAAAGAAGATAGGCTTGTACCAAACAGTTTGGATCCCCCTGTTTTTTGATAGTTCCTGTTTAGTAGATCAAATTTAAAATGCCTTCAGATTCATAGGTTAAAGGTTTAATTCACTCAAGCTGCACTACTTTGTATTGTATCACTGTAAAAAGGCATTTGTCTAGGTTATACAGGTCCAAGTTTGCATCTTCACAAATAATTTTAGATCTCAAGTTCACTCGAAGTCAAAGGCAAGTTTGGCTGTATAAACATAAAACATATCAAAGTAAATAGAAAGAGTTAGAAAGAGATTGTAGTCTGCATTAGTGGAATCAAAGTAGAAATAGCCAGTCATGTAGCATAGAAAAGTAATGTAATACAACAAAATACTTAAAAATTGACAATTTTAATTTAAATGATGTTAAAATGACATTTATAGGAATGTAAATCTTTGTTTCTACGAAAACATGAATTCTTTGTGAATAATCTACACAAATTATTTCCAGTATTGTAGATGGCACAAGAAAGAGTAGTAGTTTGTGTCAACAATTCAAAGCATTGTTATCTCGGAACAATATCCATTTTTGGTACCTGTTCACCATCCAGTATCCAGTCAAAAAAAGAAATCCTATTTTGCAATATTAATACTGATACATAAAATATAATCTCAAGAAAGTAAATTACCTTAAAGGTAGGAACAGAAGGACGCTAGTTCATAAGAATCACAATCGAGTCAGCAGTGATAAACCTTGTAGAGCGTATTTCATTTCATTTCCATCAAATAGATATTGCTTCTCTCATCAAAAGAGATCTCCAGACTTTTTAATATCTTTCCTTCATCTGCTGTTCGGTCTGTGGGTACTTCGTGTTCCTTCTCTTGGTTTTCATTCTAACATTCAGTTGGTCCAACAATTTACAGGTCTTCACGTTACATGTCCCGCCATGTCCATATTTGTCGAAATTTGCCGAATGTCACCCAGCTGAGGGAGATTCTTCTAATTATTCCCTCGTTCATGTTGTCTTTATTAGTTGCTATGTTTTGTCCGAAAGACATTTTTCCATTAGCTTTAATTGTTGTTCCTGGAGTTGTCAGTTAATGTTAGTTTGCACATTCGTCATTACCTTGGTCATTGTGAGGCTGACTTTCTTAGATTGGTCAGAATTATTACTTAATAGAATGATATCATCAGGAACCCTGAGATGAAGGTATTCGCCATCTATATTTATGCCTCTATTGATCCAGTTCATTTATCGGAAAACACATTCAGGAGGTGGAATACATATATTGGTGATATACTATCGCCTTGGCGCACTCCGTGCTCCATATTAGTGCTGACAGTTTGTTGGCAGAGAAGTATGTCTATGGATGACTCGGAATAGACGTTCATGGGAATTTTAGTGTACCTGATGTCAACTTGGCAAGAGTACTGTCCAGGTCTCTATGGTTTCAAAGGCTGTTTGATATTACTGATTTTACTGTATGATGTTGGTAATCAAACGTGCTCTACTCTGGGTCTAAAGCCAACCTGTTCTAGAGGTTATAGTTGATCCTGTGTGCCCATTAGCCTGTTACTAATGAGCCTTGCAAATAGTTTGTACATTTGCAAGAAAAGACTAATGGGTCTATAGTAACCAAGTTTCTGTATATATATCCATTTTGTGGATAATAATGACTCCTGCTTCTAGCCGTGAATCGCGATTCTGCTTACTCCATGTCTTTATTGAGCCGTTGTCTTATCTCGCTTGTCTCTGGTTCCTGTTGTTTTGAGAATTTCTTGAAATATTCCTTGCAGCCCAGCTGCCTTGTTATTCTTCAAGTTTTTAGTGCCGCAGTTATTTCGCTATTAGTAATTTCTTCTAATTGAACTTCTGTAATTGTGTTTGGTTGATTTTTTTCTCTCTAGTTCTTCTTACTCACATAAAATTACTATATCCCATCATTTCAGATAGTTGTTCTTTGAGCTCAATTAATCTGTCGTTCAAAGCATTGTTACATTGTAAGTTGAAATAGGAATTGCACTTGTTCTCGCCTTAGACTTTTTCACTTGGCAGCCATGTCCACTCCAAGGATTCGCCCGCGTCCCTTTCTGCTGCATTTGTTAGAGAGTTCATGACTGCTGCAAAGTAGGGGCTATTTCTTCATAGTTGTATTCAGTGGATGGGATTGGGAAGGTTTAGTCATGATGCACCATTCTGGCCGGGCTTCTATGACATGGGTGGGTTAGTGGGAAGGGGAGTTGTTACTCTTCAGAATATGAGTGGGAGACAAATCGCAAAAAACTGGATGCAATATCTTGAATCGACTTTCAAGAAGTTTCTGAAGCCTTTGATCTCATAAATCAGTCCATTTCTCGGTTTTTCGTTTTATTTCACCATTAACTTCCATTTGTTTCGTGTTGAACTATATAGCGATTCTAGTAGTATTTTGATTTTGAAAATATTCTTAAAACATATTTGTACCAAAGTGAACTATTGACAAACTAAATCTATAGGTAATGAAATAAGTACAATTTTTGGAGGTTATATAATGTTCTTATTCATGTACATAAACTATTTAAAACAATTCAGGTATGCTTAATACCATCTTATTTTAGTTTTTTTTTCATATATAAAAGGAGTAACTGTACTTTAATAAACTTTTTTCTCTTAGATTTAAAGTAAAACTAACTCCCGGTACAGGAAAACGAGGTAAGGCAGCAAAAACAGCCGTGAGTATGTTTTTGAAGGATCGTACAATTACGCAAAGAGAAAAAGACCTGCTGAAAGCTGTTAAAGATGAACTCCTTGCAAGAAATATTCCAGGAAAAGTTAAACTGTCTGCTCCAAAATTGCAAATATTGAAAAAATAGAAATTTCTTTGTAATTTGTTTTGCGTATTATTGTTATTAAATGGTTATCTCAATTACAATTTAATTATTATATAGCATTAGGCGGCCGATTAGATAGAACAGTGCCAGAAATGTCTTACACCACATACTGAATAATGGTTGATTGATTGTATTGTATATACAGGGTGTAACATAAGGCAGTACAGATATATTGCAAGAAAAATCATAATGTGAAAGGGGATCTACATATATACATTAAAAGTATAGCCCGGTATTCCCGATTTGTGAATAATTCCAACACATAAACATAATATTACTTCACAATTGAAAAACACCAACAGAAAATATTTTGACTTAATACTGAAATGAAACTATTTTTCATCGCTAGCCCAAATCACTTTAGCTAAGGTTCCAACAAAAGTTGTTTAACGAATGATGCCATGTTTTCTGTTTCATTTACTTTGTTGGGTTGGAAATTATTTAATAAAATTGGATTAAACGTCCATTCATTTAATAGAAGTGGTGGATAATTTTTTATTGTTTTGTTCAGTTAATAAATTTGTTCCTATTTTCCAAATAAATGGTTATATACCCATTCAAGTATTTTTATACTTTAATTGACAAATTTTTCTTACAAACCATAAACTTTTTGACGTGATCAACCTTATCACCCACCAAAATATCTGCACTGCATTATTTAACACCCTGCAATAGGACATAAAAAATTTGAATGGATATATTTTAGGTGGAAATAGTATATGTATATAGTAAATTATGGTCAATGCGGCAACATCCTGATGAACATAAATCATTATCAGAGCCGGAAAAGTACCTAAATAGATAACTCCGACTGCGAAAAAATAAACACCTGTGTTACACATTGAATAAATGAAATTGTTCTGTCAACAATTTTATTTATTTACATTACTAGTTTTATATGTTCCTTGATCTAACATTTATCCGATTAATTAGCCTGATCTTTAGCTTGTTATCTGCGCTTTTTCCGAGGCTGTTTGGGTACTGCAAGTATTCTAAACTTTTGGGAGAGCTGGTCACTAACAAAGGAACAAAGTATTTCTGTTAGTGGCTCCTTCTTTTAGTCAAAGTTTCCCAATTTTTAACCGTTAGTTTTTAATACGTCGGGTTAGATCGACTGTTAGCGTGGTGAGGAGTCGCCAAGCGCTTGTAACTTTGCGATTGTTCCCACTCGACTCAGCGATCCCTCATTGCTTACTAGCCAGCGGGTAAGTATGTGAAAGAGATATGTTTAAGCAGAAATGATAAAGAGGCCATGGTTGCCTCCCTGGAGAAAAATAGGAGAGTAACTAAAACTCGCCTCGGCACACTTACGTGCCCGAAGTAAGTATATCCTTGTCGTGATCGCAAAAATTGCTTACCCAGAAGTTCATTTTACTTATTTTCAATATCCCACCTGCTAATTATACCTCACCGTCTTCATGAACTATTCCTATATAGTTCTGACTTCTGGGCTTTATATATGCCTTACTTAATTTTATATTTTTTCATTTTTTAGGTTATCAATAAAAAACAACATATTTGTATGTGAAAATCGGATAACTGACTCATTAATACGTGTTCATAAAATAAATTCATTGCATGTGATCAATGTTCATACTTCCTATTAAAATTTTTATAAAAAGCAATTTGTTCAATTCATTGTTTAATGTGGTTAATTTAATTACAAAAATGATGAGCTTATTGATAGTTTTAGAATGACGTTTTTTTTTAATGTGTCAAGCATTCAATTTCAATTTTATAATAGTTTAGATCATAATTCTATTGAAAACGAGGACAAATTTAGGATTTAGACCTTTAAACGTTTGAATTTTAAATATACAGTTTGTTCTTCAAATATAGTGTTGTTTAAAAAAAAACAAAAATAAAGTCTCTAATATTGATTAGTATTAATTCTTCAGAAATGGATCAGATTAGTGTTATTTATTTTAGAAATCAGGAACTGATAACTTTACAAGAGATCTAAAAGATGTCAGTGGCAGCTGTCCCTTCTGTCCTTTCCTGGCGAAGCCCTTGCTCTGATGATTCAAGTTAGCATGTCCTAAAGCAAGGTACCTTTATGAGCCCTTCGTGATAACTTATGCTAGTAAATAAGGTTTACTGGTATTTTTATGAAATTTTCAACAAAAATTTCATAACGAATATATTCGACTACAGGCTTGAATCAATGGACTACTTTCATAGAGTATTTATTGTCCTTTTTTTTTCTCTTCAAATCCATTTATTAAAATAAGAAATTAATTGCTTAACATGGTGCTCGGTGCCAAACTCGAGAACTGATAAACCAATAAGGCTATTTTTTTCATATATTCAGTGGGGGTCCGAGGAAGGTTCTTATGAAGAAGAAAATTGGTAAAAATTCCCGGAAAAACGTAAAGCCCCAATTTTCTTTGTTCAATCAGACTGTTCCTGGCTGTCATTTCAAAAACTATCCAATCGAATATTGACGTCATACATGTCAGTCAAAAACAAACTGTGTGTTTGTGGAATGTACACTGACAGAAGAATTTATTTGAGCCAAATAGCGTTTATTAATATTAAATGATCTAATCTATATTATAATATGTTGCTGACTTGTTGGTAAGTGTATCTGGAGAAAAGCTAATTTTATTTTTAAAGTGACTTAGTGCGGCTTTTAGGGAACAGAAAATTGGAAATGTTCATGGGAAAATTGAAAATAGAGAAAATATCGTAAGTAATTTTTACCAATTTGACGATTTTTTTTTTAATTTGTAATAATCCAAGTAAGGTTTTTAGAGTAAGAATAATTGGAAAAACTACCGGGAAATTGGAAAATTCAGAATTTTTTTATAAAACACGATTCGAACGATCTCTTCATTGCTTTTGTTCGTCTTGGATCTGACAAAAAATTAAGATAAGATCTATAAAGATGAATGTTTGCACGTATACCCTCTATGCCTTCCTATACTTTGGTGGGTTTTTTGACATATTTTCTGGTGCATTCAGTAAAATGAGATATGATAATACCAGAACAATTAGGAAACATTGCAAAGCTACCGGTAATATTGAGCAACTACCAGGAATAGCTCGCCATGTCGGTCATGCGTAGGTACTTGGTTATATATGTGTGAAGACGAGAAGGGGTTAATAATTGATTAACTTAATTTTGTTAATACAAGGACAAGTTACTTCACCCTCTTTTTCAAATTACAAGGTTCAACTTGTTCGGCTCTCTGACTACATTACTTAAAGTGAGAAAACATAAAATAGTACCACGAGATTTAATTTGTCAAGAGAGTGCATTAGAACAATATGCGAGAATTTAAGGGTAGCCCTACCCGTTAACTATAGAAAAATAGATAATCTACATTAAATTACCTATTATATCTGCGTGAACCTTTTGTTTTCCTGGAAGTTCTATAATAGTTCATTTCTGTTATAATTTCCGTAAAAAATTGAAAATAGCATGTTTGATAATAAATGGTGTTATCTGGTCCTGCACATTTGACTAAATGGCGTTTACGACGCTTATTTGCCTTGAAAGCGCCGATATTAAACCATTCCTAGAACTATAAAATCATCGATCATAATTTAATTATACTTACAGGCTGTGTACGATATTTTATCAATATATAAATTTTTTATGCATAAATTTCAAAAACTTTTATCTTTCGTTATTGAATATTCATGTATACCTATTACTTGCAAGCATTTTTTCAATTTAACCGTATATTAAATACCGACTAACAATTTAGCAAGGTAATATGCAGCTGTATCGATGTACAAATAAGACAAAAGAAATGTTATCGATCGAAACTCGAGTTTTTGAGGTCGACATTATCCAATACAAACATTCATAGAGTTTGAATTCAAGTCTTCTTCAGAATATGTTTTGCTTTCTGCTTCTTAACTGTAATCGTGCTGTTATAGTTAAAGCGTCAATTTGTGTTTATTTTCAATAACAAATTTTATACCTAAAAAATGGAAATGGATCAGTTGATATTAAATTTCACTGTTTGTATTTGAAGAAAATGAAAAATTCATTATCCTATGCCAGTGCCAATAATAGATTACTAAAAATTGATTTCCTTAATTGAAATTATGCATAATGGCAACCCCTGCGGGATTAACACATTCTGGTTCACAGGATAGAACAGATTTGGTGGCATATTGGAGCGTACCTTTATTAGATGGAGTACATACTGTTGAGTTTGAACACGGCACTACTAGTGGAAAAAGAGTATTACGAGTAGATGGTCAAGTAAGTTAACTCTTTATTAAAGTTCGTTATAAACATTATGTAAGCAAAAAATAACTAGTTCTAGTCATTAGATACAATATAAAAGCCACTTATTTATCAAGTATGTCGAAAATTTTGTCTAATACCAAACAAACCGCAAAATTCAGATAATATTTACCGCTGCATAAGGCATTAATTATTATTCTGTTTCGTTACTTCTAACTCTTTTTTTTATAACAGGAAAGAACATCTTACAGATTTGTCATATTCACCGTGGTTCACGTTATTTCACACGAATTACCACGACTAAACGAATAAATTTAAACCATACATAGATATATCCTATCAGCTATCAGAGATGTATTTCAACATTGTTTTCACTATATCCATGGTTATTCAGATACAAGAAACATTTAAGTCGCTTGTTTTAAATAAAATCCCCTATATATTATTTGATTTTCGGAATCCTTGTTGTGAATAAAAATAGTTTTTATTAAGATTTATTTTCCCAAATTTACTTATTTTTTTGTGAATATATAGTGACAATTGTAATGACTAATTAAAAAAAGTATTTCTGGTATTTTTGCTTAGCAAACTTTATATTTTATGTTAGACTTCACTAGCTTACTAGAATAATATCTAAATTTAAACTTGTTTAGTTCAAATTGCATACCTCGTATTTTTTTCACCACAAGATAACGAAATTTAATCTATATCTATACTATTATAAAAGTGTAAGCTTGTCTGTTTGTTTGTTTGTTACCTCATCACGTAAGAACTACTGAACTGTAGTAGCGTATACACGGTAGTTGTAATACATACGTGATTCAAAAACATGTTGAACAAAACTTATATAGGGTGCCCAATAAGCTGTTGCAGTTTTGGTGAAATATATTGGGCATTGATGGATTTATAGTTATACAGGGTGGTACAAAAAATGTTATACTGGGTGGCCGAAAAGTAGTTGCATATACAAGGTGGTTGAAATAGCGGGTGGAGTAGAATTATAGTTCAAACAAGTTGGATACATTTTTTTTTGTAGGATAGAACACGAGCTGTTGCATATATGCAATATCTGAAACATGGCTCGAAGTAAAATTATAGATCATACAGTGTGATTAAAAGAATGTTAGAAAAAGCTGCATATAAGGGGTGGTTGATATATAAGGTGGAGACAGATTATACTTTCAAGGGTGGTTATAAAAAATAGATAGTGAGTAGTCCAGAGTTATAGTTAAGAGTTTAAAAAATGTTATATTTGGTGGCCCCTAAACAGATGCACATACAGGTTTATTGAAATATTTTGTAGATTAAAATTATGGTTATAGAGGATGTTTCAAAAATAAGTTATAATGTTTGACAAATTGGCAGGATAGTTTTAATGTAGTTGGAAGTAAAGTTAGTTATACAAGGCAGTTAAAAAATGTTTAATAAAATTGTGATATAGGGTGGCTAATAAGCAGTTGCAGTGTGGGTGAGTGTTTAAATAAAAGTTTGTTGTTAGGGTGCAAAACTGTGTTTATACATTTGTGACACAACAAGGGTTCCACAGTCATTTCCATTAGGATGGATCAAAAAAAGTTTTACAAAAATTGTTATATAAGGTAGACTATGAACAGTTGCATTCTACTATATGGAATATCTGAAATATGGGGAGAAAAAGATTATATTTTAGAGTATGTTTAACAGAATGTTAGAAAAAAGCAGCATATAAAGGTTGATTAAAATATAGAGTAAAGAGAAATTTTACTTTAAAAGGTGGTTCATAAAATATTAGAAATATTCTTATACAGCGTAGACCATAAGCAGTTGCATAGCTGAAATGTAGGGTAGAGAGGAGTTATAGTCAGGTGACAAATAAACAGCAGCATATTCAGGATGGTTGCAATATAGGGTGAAGTAGATTTACAGTTATTCAAGGTGAGTCAACAAAATGTCGGATAAAATTGTTATATAGGGTGGCCCATAAGTACTTGCAGTTTGGGTTCTAACAAGGTAGAATTTTTATATATATATATATATATATATATATATATATATATATATATATATATATGTTTCATAAGTTATTTCTTTTTGCGAAGGCCTGAACATTCCGTACGCGGGTGAAACCGCGGGTAACGGCTAGTAATATTATAAAATTGTAGTTGTCTGTTTGTTTGTTACCCCATCACGTAAGAACAACTAAATAGATTTTGCATACACACGTACATACATTGTGTGCGTTTAGACTGTGAGTCTCAACTTCGGGTGTTCTATATTTGTCAGTATCTGGTATTCTCAAAGTCTATTCGGTGTGACGTCGTAATGGCGTGTTCCGCAATGTATGTTGTTTTTTCTTGCTTTCTTATGACGTTCTGGTTTTCATTACGTCTAGCGTTAACTAACTTTTCGAGATTTTTCAATCCATTGAACGCAAGACAATATATTGTCTCTATTCGAGAACCTTCATCAGTTGTGCTTCCCTCAACTGATTGAATTCTCGAATAATTATTTATGCATATAGTAGTATAACTGAACTTTATCGCGAAATGAATTCCGACATCCAGGAGTTTTAGGAAAATCTTTCTCACAGAGACTCCAAATCGGGAGCCATACTGTGTGTAACGCCGTTTCCCTGTGATTCCTAGGATAAAACGAAAAAATTCGTAGGTTTACTAAAACCTGTCAAAGAAATTACGAAACTATCTTTTCGAAATTTTTCAATACATTTAACGCAAGACAATATCAACTGATTGAATTCTCTAATAATTATTTATTTATATAATATATATATATATATATAGTGCATATAACTTAATTTAATATTTTATCCTGGATGTCGGAATTCATTTCGCGATAAAATATTGAATTTTTCTGTTAGTTTGCCCCACATAGGTTTTATAGCAGTTTGCACATGGAATCTCGTACACTCTTTGTTGTTCTAAAGGGATCCTCGTCATCGGAGTCCTCAACGTGGCGTGAAAACAGCAATTTCAAAATTAGATGAGAATAGCGCAGAAATAATTCGACAAGAAGTGTTACACGTTCTAAGAAAGTTCAACTTTATCAAAATTTTCCGAACGCGACTTAGAAAAACGAGTTATATTTTATTATGTGTGAATGCCATATCAACTAAGACAAAATAAAGAGTTCTTCTGCAAGATGTTCTTTTGAAATGTAAGAGAAAGTGGTTTCAATTGGTTGGAGCTCCTCCACATTTTCATGATCAAGTTATGAAATATTTTAATGCTTATTTTCGATATAGGATAGAAGGAAATACGTTTCAAAATTCACCTGATTTGATCAAATTAGATTTTCTACGGGTTAGTGTAAAAGAAATGATTTGTAGAACATCTACAAATGGATAGCACCGCGCAGGTTTTTAAAATCATTAGGGAGGATATTTGGGATTTAATGAAGTACATTCATGCTTAGAGAGGAACGGGCAGCATTTGTAACATAAAATTTTGTAATTATTTGTTAAGTACCTATTTATTGAAAGTACTATGGTTTTTAGTGTTTTGGACCAGAATGTATCAGAGGTGTATTAAGTGCTAAAAAATCGACGATAGATTAGATAGCTAATGATACTATAGGAAAAGATTTGTTGACAATTAAATTCCTGGTTTTTAAATTTAGTTATTTTTCAGTCAAGGTTTAATTAAATCTACTGGGGGTTGATTGGTCTAACAATTTTTTTGAAGGAGAATCCTTTATTAGTACCGCATAATTATATTTATAAATACATAAAAAAATACAAAAACCCGAACTGTCGCTTGATAAAATGTCAAATAAATTAAATCCAAAAATACAAGATATCACCTAAAAATTACTTGTTTGGCAGTATAATATTTAATCAATAACTTTCATTTACTTACTTTGATAGTTAAAGTTGTTAGTCTTCGTATGAAGATAAATCCAACAATAGTTGTGGTTTAAATACGCAAGGTGTCTCTAGCTGTAAAGCGCATTAGATCAAAAACAAAGAACCTTTTGTAGAGAGAGAATATCAACAAATTAAGCCGAAAGACACTTTCTTATTATGCAACGCAAGATAAACAATTTACTTTCAGAGTTTTTGATCTGCGTATTCAGATTGAATAAATTGACGAAAACTACACACAAAAAGTGTGCGGGGTCTGAACAGTTCTTAGTTTTATTGAGAATGTTATTCATCATAAAAAATCAACTATTTTGCGTGTATTCGGATTAGGGAGTAAAATAAAATTAAAAGAAATAATTAGCAAAGCTAAGCATACAATATTTTATATAATTTTAATTTTAAGGAAATTTTAAGAAGAGAGTGGATGTTTAAACTTGTAGGAGATGAACAATTTTATGTGGGTAAGCAACGTGCAAAGTGTGTGCTGCGTGTAGACCCAATGCCTCACTTTTCTTTTTCATACAGTTTACATGTTGATGGAAAACCCTTGGAGAAGTTTACGGAAAGGCAATCGAAAAGCATGCGTTCTTGGGCAGTCATTGCAGAAGGAGTGAGGTATCGAATTGTTTTTGGTAAGACTCACAAAAACCAAATCTTTTCTAAGACTAGAACTGTTTACGAATATTATTTAAAATGGTACAAAAAATAGTACACTTCAAAATAATTAAAAACAGTAATAAATTTATACACTTAATAAGTACTTCAAATAATGAACAAATAAAAATGTGCACATCATGAGTTTCCTTTTTTGATTTAATCAATAGTTGTATTTTTTTTCTTTTGTGTTAAAAAATACTATACCTAATAATAATGTCATTAATTGTATTTTGTGTCAACTACACAATTAAATGTCCAAAAATATATTAAATGTTAAAAGTTTGCATATTCCGTCTCTATTTGATCTGCAATACAGGTTGAATCACTTATAGTAATATCATTTAGGTACCTGTCAAGTTACTTAGATGTTGTACAATTTACTCAGTGGTCTGTGATATAAAACTTGAGGTTATAAAGTTATTATTACAACTACTAAAGGAGCGGCTGTCCGCTGACCTACTACCTAGCCTTTCTCTCTTCCCCAAAACCCGCACGGGATGATCTGGTTTAAATTATTTCATCTGGGAAGTGACAACCCCACGGTTCCGAGTTACCCGGGTCACCAGAGTCAATTGGTGACACTACCCATGAAAATGTAGCTACGGAGTAGATGCCTCGGAAGAGAGCCGCTGCCTGGGGATCGCCAGGGCATGTCTGGAGCCGGCCATGGACATGACAGCATGCAGGACGTCGGTAGCAGGGTGCTGAGGAGGCAGGCCCCTGTCGTCCAAAGAGCTACAGCCCAAGAACCACAACAACACTCACCAATACGGTCACAGAATCAACGTGACCATCACCAACGGAGTCAAACGAGAACGAGACCTCCACCCGCAGAAAGTGTTGCGCGGGATCAACAACCAGCGCTCACTCAAGCGGAACTGAAAAGACAGAGTATGAAATGGACTAGCGCCATTAATGAATTTATAATGCGCACGTTTTACAGAATTACGAACCTTGGCCAGTATAAGACTGGATATCGCCAAATACTCCATCAAGAATTCTGTCGTGAGTACCCAGAGCCTCAAGTTACCGAACAAATTTATCTTGCCAAACTATATTTTAGGTGCTAATACGTTAAAGTCGCTACACACAATCATCTACTGTGCTGCAATTTCCATCTGCAGAACATTTGCGGTCGCAATAAGACCAACGCAAGATCCTCCCCAATTTAGACAAACACCCCGAATACCACCTTGGCAAAAAAGACTTAAGGGGGAAAATTAATACCCTTCGGAAAGACATTGGAAGACTGACCGAGTACCAACGAGGGGTCAGGAACGACAGAATAGAAAGACTTGTCAAGACTATCATGGGCAATAACTGAATACACTCTCAGCAGTGTCTGGACAGTCTACGACAAACGCTTTCCGTATACACAAGTCGATTGAGAAGGTACAAAACCAGTAACCAACGGAAACTAGACAACGCACTATTCCGAAAATCAGAAAAAGGGTTTTATAGAAAACTCAACAACATCAATAATAATGAAACCCCTAGTTATCCCAGTAAAACGGCAATCTAACAGTTCTGGAAAATACAACTTTCCACAACAGTTTCCCATAACTCCAGAGCGAGCTGGATTAATGAGGAGGAGGTGCATTTCAGAATTGTGATAACATGCAACAACAACCATTTACAACGGAAGACACGTCCAACCTAATGCAAGACCTCCATACCTGGAAAGCACCAGGACCAGATGGTGTGCAGAATTATTGGATAAAGAAACTTTACGCCACCCACGAGAAATTAACAGTACTCATTAATGAAATAATTATCCATCCACACAAGAGGCCTAGTTTCCTTATGCATGGTGCTACATACCTCTTACCAAAGGACAACCTATGTACAGAGGGCCCAGTAAAGTACCGACCAATCACTTGCCTTCCAACCCTATACAAACTTTTAACGTCGTGCATTAATCATCGCCTTTTTAGACATTGTGAGCTGAACAACATAATTACCGAACAAGCAAACAAGCCCACGCCAAACGACGAAATCTCCACATGGCATATGTGGACTACAAAAAGGCCTTTGATTCAGTTCCACATGATTGGCTCATTCAGGTGCTGAAACTGAAAATAAAGTAAAAAATCATATTGCTAACTTTTTACAATATGTCATGACTAGTTGGCAAACCAAAATCTTTCTGAATAAAGCCGACTGTTCGATACAAACCGACACTATCCCAATCAGAAGGGGTATATTCCAGGAAGACTCTCTAGCCCGCTGTGGTTCTGCCTTGCCATGAAACCACTCTCACACAAAGTGAACTCGACTATCAAGCATTGAAGATAAACCATTTGTTGTGCATGTACGACTTAAAGTTGATGGCAGCTACGAAACAACAGCTGCATGATATGCTTAAAATAGTAGAAGAGTTCTCTAGTGACATCCATATGCAATTTGGCCTGGACAAGTGCCGAATTATTAATATAGTTAAAGGCAAAATACAGCAGGGGCCCTACGAAATGGGAAATGGCACCTCAATTGAATCCATGGAGGAAGGCCATACTTACAAATACCTTGGAATAAAGCAGGCTCAACGAATTGATCACACCACCATGAAAAAGGACCTAACAACAGACTTTTATAGAAGGGTAAGACGACTGCTGAAGAGCAAACTTAACAGTAAAATATTTTTCAGGCTGTTAACACCTACGCGTGTTCAGTGCTTAGTTACTCTTTCGGTATAATTAACTGGTGCAAGACCGACATTGAACAATTACAACGGAAAGTTCGAGTACTACTAACAAAAAAGCTCAAAATCACCATCCAAAGAGCTGTGTCGAACGTACAACATTGCCCCCGGTGTGAAGGAGGAAGAGGATTGGCAAACATAGGGAAGTTACGTGATCAACAAATTTCTAATTTGTGTAATCATTTCCAGAAACTCGCAGAATTTTCTGATCTACACAGGGTCATATGTCAGGTTGATGACTCAACACCTCTGCGACTGACAGAACCACAAGTTCAAGTATACCACCAGACAACTGATCAGAAGCTGCTCAAATTGAAAGAGAAGCCCTTTCATGGAAGAAATATAAATGACGTCAACCAAGATTATGTCGACAGTTCAGCGTCTACTGGTTGATCCCTGGTCATATGTTTCCTAAAACGGAAGGCTTTATATTGGCAATCCAAGATCAAGTAATTCCAACTAAGAACTATCTAAAGTACATCGTCAAAGACCCTTCTATCAAGAACGACAAATGCAGATATGGTTGCCAAACATCTGAATCTATCCAGCATATTACAGGAGGTTGCCAAGGGTTCGCCGCAACTGAATACAAAGAACGACACGATGCTGTGGCAAAAATACTGCACCAGGAACTAGCGCTGAAACTTGAGCTATCATAGTCGGTAAGAACACCCTACTATATATACAAACCAGAATCTATTTTAGAAAATAATAACTACAAGCTGTACTGGGACCGCACGATACTGACCGATCGGACTGTTGCTCACAATACACCAGATATAGTTTTAGTAGATAAAATCTCTAGGAAAACAACCTTAATTGACATAGTAATCCTTAACAACAATAACATAAATATTAAGCAGGCTGAAAAAATAGCCAAATACAGGGATTTGGAATTTCAAATAAAGACACAGTGGGACATGAACAACACACGAACTGTACCAATTGTTATGTCAACAACAGGAGTAGTCCCAAAAATAATTTAAATTGCCTCGGTCTGGACGAACATCTTTTCCAGCTAATGCAAAAAGCCGTCCTGTTAGGAACAGCCCGGACGGTAAGAAAATTCATGGGAAGCTGCCACGACTCCAACCACGGGCCTAATAACCTGGCAAGGGCTGCCACAGAGCTAAACCCTTTTGAAATATGGGGTTAGTGAATACACTGTATGGTCAAGTCGGTTTATTTAACTATGAAAATAACTACTAGAAAATATTTTAACTGTTCATTAGAACTTTCTTTGCTCACTTCTCTTCTGTAACATATAAGTACTTAAAGATTGTAAAGGTCAAAGTGTAGTAGAGGCAATTTCAAATAAAATGGTTCGGTATACGGGTTATCTCTTACAGAAAATGTCCCTCACAGATCTGAGAGAAATCAATCTCTACAATATGACCAACCAGTCTTTCTGTGTATGTTGTGTTTAGACGAGTCTATTATGGAAACTCAAACTCAGGAGTCATTCTCAATCACTGTTTTGTTTAGTTTTGCCGTAATTTCTTATAAGTGTGCTGAGAAACACAATTTTTACGATTGTCAGATAATAAATAACGGGTAAATATACATAATATAGGAAGATTAATTGATCACAGAGTATAGATTTCTGTCTCTCGGAACATCTACAACAAAGACAAAACAAGGACCTGAAAAATCTGTCGCGAGCCTAGAAAACTTCCTATAAATCTGCTGACTTGCCCTCAACTAGGTCAAAACTTTTTCTGGATTGCACCTCTTTCTTGGACAATATTTTTCCTTATTTGCCTCCCTCTAGGACTTTTTTTTCTGATTTGCACCTCCCTAAAACAAAAGCTGGGTACGCCCTTGCTTAAAATATATCTAATAAATACTTTAATACTTAGGTACTTTGATTTGCCCACAGTTTAGTCGTAATTTCAATTTACGACCATTTGTATTTTTTAACGTAATAACAAGCTTTTAGTCAATCAGCTAATGTAACAGACTGATGCTTTATTGAATTTAATATATTTTCAGAAAAACAAACTTTAAATGTTTACGTTAATGGTAATTTGGTTCAAGCAGAAAGTCTTTTCAGTGAAGAAGGCACTGAAATGAGATTTGAACTAGGAAATCAAACTTATGTCATTCAGGCCACAGGGGCAGATAAAAAGCAAGGAGTTATACATGAACTGTTTGTGGACGGAAAGAAAGTCGAAGCTGATTTTAGTTGAGCAAAATAATTACTGAGATTTAATTATATATTTAATTTTATATACAATGGTAAAGGAAAGATTATTGGAATTATACTGTTATTAAAAAATATAGGTTTTAGTTTTTACTTGTGTTTTTTCATTTGCCTTATAATAAAACAAAAAATTTCCGGTACCGGGAATCGAACCCGAGCCTCCTGGGTGAGAGCCAGGTATCCTAGCCACTAGACCATACCGGATTGTTGATATATGTTTTATAGATCAGTTATAAATGTAATTGTCAAGAGTAAACTTTTATAATTTATTCAGTTATAAACTTATTCTGACTGACTCATATAGAACTGTATAATTTCTTCTTAGATAAAGGAGTTACTGCAGTAACAAAAAAATTCAAGAATAAAATATGTGTTATTTAAAATAAGCAATATTCGAAATTCTATGTAAAATCCTAGATTATTCAAGCATTAATATAGCAATTAATTAGAATTTGCAGCTTTCAACAGTGATCTAAAATCGGTAAAACAAAAAACACTTCTTTTCCTTCTGCACTTGCGTCTCTAGTCCATGTTGCCACATTTCCTAGGTTTTTCTGGGAATATGTTCGACAAATTTCAGTTTCAGGAAAGCTATGGGTGTAGTAGGTATTCCAACAAAATCCGAAAGAATGGTTTACATTTAGGATTAAAACCTATTTTTCATTGAAATTTAATTGGAAAAATATGTTATATCTAAATTAGTTATTGACGATAAAATTCTAAAACAGTTTGTTCTTTAAGGCTAGCCTAGCCGCATATTAGCAATTTTTGTCAAGCAACTTTTTAATCACAAAAATACAACACATTATTCTTATGAGCACATTGGCGATTATTTAGTTTCGATAACAAAATAAATCCAACGCGTTCGATTTTCCTGGCGATTCAATTATTGTCGACAACGAGAACGAATGTATTCATTCATATTTGTCACCTTACACTGGCCCTTAAAAAGTTCCTCTTGATTTTTAAACTGCCAATAAATTTATAAAATTGTTGATCTATGAGCATTGTGCTAAACAGTGGCGGATCCAGGATTTTCATAGGGGGTTGACCTCGTTAGTGGGGGGGGGAGATTGACGTCACTGGAGCTTGGTTTTAGCACAATAAACACTAAAAAAAGTATACCACTCAGATAATTTTTTGGGAGGCTCAGCCTCTTAGCCCCCCCCTGGATCCTCCAGTGGTGCTAAACAATGAACGAACCAAAAAAAATTTATACCGACAATTTTAATTTCCTCAGTAAAATTTCTCGAAAAATGTGGGTGTTAGCGAAAAACATTTTGGACAAAAGTTGCACATCAATATCCTTATGACCTTGCATTTGACCTTGTAGTCATGCTCAAGGTCATTTCAAGGCTTGTACCCCTTTAGTATATTAAGGTCATGAATAAAGACGACACTGTATTAAAGTATTTCATATTTATTTGTCAAATTAGTCAATTCTTAATAACACAAAAAATAATAAAATGACATTCAGATTTGGGAGGTCTTTCGAAGCCCATATGCGTTACATCGTTGCATCAACTGACCGTAAAATTCCCGCTCTTTCAGAATTCTTAGTCCAAAATAGGGATTCCTATCTGAAAAACCAGGTTAATTTTGAAATGACCTTGACTACGACTCCAAGATCAAAGGCAAGGTCATAAGGATATGTCCCCCTCGATGTTGTGACTTTTGCCTAAAATGTTTTTTCTAACTACCAGTTTTCGAGAAATTCTACTGGGGAAATTAAAATGGTCCACCCGGTATATTTATCTCTTCATTAAAACAGGAATATGTTGTTGAGCAACTATTCAGTTGACAGTGTGCGATTAGATTAACATTGGGCAACTTCCATCTGACTAATTTTTTAAATCATCGAAACTAAAAAGTTGCCAGTGTACCGCTGGGCATGGTTAGAATTTTCAGTTCCAATGTAAAATTAAATTTTACATCATAATGCCTACCGAGCCCGAAAGGATGCACTTAAAACGATTCAACAACGCTATTAGTCGCAGAGAATGTAAGTACCTATTTTCTAAGTATTATCTGCAACTAATTGGGTGTACTAATCTTAATCAATTACTGACCGTATAACCCAAAATTGGCTTAAAATATACTGTTACGAGAATTTATCCGATAGCTGGTGCAATCGGCCATCAACCAATTCGTGGAAGCGACATTCTTCCGATGCTTCTGGGAATCCGAAATGTTTTATCTTTCAACCCGAGGCTGGCGGCTGCCGTTAATAGGAATTCGTCGAATTCCCTTGAAGCTTCCAGAACACATGAAAGAAGTTTCCCGATGGTTCGTTGACTTACCAGACAATTCCGAGAGAAATATATAAATACGGACAGCTGGCTATGAGATTCATTCAGTATTCGACATCCGTATATTTAAGTAGAGGTAAATTGTAAATAGTTCGGTGAATATAAATTGAGTTAAAGTAGTGGAAATAAAATAAATTAGAGTGAGTTGGACTGTGTTTTTAAATAAATCCAAGAACTGAACAAGAGTGTGAAAATAAAAACATTACAATACCATAACAAATTTATAAAACATTGTGGTAGAATTAAAATTAGTAATTACTACAAACTTATTTAATGAATAATTTCATTAAAACGAAATATAAAAACTGATAGAGGTCTATTTTGGAATAAACCTGTTTCCCTTTTGTATTCACTAACGAATATCGTAAATGAGAATGGATCTCTAAACATGAATTCCGAGGAATTAACGTTACTTATGCTGGAATTAAATAAAATATTTCATGCCTTCTATCCTTATGAGGGTGTGGTAGCATCATATTACTATTCTGTTGTTAGTTTGTTGTCTCTATTCAAGGCGTTGTGTTTGGCTTACCTAGATGTCTGAACTAATCTGTCCATCTTGTTGGTGATAAGAATGTTCCTGTTCCCTTATTTCCTGGTGACTTGTTTAAAGTATCTAAAGCAGCATTTCCCAATCTAAGTTTGAAAATTTTTAGTTGGTCGCGGTCCAGATTTTTGTATTGAAGAATGTTGACAGTTTTGTTTCGATTGTGAGATGTTTCAGGATTGATTTATCGGTGCAAAGTACTCACTTGCTATAAGAGTACATCTGCAAATCGCAGGTTTGCAGTCTTCCGTGTCGTTTACGAAGGAACTCAAATAAACAAAACGGCCTGTCTCTTTATAATCAGTGACCTTCATGATGTATGAGTTGTTTTTGGGTATTAATTTGGAATGCGTATACACCGCTATACTACTAAAGAGAAGACGTGATTCATGCATCAGGGGGAGAGGCGATCTCATGCGGCATTTGCTTAAGTAATGGGGAGACTCTGAATACAGTGTATTTCCTGAACTATTGATTTAAAAATAGTCGATCTTTGCCTTAAACCTATAGAAATTTGTTTATTTTAAACTCTTGGATGTAACATTTTCTCGATTTAGTGTAGAAAGAACATGAATATGTTATTAATATATTTGCGTTTTATGTTTTTTTTGAGAATAACACCACACTTGGGGGAAAGTTCTATATTGTCATATAATTGGCCTTGCGAATAATTTTCACTTTTCTTTTAATTTTTATTGCCGTTGAGAACGGGCCTGACTTAAGGCTTGAAAAGTTTAAAAGTATTAGAAATATACAGACCTTTTCCACTAAGTGTGGTGTTATTCCCACAATTATCATTCAGAAGACGTGTTATATTTGCTCCTGTCTCCTCTACATATTTGTTTCATATATTAATTGTGGGTTTATGACATTTTCAATTCAGACGATAATATTGTGTTATATAAGAAGTTCCTTGTTGTCTGTGATGTCCTTTACTCCTAAATTTGTTTTGAATGGACTGTGATTCTATAGCTTGCATCTCATTGTGCTGTGCTATAGCAAATCTTACAGCCATTATTATAAGATTTTTCTACATCAGTCGGTGTCAGGTTGGCATTCGGCACCTGTCTGGTTAAAATGTTACGAAAGAAATTCTACATTCTGTATATACTTTTATTGGAAGTGCTTGAATAAACATTAACTGACTGTGAACAAAAAATCTTGAAACATTCCGGGGATAGATCTGTGAACGTTAACTGTAACATTAGGTACACTATTAATTCATCATGTTAGAATGCTGGAATGCCATTTGGAAATTCATGTAAATAGAAGTTATTAAACTTTTAATAATAGTCGATTCACATCCTCAAGCATTCAAATAAAAATTAAATATTGAAAATGTATAATAAGGAAGACCCTATATCAGAACTTCAAAAAAACTGAACTCCAATATGGGATCAAGATTATTATTTTCAAGAGCGGCAACTGTTGTAGCAGCACAGTAGGTAATCAGAACGAAGCCAGACCACGCAAAGCAGAACCGTTTCAACAGTCTAGGGTAATATGTGGCCCAGTGAAGTATGCCTACTTGGTTGAAAGTAAGTTCAGTTTTGATTTAAATTGATGAAGCTCTGACTGAAATTCTGCAGGCACATAATGTCGTTCATACGCTATATTAGGACAAAACTGAAAGATGAAGTATGGTCGAAACTTTGCCCTCAATTCTGTGGTAATTTCTTCATTTTCCGAAGGTGCTGCGAATAGATACAGAAAAATGTAAGGAACTAACTAATCATTAGCCATTATTGCAGGCAGTTGGAACATCGCACTGCAATCCAAAAAGTCCGAGAATTTGGGCGCCAGTTTTTTTAATTATTAGTATACGCTAGTAAAGTATGTTTGACAATAGGCATTTGTGCCATCTCGTGTTTTATTTGTAGAACGCTGGTTCTGTCAAGGCCGTAATTTATGTTTGCATAAACTGGAAATAAAAAACATCAAACCGAAAGTGCGATGTAGTTGATTTTGAAAATACATCAAGGAAAAATCAAAAATTACAATTCTATCGTTTTCCTGGATTTCTATGGTAATACGAGAGGAAGGAAAAAATGGATTACAGCAGTTCGTCGTCAAGGGCAATTAAAATAAATTTACACGTTTTTAGTCATTCCGAAATACATAAAATTAATCACAATTGTTGTTCTCTTAACAATTGAAACTTAAGGTTAACATAATTTTTTATTTTTTAATTAATAATATTTTCTTTTAGGAATAAAGAAAAAAAGTAACATTTTAGTTACAGGAGGGATGAAAAGCCATGGCAACCAGGAACATATTCAAGGATCTGCTGTGCTTATTTTGATGAAGGAGAAAAATCAAACAATGTAGATACATAACAAAGTTTACAGTTCAACTCTCTTTCCTGTAATATATTAATATTTATACTCATTTAAATAAATAACACTTTTT
Organism: Octodonta nipae; assembly: GCA_034190945.1. Lineage (NCBI taxonomy): Eukaryota > Metazoa > Arthropoda > Insecta > Coleoptera > Chrysomelidae > Octodonta > Octodonta nipae. Next base: position 57,627,839 of record CM067217.1, read on the forward strand.
ATTCTCATTATTTTTATTTTTTTATGAGCGCTTCTTTATTATTAGTTATTACAAAATGCAATTAATTTTTTCTTTATCTCTAATTGATAAATGAAAATCAGATATTTTTTGGTCCAGAGGGGGTCAAACCAGCAAATTTATGGGAAGCTTTAATGGCTCATAGCAGGTTTTTCTGGTTCAGGGGGGGGGGCAGTTTCACTGTGGATTCACCATATATATCAAATGTACAGATTGTATTCACTGTGTTTACACATATGGCTCAAAATTATAAGAGTTTGTAGAAAATTTGCCTCTCTATTTCTGGACCGCTGTTCAAGCTTTGTGGTTTTAGTTTGGAAAGCTCAGAAATGAATTGTTATCTGTAATATCACCGGGCCGATATTCACTTAATAGCATATTTTGGATGAGTGGTATAAAATACAAAGCTTTTATTATGTGGGAAAATAAATACGTCTATTTCCGCTTAGTTCTTATCACAATAACCTTTCCATTAATAAATAAAGATTTTCTACAGTTATTGTAGTTATCTGATTCAGGATTGATTTAAAAAAATATTCAAAACAATAACAGTAGATCATAAAATGTACTTTATTGTTATAATGATAAAGCTAAATATATTTTATAGTATAGTACCTAGAAACTTTTCGCTTATAAAGTAAGAAATGTTTAAATAAAAAATTGTATACGGTTTATCACAAAGTATATATACAGTTTGATAATATCCAGCCTCACACACAGCTTTGAGGTTTCCTTTTCCGGTTTCAATTAACTCGGACATTATTGACAATTAAAGTTCCACATTTAATTAGTTCAGTATTGTTGCGTCCGTTATCTTATCCAAATTCTTACCTATTCAGTATTTCAACTGACTTGGCAACGGCGCTCAATGAACAGCAAATTCCCCACCAAAAGTTCAGGCTATCTTCTTCTAACGAATCCGTGATCGGAATGCCTATTTCTTTTTAGCGAATGGTTCATGTGTCTTATTTGCATTCCCCACAAAACGCAGTTTGTTGTTGGGGTGTCATAGTGCTGTGCGCACCGGATTTCCACGGCTTCGCGTTGTTGTTTACGAAATGTTTTATCGGTACTTCGAAATTATTAATTTTATGAATTAAAGTTGCTGTGGATATGTGCCAGAAGTAATCTACAAACATGGTTGAATTGGATTTTTCATCTACCAGTGAGTTTCGATTCATTTTCAAGTATCTAGTATGCTCTGCTGGTCTGCCACCCTTTGGCGAGGGCGGTATTGACATTTTGCACGATCACCCAGCTGTAAGGATTATCGAATAGCCCTATTAATCAACATCACATTAGACTTTTACTTACTACTCCTATTTTATTTCTTATTGTCGATAAATGTTTCTTAATCGGTTTTAAAATTGTTAATTAGGGGTAGGGGAGGAAAATTATAGAATAGGGTGGTGTTAAATCGTGAGTAATCCAATAAGGATATTTTATGAGTATTTTTTTTTTAAATTTGACTGCTATTTTCATTTCCAATAAAAGACTAGTGGTATAGTGTATCAATTTTATAGAAGGCATTTTTGCAATTTTTAGGGAGAATAAAATAAAATAAAAAGTTTTTTGTACATAATCTTATCAACATTTGACAAGATCAGATCTTACTTGCGTACAAATATATAAAAATATAAAATTGTTTGATATGTCAACAGAATAAACACCTGCCTGGTCATTACAAATGAATAATAATTTCAATTCATTTTAAATGAACAGTAGGTATCTACCGTTCTAAAAAAACGGATGTTGCCCTCTTTATTGTTTGTACCTATCTAGAAGCACTGGAAATATAGTTAGCGTAATATATATTAAATAAGAACATAATCATTTAGATTTCTTGAGAATACTTTCTCAAGAAATCTCAATTTTCGTGTACAATACCAGGAATATTGTTGAACTTTAATGTTGTTTTCTTCCGACAATTAAAGGAAAAGTTTCTGCGAGTCAAATTCTTCACAAATCATTCGGCTAATTTATTGACCTGAGAAGGGTTCGTTATATAGAAGTTGGACTCGCATTGTAAGGGTTCCGTACCACCTTCAAGATTCGCTGTATTTAGTTTTCTAATTTGGCCCCCAAAAATTAACATTAGAGTTTTATTTTACTAATAAACTTTCAGGGAAGCCTTTTATAATCTATTGTCTGAATTTTGAGGCTCTATAGATTGGAAGATAAAGGGCACAATAGGTCAAGTTTTAAATTATAAATTATTAAATCTGTTATTCAAATTATTTAAAAATACAAATAAAATATATTTTTCAAAATTTAAATAGTATAGTTTCTAAAATGGGAATTAAGTCGATGTTTAATATCTTTGCTAAACAAATGATTTAAAAATATGATATATTTGTAATTCACATAATGAGTCTTTTATTTGATATATTACATGATTCGTTTGAAAATTGATTTTTTATTTTCCATTTAATTGTATAATTTGTCCCTAAAATTACCATGGAGGTTTTCTAATAATTTTTCTTATAAATTTCAAGTGAGCCCCAGTACCCCTAATTATTTTCAAAATTTTAGGTAATATGGTTTCGGAAATAAAGCGGGAAATGAGAATTTTTTATATCTTTATGTTAATATCTTGTAAACAATTAATTTTAAAAATATATATTTGTACTTCTTATAACGAGCCTCTTCATTTGATATATTGCATGACACGTTAAAAAAATATTTTTTATTTTCCGTTTATTTCTATAAATTGCCCCCCATTGTTAATATTAAAGATTTCTTCGTATTTTTCCTGTAAATAAAAAAAATTAGGTCTTATAGTTTGGGGAATAAAGGGGGGAATGGGTATTTTTTTAAAAATATTTTAAAATATTTATTAAAAAAAAAAAATAAAAAAAAATATTTGTATTAGTCATAATGAGCCCTGTGATTTGATATATTACATGATACGTTAGAAACAAGTTTAATTTTTTATTTTCCATTTAATTCTATAATTTGCCACCCAACATGAATATTAGGGGTTTCTCCTTATTTTTCCAGTAAAGTTCAGGTGAGGCGCTATACCTATTTTTTTTTCAAAATTTTACAGCTTATGGTTTCGGAGATAAGGGGGGGGGAATGGGTAAATTTTTTTATATTTTTGTTAAAAACTTTTAATTAATTTATTTTAAAAATATGAAAAAAAATATATTTGTTTTCGTCATAATGAGCCCTTTTATTTGATATGTAACATGATGGGTTAGAAATAATTTTAATTTTATATTTTCCATTTAATTCTATAATTTGCCCCCCAAAATAAATATTAGGGGTTTCTCCTTAATTTTCCAGTAAAGTTCAGGTAAGGGGCTATAACTCAATTTTTTTTCAAAATTTTCCAGCTTATGGTTTCGGAGATAAGGGGGGGGAACGGGTAAATTTTTTTATATTTTTGTTAATCTTTTAATTTATTTATTTTAAAAATATGAAAAAAATATTTTTATTTTCGTCGTAATGAGCCCTTTCATCTGATATATAACATGATGGGTTAGAAACAATTTTAATTTTATATTTTCCATTTAATTCTGTAATTTGCCCCCCAAAATGAAACCTAGATATTTCTCCTTATTTTTCCAGTAAACTTCAGGTCAGAACCTATGAAAGTATTGTTTTTCAAAACTTTACGTTTTATAGTTTCGGAGATAAGGGGGGGGGAATGGGTAAATTTTGGTATATTTTCTTTAATATCTTTTTGATTAATTTTTTTTTAAATATGAAAAAAATATATTTGTGTTCCTCAGAATGAGACCTTTCATTTGATATATTACATGATGGGTTAGAAACAATTTTAATTTTATATTTTCCATTTAATTCTGTAATTTGCCCCCCAAAATGAATAGTAGATGTTTCTCCTTATTTTTCCAGTAAACTTCAGGTCAGAACCTATAAAAGTATTTTTTTTAACTTTACGTTTTATAGTTTCGGAGATAAGGTGGGGGGAATGGGTAAATTTTGGTATATTTTCTTTAATATCTTTTTAATTAATTTTTATTTAAATATGAAAAAAATATATTTGTGTTCCTCAGAATGAGACCTTTCATTTGATATATTACATGATGAGTTTGAATTTTTTTTTATTTTTAAATTTTTATTTAATTCTATAATTTGCCTCCCAAAATTAATATTAATGGTTTCTCCTTATTTTTCCTGTAAAGTTCGGGCAACGTTCTATATTTTCTATTTTTTTCAAAATTTTAGGTTCAGTAGTTTCGGAGATCAGGGGGGGGGCGGTCGATTTTTTTAGTTTTTCCCCCCAGAAGTACCCCTTAAATCAAAATTTCTTCTTTTGCGATATGTGCTCCTGATCAAGTCACCAAACTATACCTTCATACCAAATTTCAACCTCTTCCGTCCAGTAGTTTAGGAGAAAATTGCTGTGATGTGACAGAGGCAGAAATCCTGAGTGATATTATAAGGGTATCCGTATACTGTATATACGGAACCCTAAAAATAACAAAAAATCATATACGGATCATAGAGGTAGTGTCGTCTTGAAATGGTCTTCCATACTTACTAGTACATTTGTTTATACCCTCCTCATATATGTGATTCAACTATTATATATAGTGCAACTGGTGCCAACGTCGTAAAATCTTTCTTAGATTTTTTATTTATAGGGCATAACTGAAAGGCCTACTGCAATGAATGTTCTAACATAAATTTTTAAAAAGGTAGGCTAGGGATTATTTTATTCGAAATTTGAATAAATCGTTACATTCTCAGTAATTTGAAATGACGTATCAAATTCTGCAATAAACAATAATGGAGTACCAAAGCACTTTTTTAAATTTTCTAATTGTTAATTTTAAATTAAAAGAGGTAGAAGCAATTTTTAAGTATACATTATGATATTTTTTTTACTTATTTTTTGTTTTATTTTTAAATGTATACTTAAATGCTGGAAATCTTAAATTATTTATTCATTTTTAACATTAATTAAATAAAAATTTCTTACTGACTTTTCCCTACCGTTCGACAAAATATTTTCAATAATTAATCTACACACATTAAAAAAAGTCGCATCAAAATCAGTCAGCTAATAAAGATTTTACAGGGGTGGCACTATAAGATTACATTTAGCTCCATGGGCATCAGCATGCATGCAGGGGGACGGTTCCCCCCTCCCCCAGGCACTTTTCTTGCCGATCATCGGTTCATCTTACGTCTGAAATAAAACCACAAGTTATTTATTTTAGTAAGTAAATAATGTATTAAACTCACATTACTATCTATGTTGACTTTTCATTTGCTTCTTCAGAACAAAAAATCTGGGCCAAAACCCGCCAAGTTGCTCTCCTTAAACCAAAAGCTGGCGATGCCCTTGTTTAGCTCTACTTATTTTGAAGAGTACTTTAACAAATTATTGTCTTAAAATTTTAAATAAATATGAAATAGAGCTCAGAAGACTGAACTTGAAGAACCTATTTCATCTTTGACACTAATTTTACATCAGTAATTTGAGTATTTAATAGCGCTCAAAATTTATAGTTGAATTAATGTCTTCAACTCAAGATGCGTTTGTTATCTTCTAAAGCTTGAATGGCTCTATGAGAAATGAATATTTTGCATGTTATTTCCAATCAATCGTTGTCGTGTTGTCCGTGTTTTTTATTCTTCAGACAAATAATATGGTCGCGAATAATAAATAGCCTTTGTTTATATATTCCTCAAATTATATTTGTAGGCAGCATTGTAATAAATAACAGTAACAAAAAAACATGTACACATGTCCATAAGGCAAGTATAAAGCACAAGCAAGGTTAAGACAATGTTTTTGGAGTTTTCTCGTGTATAAGGATGTTATTCTAAACGGGGCAACAAGTGGAGGGCCACTAGGTAGAATGTTTTTGTATATGTAACTACTTTCACATTTTTAACTTTAAACATTCTTTGCTGGAGTGGTCACATTGACAACCTATTAAAAAAAACTTAGCCAAGCTTACTATAAATTTAGAGGCGTAAGTTAAATATATAGACAGATATTGTTTAAAAATGGTTTAACACGCAAATTTTGAGTCAAAACTAAGATATAAAATAATCTCCTCTGGTGATGGTAGAATCATAGCATCATGTTCCTGTTAAATGCAAAAAGGGTCCTTAAAGTGATGTTACAAAATTAAACTATGTATAACGCTTCCTGTCGAAACAAAACATAAATTCAAAAAATGTGAACCATTCAAAGTGTACCTATTATGTTTCAATTGTCCAACTACTATTACTAAAACACAGACTAAAGCTAATTCAGTTCAAAAATTAATTCATAAAGTGTTAGCTTGGAACCATATTCAATGGCACAATTTTATTAAAATGTGGTAGGTAATAGAAAATTGTAACGTCTCAGTGTGACACTATATTGTCTTAAAGTTGCTATACGTTTCTGTATTGTATTGTCATCATTCTTCAAAATAAAGAAAACTGTTAATAATAGTTTTGAGCTTAAGTTTCTGGAAAATTTAGAAAAGCTGTTTGAAATTCAGTTTCAATCATTCCTCTATGACCCTTCACTGAATTGTAAGTTTATTTTGATCGAAGTATAATTTCATTCGTAATTTTGTAATATTACAGAGAATCCTAAGGATCTACATATATTTTAAGGCCTTTGTATTTGCGGAAATCTCAACCTATGACTGGTGGAGATGGGATATGAAGTACCCGGGTGTATATAACTCACGGTAAATACCCTGGCAACACCCAAAGTTCCTATGTCCACTGGTATTTTTCCATTAAAAAATGCAGTTGCAGTTAAATCCTTATGAAGTGTACTTGAACTCATTTCTTGAGGTAGATGCAATATTGGAAAACACAAAATTCAGACTAATTGAAATTGTGTTAAAGGTCAGTCAAGTGAATGAAAAAAGTCGGGGAAAAGTGCTAAAGAAACGAAAGATTTGCATTTTTCAGGATAAAAACGTTGATAATCCCATGTTAGTCCATACATTCGCCTTACATTTTAGATTGTGTTCAAGGTTGGGTAAAGATTAATTCATTTTCTGTTTACACAGATACTAGGTTAGACCTACAATTCAAAAATACTTTAAAAAGAAGCCACTTGTGAAAGTGTATTTGTTCAATTTACTAATTTTTAGACCATTCACTACCACATAACACAGTCCGTCGCATTAAGTATGAGACCCGTGCCCCATCTTATATCATATTGCCCAAGGCTGTGAGGAATAGTTGACCGACCTTAAGCTATTTTATTGTGTAGTCAGGCTCAAGCATATTGATCATTCAGTTTGGGGGTTCAAACTTTATATTTTATAGGTTTTTTTATCTACTGGAAGTTCGTGAATGTAAATATGAATTTTGTGATCCTATTCAATTGAACCCCCCTTAAAAACTTGCCAGACTATCACCCCTCCCCTCCCCAAAAAATTTGGACACGGCAATGTTATGAAGATTAGGTAAAACAATAATACATTTTCGATTTGTGCATTTTAGTTATACGGCGAAATTATTTTTTTGTTATTATTTATTACTTGTACTCTCGATTTTTTTTCTTGAAAAATTGCTATTTTGCCTAAAATATAATTTGAAAACTAAAAAATATAGCTGTAGGTACTTGCTAAACTTACTGAATAGTCAGTCTGTTGTATTATATACATGCTAACACCGTAATCGAAAACCCAGGTGAAGCACCAAAAAGAACACAAACCAGTATAAAGACGCATCACAGCAGCTGCAATATTAAAGTTTACGGCAATCAAGTAACCAGCAAAGGGCACGTGTCGTCAGCACTCTAAAAACCCCGTCTGACCGAGAGACCGAAACATCTGCTTCCTTATTTTTAGATTTATTTTATCTTTTTTGACCTGTCTTGCAGGTATATGGTAGGTGGATTTATGTAGTAATAGATATAAGGAATAGAGTGTACGGTTCTATATATTTTGCAACACATACAAGGTGAACTTTAATTTTAAAAATTTTAATTTATAATTTGGAGTTATTGCTGAATTATTAATATTTTTATAAAACTGAAAATCTTATTATTTGTAGCTACTACAAATAAATTGAGGGTTGAAATCTATTGACACAAACAGTTATTAGGCAATATGTAAAACTTCCATGTTTTGTATTAATTTATAAACTTAAAAGTAGATCATTGTCTCCATGCAGGTTGCTTCAGTAAATAATTCATTTTTTAGTGTTCATTAGCACAGTTTACATTATTAAGGGGATATTAAATGTTTAGGTCAATACATTAAGTAGACAAAAGCTTGTATACTGTGGTTGATATATGCGAATTATGAAATGGGACTGGAAATTCCACTCCAATTTAAATAGTTTTGGTATAGTTGAGTTAGTAAATTAAACTAGTTCATCTAGTAACTAGGCATGTCAGCAATTAAAGAATTTGGGCTTTTTTTAACTGAAATAATATCAACTGCTTATACCGAAAGTGGACCTTATTATATTCGTATATACAACTCAGAAATTTAAGGTAATTTTCATAACCATACAAGCTTACGTCAACTAATTTCTAAGATTATTTAATTACTTAATAGGGAAATATCTCGAATGCACCTCATACTCGGAAAAAAATAAAATAGATTTTGAAATTTCTATCAGCTGTAGCTTGTTAATTTAAACAGAGCGTGCCAGGCAAACCATCGTAAATTCAAAATACGAATAACTCAATTTTTTCAAAAGATACCTACTATATGCCTAACGTACCACTTCGTATGAAAAACCCTGTATATATGGTGAAACAACCAGTTTTTTACAGATTTTACAATCATAAAACTTATGTGTATGTATCAGTAAAATACCTATCATTTTTAGGTTTCCGTATACACAATATACGGATACCCTTACAATATCACTCCGGAATTCTCCCTCTTTCACACCACATCAATTTTCTCCTAAACTACTGGACGGAAAAGGTTCAAATTTGGTATCAGTGTATAATTTGGTGACCCGATCAGGAATATATCGTAAATGCAGAAATTTTGATTTTAAGGGTACCTACTATATCAAATGAAAGGGCTCGTTATGACGAAAACAAATTTATTTTTTTCATATTTTTAAAATAAATTATTTAAAAGATATTAACATAAATATAAAAAAAATACCCATTCCCCCTTTATTCCCCATACACAAGACCTAAAATTTTTTGTTTATAGAAAAAATACCAAGAAATCCCTAATATTAATTTTAGGGGCCAAATTGTCGGATTAAACGAAAAATAAAAAAAATTAACATTTCATGCAATACATCAAATGAAAGGGCTCATTATGCGAATACAAATAAGTATTTTTCATATTTTTAAAATTAATTGTTTCTAAGATATTAAACAAAATTTCATTTCTCCCCTTATTTCCAAAACCGTACTATCTAAAATTTTGAAAAGAATTAGGGGTACTGAGGCTCACTTGAAATTTAGGAGAAAAATTAGTAGAAAACCCCAATATTAATTTAAATTTGAGGACAAATTATAGAATTAAAGGGAAAATAAAAATTAAATTTTCAATCGCATCATATGATTTATCAAATAAAAGGCTCATTATGTGAATTACAAATACATATATCATATTTTTAAATCATTTGTTTAAAACATATTAACAAAAATATTAAACTTCGACTTAATTCCCAGTTTAGAAACTACACTGTCTAAAATTTCGAAAATTTTATTTGTATTCTTAAATAATTTGTCTAAAAGATTTAATAATTTATTATTTAAAACTTGACCTGTTTTTCTCTTTATCTTCCAGTCTACAGAGCCTAAAATTCAGAGAGTAGATTATAAAAGGCTTTCCTGAAAGTTTATAGTAAAATAAAACTCTAACTGTTATTTTTGGGGGCCAAATTAGAAAATTAAATACATATTTTTATAAAAATCAAGTGAATCATGTAGGAAATAAAATAAAAAGTCTATGTGTGGAAAATAAAAGTCTATATTTTTAATAAATTCAAAACGCTTCTTTTAAAAGATATTAGGGTAAATTTTAGGAAATTGCACTCATTCCCTGCTTGTCTAAACTTAGAATATCAGAAAAAGATATAATTTGATTCGCCAACATTGTATCAAATCTGGAAGGTGATACGGAACTCTTAGTATGCGTGTCCAACTGGCACTTGACCAAATTATTATATTAGAAAACAATTGAAAATCATTCTTATTTGTCTAAATTCATCATATTATCATTCCAATTATTTCAGCATTGAAAACAATTTATTATTGTCATTAGTAATGAAAAAAAAATTTTTGGTTATCATTGATGGTGCTGGTATTGAAAATTCTCTGAAAATATCAGGTGGCAAATTGTATACGGTTTCTGTGTTTGCATCTGCCGATTTTGTTGGCAGGTGTTATTTATTCAACCACTTATTTTGTGAATAGCATTGAATAGTGAAACCCGTTGTAGATGTGACCAGAAATGGTGATCCTTTAAGAGTACTCATTTACATACTACATGCATATGTATATACAGTGTGTTTACTTAAGTTTGAGTTATATGGAAAACGTTATTATAAAAAGTTCTACATGGTTTGCAACTATAAATTTTGTGTTTCACATCAACTATGAAAAAGCTAGTATTGATATTATTTATGTTTCTGCATATTCATTGTAGTGGAATACCTTCTAACTAAGTAGAATTCCTTTTTTAATAATTTTGGCATTGTTTATTTTGCAATTAGGAATATACATTCAGTACAAACGATACCTAAATTCTTAAAAGTAACAATTATTTTTTTCGAAACAAATCAAAATCCTGTAAAACATTTCTTATCATATCTCAAGTAATTTCCTGACATTCTTCTAAAATGATGCTCTCTAAATGATCAACATCTTGAAGCGGCCCTTACTGATAAAGCTCCTATTTTTAGTAAACCCATAATAAATGTTTGATGGGGGTCAACACAGGAGATCTAGCAGGTCAGAAAAGATCTGAAAATCAAGTTTCAATATAAAAATTCTAGGATTTCTGTGATAGCTAATGTACCTAGTGTTTCCTGAGGAACTGTCATGTACATTTACAACTGCAGTACATTTGAGCAAATATTTTAAACATTATATCTGTAACTCGTAATAAACTAGGAAAATTCCTAGATTGTTATTTTACACGTTTCCTAATTGTAGTTTTTTATTTTTATTTGGAAAACAGGCATGTTACCTCTTTGTTTACCGAGCAGGTATAATTTTGTTTAAGGACATCAAATCAACAGGTATGGAAAATAAAGTAAGTAGTTGTGAGTATCATCATCATGATTTTCTATTAAAAACTGCCCCGATCATATTTTATAAAGAGAGATTTACACTATTTTCATCCAAGTCGATTTGAAAAAATTACGGTAATTATAAAATCGTTCGTTCCTCCTTTAGATATCGTGTAACTTCTGAACGACTTGATCGATTGAAGACATATTCATAAACTACATTTGTACTGTCGAGGCGATAGCTATGCTAAGAAAGGGTAGGCTTATCGACTACAGCACCTGTAGTCGAGTTATTAACAAATTTTATATTTACATACATACCGAAATTTTTCGTATTTATAATCTGTTCTATGTTTTGCTGTTTTTGTTGTTTGAGCTGATCGTTCATAGAAATGCTAGGATCCAATAAGTCACGTTATTAAGAAAGTATTTATTTATAATCCTAAATGGTTGATATTTACACAGTGTTAGTCTGATTAGACGACTTCTGTATAAGAAACAATTCTGTTACTAACAGTTCAAATATCTTCTAGTGAAACATATTTATATCGACAGTTTCTTTAACAAGGAAGTGGATATCTTTTGGGTTCATTATTTTTTTTTAGGAATTCATTGAAAACTTTGTTTAGCAAGTTACGCAATTGACAGTTTTATTTAATGATGTCTATTGAATACAAAAGACTAGACTATATTTTAGAGAAATAATTTCATAAAAAAGTGTAGAGATGCCATGTTCTATCATACTGAGTTGCATACTCATGCAAAGGCAAGCATAGCTGTTTGGAATTTATCTCTTTTAACATAAAATTCTTTTCGCTCGGACCATACACAGGAGGAATAAAAAAGTAATCCGTTGTAAAATGCTTCAAATTTCGTTTTATTATTAGATAATTGTACTTTTTATCTTAGTGACATGGTCAATTGTTACAATTTTCAGTATTCGCCGAATTCTAATCCACAAGAATTGAAGTAAGGAGTGGAGTAAGAGTATTATATGTATACATAGACATTTTGAGGATATTATTAAACAAATCTTGTCTGTTGTACTTCAAGCAAGACTCAAGTTTGTAAGGGAAATTGGGCAGTAAACTGACATATACACATTTCGTTGTAAATGTAAAGGTGGCAAACAATGCCATTTGTTCCAAGGCGTTTCCATCGTATTGGGTTTGGTTCATCTCACGGTTCGACAGCTTTGGGTCTGATTGCTGTATAAGTCATGCACTCATGCTTCATAGTTAAAGCTCATTGAGACATGCAGCACCTTACGTGTTCAATTAGAGTCGCTGTACGGCGCGTAATTTGCACCATCCGATAGTGGTTTAATTCTGTTATAGGGGTAATGTTTCGAGAAGTGATTTCTATCTGTTTCCAGTTTAGATATTCTCAAAGTGAATTCTCATCAATACTAGATTTGTTTTTAAATCATATCCTTCATTATTCCGATCGAAACATTTACTTTCTTTAGGAATTGATTTCTACATTGCCGCATGTAATCTGGATTTTTATTCGATAGTATACCTGATATCTTAGAATGAATGTCGTGTTTAGAAAAATTGAATGAAATAAATCTTAGATCTCTGTTAGTTTTTTCATTAAAAACACAATTGTTCTTATTATTCAAAATTAGTTTCAGTAAGATACTGCAGTAAGCTCATTTCGTAAACATGCTAGTGCTCCTTTGGATTTGAATCGGACCCAGATCTTGATACGTTTTTCTGACTGTCCCGTTAAATCTGCCTCATTCTCGTTGTTCTGGTTTTGTTAATGGACATCAAGTCGCAGACCTTTCTGAATACATTTGATTCTAAAGTTCTGAATTGATCTGAATGAAGTTCCATTACCGTTGCTACAGTCGTTGCTATTTTATTGAGTAAGTAATCAACCGCAGCAGGATATATTGGTTACCTCTCTTGGTTCATGTAAATAGCGGACTATTCATGGCTGTCCATAGCTATTCGTTCAAAAGGAATGCCTCTCTTTATTGCTTCGTTTTTCCAGTTAATCGATTTTTGAGCCCTTTACTAGCTGCACATATTCGTATTGACAACACCATGCTTTTACATCTTCACAATAGTTCACCCAATGAAAACGTTCTCATACCTTCTCAAGGGTTTTATTCATGCCAGAATACCTTCATAAATGTCAATGTGTATCTCCTTCAGAATGGCGGGTACTTTTCTTTGGTACGACTAACTGAGATTTGGTTTCTTTCCTATCGACACTTTCCCGGACTTTTTCAAAACTCCATTCTAAACCCAAAGAGAATCCCATTGGCACCAAAATGATTTTAGGGCTCTTGAGTCAATATTTCTTCCCATCGAGGCTTGTCGGCTCCTTCTTTCTTCCTTGTCAAAATTGCGATAACTGGGTCTTCCAAGAGATCTCTTATGCACTGGTCGTCACTCGTGGTGGCTTCAATTATAGAAATGCCTTATCTTTTTTTTCTTTTTCCATTCACCTGGCGAACTGTCCTGGTGTCTCCATGTTCAGGAGCCACTTGAGAGCAGCATGGTCGGTTTTTAAGAGAATTGCACTACCGTAAAGATATTTGTGGAAATGATTAACACCTAGGACTATTACTAATAATTCTTTTCTAGTAAAGCAGTACTTCTCTGGTTTAGAAAATTCGTATGATTCTCTTCTCCAGCCTGGATCTGGGATAAAACGTCATCAATCGCGTTATTGCAGGCATCGGTGTCGAGGATAAACTAGTCGTGTTCTCTTGGGAACGCTAGAATATGACTTGAGAATAGGGTTTTAAATCTCCTAAATGCATCTTCGCACGCTTGGTTCCTATAGAACGTCTTTTTTTCTGCTGTCTGATTTTGTGATCATATCCTTTTACAAATCGCCTGTGATAAGAGAAGCTCCGTAGTTCTCACTTATCTTTAGGGATAATTTGAAGTAAGTCTGGTGCAGAACCTCTTAAGGAAATTACAAGCCTTCACATAATTATCCCATGCACTGGTGCTTTGAACTGTTTTTGTACATAGTCCATGAATAGGTTACATCAAAGGTGGACGGTTTCACAAGCCTTTGGAATCTACGAGAACTTCATATTGTTGTTTGCCTTTTATTATTATTTTTAAAATTTCTCTATTCATTTCTTACTTTGTGTAATTCATTTTGTACTTTCTCCTCCACTAATTTTGGTGCGTTTTGTATATCATTTTGTACCTTGTTAGGGTTCCGTTTATACAATATACGGATACCCTTATAATATCACTCCGGATTTCTGCCTCGTGTCTCATCACAGCAATTTTCTCCTAAACTACTGGACGGAAGAGGTTAAAATTTGGCATCAATGTATAGTTTGGTGACCCGATCAGGAGTACATATCCTAAAAGAAGAAATTTTGAATTCAGGGGTACTTGCGGGGAAAAACTAAAATAATCGACCGTTCCCCCCCTGATCTCCGAAACTACTGAGCCTAAAATTAAAAAAAAAGGAAATATAGAACATTGCCCTAACTTTACAGGAAAAATAAGGAGAAACCATTAATATTAATTTAGGGGGGCAAATTATAGAATTAAATGAAAATTTAAAAATAAAATTTTTTTCAAACACATCGTGTAATACATCAAATGAAAGGTCCCATTCTGAGCAACACAAATATATTTTTTTCATATTTAAAAAATAAATAATTAAAAAGATATTAACGAAAATATACCAAAATTTATCCCCCCCCCTCCCCATTATCTCTGAAACTATAAATCGTAAAGTTTTGCAAAAAATTAGAGGTAGGTATAGGGTCCGACCTGAAGTTTACTGGAAAAATAAGGAGAAATCTCTACTTTTAATTTTGGGGTTCAAATTACAGAATTAAATGGAAAATATAAAATTAAAATTGTTTCTAACGCATCATGTTAAATATCAAATGAAAGGGCTCATTATGGCGAAAACCAAATATATTTTTTTCATATTTTTAAAATAAATAAAGTAAAAGATTAACAAAAATATAAAAAAAATTTACCCATTCCCCCCCCCCCTTTATCTCCGAAACCATAAGTTGTAAAATTTTCTAAAGTATAAAGGTATAGCGCCTCACCTGAACTTTACTGGAAAAATAAGGAGAGCACCCTAATATTCATTTTAGGTGGCAAATTATAGAGTTAAATGGAAAATAAAAAAATATAATTGTTTCTAACGGATTAAGTAATATATCAAATCACAGGGCTCATTATGACGAATACAAATATATTTTTTTTAGATTTTTTAAAATTAATATTTTTAAATATATTTAAAAATTAAAAAAAAACAACCATTCCCCCTTTATTCCCCAAACTATAACACCTACATTTTTTTGTTTACAGGAAAAATACGAAGAAATCCCTAATATTAATATTGGGGGTCAAATTATAGAATTAAACGGAAAATAAAAAATATTTTTTTAACCCATCATGCAATGCATCAAATGAAAGGGCTGATTATGAGGAATACAAATATATATTTTTCATATTTTTAAAATTAATTGTTTACAAGATATTAATATAAAGATATAAAAAAATTCTCATTTCTCGCTTTATTTCCGAAACCATACTACCTAAAATTTTGAAAATAATTAGGGGTACTGGGGTTCACTTGAAATTTATAAGAAAAATGATTAGAAAACCCCCATAGTAATTTTAGGGACAAATTATACAATTAAATGGAAAATAAAAATTCAATTTTCAAACGTATCAAGTAATATATCAGATAAAAGGCTCATATTTTTAAATCATTTTTTTTAAAAAGATATTAACAAAAATTTTAAACATCGACTTAATTCCCACTTTAGAAACTATTTAAATTTTGAAAAATGTATTTTAGGGTAAATATAAGAAAATGCACTTATTCCCTGCTTGTCTGAAACTGGAATATTAGAATCTCGAAGGTGGTACGGAACCCTTAGTATGCGAGTCCAACTCGCACTTGACCAAATTTTTTTTAATATAGTTTACGTTCACCTCAACATTATCAATAAAATGTTTTACTATCGTAATTTCGTTAGGTATTTACCTCCTCAACATCAGATTTTATTTCCGTTATTTCAACCAGTTCATTTGTACTTTTATTAACTGCACTATTTGCTGGAATTGTTGTTGTTTAAATTCCATTTATTCTTGTTCGTTTTTTGCCTTTTGATATCCAGTACTTTTTGTCTTTTATCATGTAATAATTTTACTAATTGCTATCCTTCATTTGCCTTTTCTGATCTAATCGTGTAAGTGTTCAGGCTATGTTGAAATCATTTTTATTTTTTTTTGGAGCTATTACGTTCGTTTAATATCAGTTGATAATTAAATACCAATTATTATTAAACGAATCCAAGAGTAGAAAAAGATTTCTACACAACAGTCAGCGCATCGGATTTTTAGCGATTTGATACTGAAGAAAACAATTGGTATTCTTTTAAGCGAAAACGGTGCGTCGGCCATCGGATTAAAAAAAGTTTAGTGATCAAATTTGCTTAGAAATGAATGGGGATTTTAAAAATCATTTTTATTTGGCGGAATCAGTGGCGTGCTTTCAATATCTACCAAAATATAAAGGCCAGATTCTGTACGAACGCGAATGGTGGAAATAAAAAGAAATGTGTTATTTCAAAAAATACCTGTTGATGCCTATTACTTGTATACTACCAAATTT
The DNA here is from genome assembly GCA_034190945.1 of Octodonta nipae. Taxonomy (NCBI): domain Eukaryota; kingdom Metazoa; phylum Arthropoda; class Insecta; order Coleoptera; family Chrysomelidae; genus Octodonta; species Octodonta nipae. The sequence continues at coordinate 57,644,642 of CM067217.1, forward strand.
AAATATCTTGAGGTGTATTAAAGATATTATTAAAAAAATTATTTATTTTTCAAATCTTTACCACCCTGTATCTCAAAAGTTAAGACGTTAGGCCTTATCTTCAAATAAAGTATTCTTCTTAAAATTAAGAAGAGAAGAATCACCCTCTAAAATATTTACATACATGGTGTTTGGTAGATAAATGCAAAGCTTTAAGGAGAAGTTAGTGTAAACCATTTTGGACCTTTTCAGTCATGGTTGTCTTAGACGAAGTTCGACTATTCAATTTGTGGGAGAAAATTTTAATTGTTATGAAAACTGATAAGTCAATAGTTTTGTTCAATAAGAATACATTTTGTTTTCAAAATGACACCTGCGGAACCTGGAGTCAACCCAGGCGGATACGTTTCTAACAAGTACCCGTTTCACGTCACAGAAGGATTCAGTTCTGCCCTTGACCCCGTATCAGAGATATTAAAGATGTGTAGTTTTTGAAATAAATATTGTGGACAGATGAATGAATTTCCACAACCGTGATGAATGGACAAATAACGACAGCAATCCACATTGGAAAAGCAAGAGTCGTTCCAGAGGACACTGTTAATATAAGGGCAGGAGTAATTGTTAGAACATTGATTGGTCCACACTTTTTACAGCACAATTTGAATGTTAACAATTATATATTTACAATTTCTACCGCTTGTAGAAAAGTCATGTTCCAACAAAACAGTTGTCCATCCCATTGGACATTGATTGTAACGAAACACTTAAACAATTTCTTCTCTCACACCTGGATTCGCAGAGATCCATTGGCCCGCTCGATCATCAGAATTGACACCGATGGACTCTTTCTTGTCGGGTGAGGCCAAGAGATTAATGCTTACGAGTTTAGAAATAAACACGAAAGAAGAATTAATCGAGAGAACTAATTGGGCGTTTGAAACCAGGAAACTCGAAATGATACTGAAAATAACAACATCAGAAGTGAGAAGCTGGAGCCGTGCTTGTTGTAGCAATTACGCCAGTCATTTTGGACATCAACAATAAATGATTTCAATTAAAATGTCTCAATTAGTCTGCTTAACAATAAGAATTTCCTCCTTCAATTTGATTTGTAGATCATAATTTACGGGATTTCCCCCTAAATGAGACCTCAACAGAAAGAGCAAAAGCCAAGCATGCTATCTAAAAGGTTTGAACAAAAAGGAGCATACATTGTTTTCAAATGTCGTCAAAATAATGGCAATATTAATTTAAAAAAATTGTACTTCAGATGTCTGTAAAAAATGTCTAGCTTCTCCTTAAAGCTGTGCATCCATCTATCAAACACCTTGTATAATTTATTTTTATGAATTAATTAAGAGACTGTTCAATTTAAAATGAATGAAAGTTTTCAAATCGTGTATCACCAAACTAACCTTACATTCACAACTCCGATAATTAACAAAATAAAAAGAGTTTTGTTAGTCTGTAATGATATACGACTTATAACCATTATGAGCTTATAAATCTGCACTAATGAAAATGTATCTATCTATTTGCAATGTGGAAAGAAATCCAAAACGTGGAAATGAAACGAGGTTGATAATGCCATTCACTCTTTATTTGATAACTTCGTGCAATTTACAGTTTCATATTGAAGATCTTTTATCTAAATGGCTCTTTTAATAAATAATACCCTTAAGAAATTTTACTGTACAATCGCTTATCAACCAGACATAATCAACACAATGTTTAACCTTAATGAGGGGCGAGCGACTGTTTGACAACAAACTGTATATATTTTGAAACCATAAAGAAATAGTTGATAGTTAATCATTAGTATTCTTTAAATCGCTATAATTTATTACAATTGACATTGTTTGTAGGAGATCGTTAAAGAAATTTATATCCAAGGTTAGTATGACAAAACATACCGTTAAAGGGTACGTCGATCTCACAATATCAGTGGCAAAAACGTTTCTAAACTAAAAATGAAATTATAGTGTCAATTGATTTTCTAGCAAATTTTGACCGAAACAGATACAAAAGAATGTTCTTAATTGGTTTTTCCATTAAGAGTTTTTAAGAGATGAGAAATTTTTCAACTTTGTAGCGTGACTCGATTCATTCCTTATCTTTGAGATGGATTTTTGAAGTTCTGAAAAATAGGTAGGGTGTCCTAAAATTTATTTCTGATATGTTGTTCGAAACTTTGGTTTCTTTATTATTTTTTTCATATTTGAGTTATCGGAAAAGTTTTAATTTTTGTTTTGAATCCCTTTTTAGGGTTCCGTACAATCAATAAAGATTTGTTTTTGAAATCTTATAAAAATATAACACACGACGTAAGATTTTCATTGTCGTTTACTTACATAGGGATTTTCTTTAATTCTTGGAATTCTTGCATATATTCGTTCTCTTGTATCAACAGGCGTTTTATAAACAATTTCCTTCAAATGTCCCAGAAATTAATCAAGTTTTATTTCAAATGAACGAGGTGTTCAATCTACAGGGCCCCATGTCCAATCCAACGAGCACCGTATTTTTCCGTGAGCTTGAACAGCTGCACAATGTGGCGGTGCTTTAAACATATGGCTCATATGGGACCTTTTACCTACAAAGGAATCAATTCTGACAGTTCATTAAAGATAAAATTGGGATTCTTGGTTAAGCCTATAGTCTAGCCTACAAGTTCAGAATGGTGTTAATGCAACATACTATGACTAAAAGAATATGTGGATTATTGATATCTAGATCATTGTGACAAATAATTTATATTTAAAAAAGAATCGACTTCAACTGTCTTAAAATACAAACCGTTTAGAAATTGTGTGCAATCAATAACTATTTTCTGACATATTTTTTTATCTGATTTAACGTAAAATTCTATTGATTATTTTAGCGTATTCTATCTTTCTCTCTAATTTGTATTGTTTAAATAATATTCACATATTTTTTAATAATAATTTTTTAATTTGTTTTATTATTTGGCCCACTTTCTATAAGTGTAACTCTAATCACCCTGTGCAACTATAGTTCAAGTCTACACGATGTTGCAACCGCCCTGTGTAAGTATATATCCTCTCCACCCTATTGACTGTTTCTATTTTTTTATTGTTTAAATCATTGTTTATACCTATAGTTTTAGTTCGCCCAATACGCCAAGTATAAGCAACTACTTATATTACACACTATTTAAGATTTTTTAACCACCCTGTATAACTATGATTCCACTCCACCTTATATTTCAATCATCCTGTATATGCAACTGCTTCTAACATTTTTTGAACCCTCCGCCCTATAACTCAAATATCCTTACTGCATAACCTCATTTAACCATTTTTTTAAGTTTTTTTATACACTCTGTATAGCTATAGTTTTAACTCACTCCTATTTTAACCACCTGTATACGCTACTACCTATGTACTACCCAATACAAAATTATGTAGCACCCAATATCACATTTATTTGTAAGATTTTTTTAACCTAACTGTAATTTTACTTCACCCAATACTTCAACTGCGCACATTACTTGCTGCTTGAATTTCCATGCAAGCATACACATACCACTGTATACCATATCGAAAACATCCCTCAACCAAAAAATTTTTTTTTCGATACACTAATGGAATATTTTATCCCATTTCACTCGACTGCAATGTAAACTGTTACACCCTGTACGATATACTTTCATGGCATATCTTGACATTTAAGCTAGATATTTATGATAAAAATTTGACATTTACGTCGCTATTTACGGGGTTTTTGCAAATATTTTTACGATTTTCGAAAAAACGGTATGTTTTACGTTATAGATAATTATACGGAATCAAGCTGGAACATCTCTTTGTAGAATACAATTTAAAATATTCAAATTGGTTGAGCCGTTTTAGAGAAAACAGTGTAGATTTATTGAAATTCACTGAAATGTAGTCTCTTATTACTGTTTTTTTTCTGATTTTCTGGAAAACTATGAATCTCACGTTATGAAAAATTATATATATATATATATATATATATATATATATATATAATTTAATGCTGAAAATAGCCTTCCTCACGCCATTGTTAGGTTGCGCTGCCTCGGAAGAGTACGTCCTAATACAATATTTTTTAAGGTACTTATAGTAAATTGAAAAATCTAAAATAATATGGTACAATCACACTTTAAAGAATTTACTTGATTTTTTTATTTAAGTATTTCTTTCAATAAATTAGACAACTGTTAATTAACACAAAATTTCTCAAACTTCCTTCATCGTTTTTATCTAAAAAAAATGTTGAAATATAATAATTTTTGTAAGTTAACAAAAAAGAAAAAACAAATAATGTAAAAAATGTTTTATTTATTATTATGTTATCGTATTTATGTCAATTAAATACATTTGTTTATACACAATTTTAAAAAATTACAATTTTGTAGAGAGCTGTGAATTATGTTTAAAAAAAATGTCTTAATAATTATTTTTAATTTTTTATAATCGTTTTCTTATATATCTATCGTTTAACATATTAGTTAAGAAATTTTCTTTTTTTTTTAATCGTAATTGACTTTTCTCTACAAAATTACGAAAAATAAAATTTTATTAACAAATTCATTGTTTATTAACTTAAGAATTTGTTATAAACAAATTCTCAACTTTGATTTTTTTTTTAAGAATCATAATTCACTGTTTTCTACAAAATTGTATTTTTTATTTATTTTAAAATAATTTTAGTTAATAAATGTCTTTAATTTACATAACAACAAGAATTTAATAATAAATAAAAACAAAATTATTGTGTTTTTTTTGTTAACTACAAAACAGTTGTCTAATTTATTGAAAAATTTACTTAAGTAAAAAAAATTCAAGTCAATTCTTTAAAGTGTTTAGATCATACCATATTTTTTTTAGATTTTTTCAATTTATTATAAGTACTTTAAAAAAAAGTGTTAAGGACGTACTAGTTTTCGAGGCCGTGCTCGCAACCTAACAATGGCGTGCGGTAGGGTACTTTCAGCGTGAAATTATATATATTATATTATAATTATAAATAATGGACATACAGTTTCAGGAGTCGGAACTTGTTTTAGTAAATTTCCTCCTCTTTAATGAGTTTTTTTTCAAAATTCAAAAATATTAAAAGTTTACGAACTATAAGCGAAAAACCAAACACTACTTTTTAGGATGACATTATTCTGGATCGAATGAGCGAATCCACATATTTTTAGTCATAGTAATAAACTAATAACTGAGATATGAAAATGTGATAAAAGTCATTTTTGTTTAACACCCAGTATTTTCAAAACTAAACATTTCAGGATACACGTTTTTATCAAATTTTTTAATGATTTTTGGAAGCTTAATTTCCAACCAAGCGGGGTTGAAACAGTATGTATGTATGTGGGGAGTTTTCAAAAGAACCGTCAGTTCTTAAGGAGTGGTTTGTCGTATTATCTTGCCTTTACTTTGCAAATTATCTCAAATATGAATATTGTAAATATGATTTTGTGCCATCTTAGAATTAGTTTCAACAATGTAGGATATGCTATTACTCTGAACGATGATAAACTATTTCTGCCGCTCTTAAAATAGCCAGAGTTAAACTCTCATCGTCTTTAATCCACGATAAACCTGATAAATTGCCTTAGAACTCAATGTCTATATTCTATACCTACATTTTACAGAGGAAAAGTAAATGGGTAAATATCATTACGATGTAAATTATATGTTTACATGAATATGTATATATAACGTATAAAGAAATATTCAAAGAATTTGCTGTTTCGTCAAGACTGATGTATTAATTTATGCTATCCAACAAAATACTTCACATGTATGGATAAATAACATTGTTCATCTAAATATGTACATGATATATATTGGGTGTCTCAAATTGAGTAACCTATTAAAATTTTTATGGAAACAACCAGCTAATATTTGAACTAAGTTGTAGGTATGCATTTCTCATAATCTGTTGAATAATTAACAAAGACTTTTTTTAAGATGGCCACGATTGTTGATTCTCATTTGTATTGTACACTTTGTTATATGATGGAAGTGCAGATTGTTCATCAGATTGGTCTTTAATGTTTAAGGAAGAATTCAATAAATCTTTATAACGCTAGACCTACAGCTGTTGTATGTATTTAAGGAAATTATGATTTTGAACGGTAGGCGAGTAGAGTAGGCTTAGACAAGTAATTGATACCTGTTTTTTCTAATACCTTGCTTGACATGAGAGTTGTAAAACAAAAACAACTTCAAAAAACACGAAATTAATTAAAAAGCAAAAAATAATATTTTGTACTCTGGTAAAGTAGAGCTTATAAAAATATACTTACCTTATTACTGAAAACTCGTTTATTTTCTGTTTAGCTGGTACGGAGGTACAGACTTCAAAACAAAAGAATTTAATTTTTGCAGCAAAATGGTATTTTTTAGTGTGTAGTTACTTTTGGTTTTTTTGCCAGTAGGTTTTGTTTTTTATTTTTATTTATTTTAGTTTTTAGTGGCATAAGGCATAATTTTCCGATCTAATTAAGTTTCGCAATTGCCAAAAATAAGGTATTTTACTATTAAGCAAAATTCATTTTTGATCAACCTTCTCTAAATATCCCTCTGCCACCCTATTGTATACAAATATTTGTTTTACAATATAGTGATATAGCATAATTGGATTCAGTTTTCAATTCTAGTTAACTTTGTTTCATAACAATGTTGGATATTATCGAAAATAATTCCCGATAAATAAGTACCATGCAGATCTTTCCATGAAGATTTTTTTCTAAATATTAATACAGTTATCCATTAATTTCCTACTTACGTAGACACATTATTATGCAGACGCATTGCGAACTTTCAAATTTTTTGGCTAATTAACATTTATTTTGATTTAATTCCAATCTATTGTCAATTAATTTCAATCCAAATTTCGAACAACAATTTCTTTCGTTTCATATTCTCTCGAAAAAAATATCATCCTTAACAGAATCCAGTTTAAACTGTCCGAATTAGTTGAGCCGTTTTCTAGTAATCAGTGAATACACAAAAAACCGAAATACGGACGAATTGAGCATCATCTCCTTGTTTGTCCGTTAAAAATGTTTTTTTTTTAATATAAAACAGGCAAACTTAAAAGATAGTAGTATTCTTGCTATTGAATGCTATTAAATCACTTTAATGTAAGCCTAGATCATTATGGACAATTTTTTATTTGTAACAGGTATTTGGAATCATAATCGGGTCTTCAGTAAAACTTTTGAACTGGAATTTATGCATATAAATTTATGGTACCTAATATTTGAAAGGAAACCGTGAAATGTTTTACTTTTGAAGTCAATTTTCAGCTAACAGAACTTTACTGACAATGGTGTTGCAGCAATTGTTAGTTTTTAGAAGACGGTAAAGCTAGCCAAGTAGTATATTATCGGATGGCTGTGAACAAATCTGTACTTTATCACGTTTTTATTACCGTATTCTACCTACAATCTACAATAAACGCCAAAATGAGTTATTGGCCAATTATGACTAAATTTGGAATAACACAGAAAGGAAGAACATCTGTGGGTGAAAAAGTTGAGTTTATTTATCGTAAATCAATATTACAAAAAGCCTTTCTCTTTTATCTACTTATTGTTTATAAATAGAACTTCATTATAAAATATAAAGACATACAAATTATTCTTGGAATAAATAAATGGTTTATAACTAATGTTATAGACATCAAAGCCGTATTGTAAAATCTTGTAAACAATTGATACAAATTAATAAACATTGTTAGTTTAACAAACGTGTTTAATTTGATAGCCACTATCGTTGAAACTATTGACAGTTTGATATAAGGTATATTCTATATATCATTTTGATGCATTAATTAAAACATATATATATAGTGACTACTCTCTTCGAGGTGTCATTCTTTTGTACGCAAGACAATATATATAATATATATTGTTTCTGGTTAGGGAACCTTCATCAGTTGCGCTTCCCACAATTGAATTTCCTCTCGAACACTTCATTATGTATTTGATACATATCTTTAAATTTGAAGACGCGAGATGTAACCTGAAAATTTCATCGTGACATTCTAACATAGGAGTTACGGGTAACAGCAATTACATGGAACGGCTCCAGATTCGGAACCTCTATGTGCTAGTTTCCTCGAAAATCCTAGATGTCGGCCTTTACATCCCGCGTCTTCAAATATAGAATGACGCAAATATATTACTATAGCTTAAAATTCAATGACTTAAGTATTTGAGTAAACCTTATATTTTCTACATTTTCTCTCTTATACCTGCTGAATATAAAATAGAGGCTCATTTAACTCGGGGGCGGGTCCTACAGATTTGCTAAGGCATAAAACATTTACTTAGTACTCCAATTTTAAATGAAAAATAATTACTAAGTTTTATGTTTTTATTTTTATACTATCACTAATCGTGTGAAAATAATTTCAATCAATTTTTCATTAATTAAATATAAATGAAAATTTATTCGTTTCCACTTCTATAAATGTATGTATAAACATGACTGTTGCTTTTAATAAATTTAATTTTAAACAGATTTCGCATGCTGTTTTATTCAATACTATTAACATTAACTGCAATAATTCGGTTTGGTGTGTTTCAAGTAGATGAATCTTATATATGTTTGAAAGATCATTTTATAACAATCGTCTTTTCTGGCGTTTTTCGAACACCCAGTGTTCTGTTATGTCGAATGCTTCTTGAAAGTGGACAAACTTTACATTTAGTTCGAATTTGTACTCCACTAATTTTTCGATTAGCATCCTCATTGTCAGTTGGTTTTGACTTGCGCTATAATCTCTTCTAAAGCCAGCTTGTTTAATGGGTTGGTATTATTCAAGTTTTTTTGTTATTTGTAATAACTTAGTAAATGATTCATCATGTATTCTTAGGGTAGACTATTACCAGTCTATAGTTTTCAGGAATGCTTAGATCGCATATTTGGTTAAAATTGCCTCTAGTGCTTCCTTTTTAATTTACTATGCCGTTCTTTGTCACAATGTATGACTTAGTTATTCAGTTATTATATATGGAATAACGTCAGAACCTACTTTGATTAATTTTCTTTCTTGTTTGAAGCTTCTTTTAGTAGATGAGTCTCTTATTTAACCCTTTATTGTCTGTGAATGCACTAATGTATCACTTTCCATTCCGTCTAATAAATTTTATTCCTTGTTTTCCTTTATTAACCTGTGCACTTCAATTTCGTGGTAGTTTTGTCGATTTTTAATTATTATATTTTTAATTTCTTTTGACATTTGAATAAATTTCTAATAATTATTTTCTTTAAATATTTTTAATAAATCAGCTCAGAATTTCTATTTTACAATTTTTCATTTTAACTAACATTTTCATCAGTATGCTTGTAATTTAATCCTTCATTTAATCTGTCAGTCTCTCCACGTCAATCTTTGTTATTTGTTTTCTCAACGATTGTATTTTCCTTATTGTATCTATTTATATTGAACGAATTTAAATTTTTTCCATCATATGTAGTTTGTTATATGCTTGACATGTAGATTTTGATTATTAAATACGATCAGATTTAAGTTGTTGAGTAAGTTTTTATTATTTTTTGCTTTCAGCGATGGGAACAAGGTAGGCCTGGAAAAAACTTGTTAATAATATGTGGCACTGAAAATTATTTTAAATTAATAGAAACCGAATGAAATGTAATATAATGTGTACTCTAACATCATATTTTTTTTCTCACAAGTTCATCGTCTTCTTGTAAATTAAAACTGTATGTGAGCGCAAATCAAAGACTGCTTTTACACGAATTTAATTCTTATGTGGAACATTATGAACAGAATTTGAAGACGCGTGATGGTAAAGACCGACATCTAGGATTTTCGGGGAAACTAGCACATAGAGGTTACCAATCTGGAGCCGTTCCATGTAATTGCTGGTACTCGTAATTCCTAGGTTAGAATGTCACGATGAAATTTAACTCACCTGTCAGAGATATTGAATACTCTCTTCGAGAGTATTATCAACAGATATAAAACATGAAATCAAATGTTTATGGAAAATACTATATACAAGGTTTAGATATCCCAAAAGCTCGGAATCTGTAAAATCGGATGTGATTATTAAATGACTGAGTATTGGATGTTAAGTTTTTATCATGCACAGCAAACTATTTGTTACTATATCAATCCATGAACTTTCAGTTTCGTATTTTAATGATTATTATTTTATTTACAGGCAATCTCCCGGAAGATGGCGTACCCGATATGACCAGACTAACTGTCTTGGACGAAGAAGTTATCAACAAAAATCTTAAGCGAAGATATGAGAAGGACAAGATATATGTATCCTTTTAAAATATAATTATTATTCGTAAGTGAATATCTATACTAGGGTAATTTGAAATAAATGCAACTGGCGAATAAATAAGACAAAACTCAAGTTTTCTAGTTTAAATTACAGACACAGTTACACAAATCACTGTCATTGAATGCTCTGTCTGTATATGTTTACATTTACAAGGATTGTTTTGGAAACATCAACGAAAAGTTGATATTATCTAAAGTTCGAAACGGGTTCATGTTTGTTGTAGAAGATAAAAGAGGATATACATTAACATTTCTTTGCAAGCATTTTCCTCCGTAAACCCATAATAAATCGAAACAGAAGTAACTGGATACCAGTTGATATTTGTACGATAACATATATTCTTCAGGGCGAAATAAATGCGTTCGTGTCTTGAACACAATAAACAACACGATACGAATTGTTAGAGACCGGATTTCAGGGCATGATTTTAGTTTTACAAATTAGACAAATTATATGGAGGACTGATGTTGTATTTAAGTTTACAAATGTTAATTTAGCAATTATCTTTCTTTAATATATAACACTGAATAAATGATCACATTCGTTGCACGCTGCGTTTGATAAATTAATCTAGGTATGAAAGGAAATCAATAAACAAATTCCTAATAAAAAAAATATGTATTTATTCCAAAATGTAAAAAAGTAACAATAACATTATTACTAAGTAATTTCGAAACGATTGTTGAAGTGTTGAATTATTTTGCTTGTTCACTGGGTTTTCTCTCCTCACATTTTTTTCCTGCAACAGATAAGTTTTTCAAAATTGTATATGCAGAACAAAGTGTAGTAAGACAATTTCGTAAAATTGCCCGGATTACTGGGCTGTCTGTCTAGAAATTCTTCCTCATAGTTATTCTGAGAGAAAGATATCTACAAAATGATTAACCCGCATTCCTGTATATAAGTAGTGTATTGTAGATTGTGTTATAATTTGAGTCGTTGTCAATGGTTTAGTATTGCATTTCGAGGTTTTTTCCGTTTTGGTGTTGATATTTGTTGTTTGTCAAAAAATTTGACAGTGACAATTTTGTCACTGTACAAACTTTGCAGTTAAGTATGAGATGTGAAGTCTGAGAAATGCTCCCTACGGCTGGCATGACTCTCTCATAACTCTCGCATAACTGCAGCTCAATTTCAGCAATTGAGCATCTGATGTTCCCTTTCCCTCAAATAGGCCCACAGAAAACTCCACTGGAAAAAGTCTAATGGGGTTAGATCGCAAGACTTCGGTTGCCAATTGATGTCCCCTATCCGAGATAACACGACCAGGATATTTGATTTGAAGTAGTTCGAGTGTTTCTTGTATAATGTCGCTCGATCCTGTTGAAACCACTTGTCTTTCTAGTAAAAAAAGGTTAAATTTAAAAAAAATCGTTTAATGTCACCCGATAGGGTATACTACTGTCCTCAAAAAAGTATGGGCCAATGATTATTCCAGCCTCTAGTGCATTTTTGTGGATGCATTGGATTTTTTAATACCTAATTTTGGCCATTCACTAAGCCATTTAAATAGTTTTAGTTCTTGTGACAATTGAATTTTTTTACTCCTTTAAATGCATCATATATTTTGTTAAAATTCTTTGAGTAGTGGCGCATGAAAGAATCAGTTGCTGCGAACGTCGACGAATTCTTACTTACGTCAGCAATATTTTCATATGGACGACCTGTGCTTTGAAATCGGACCCTTGGTTTGTCAATAAGTATTCTACTTGTTTGAAAGTTTTACACCAGATCGCAAATAGCACTTGGCAAATTTAGAATCCAAAAAGTGGTCGAAGTTTTTTTAATTGTCTGTTTTCATAGTAAATTAGTACGACCTTTATGCGTTGTTGTATTATAAAAATTCAATATCCCAAGGTTCAAACAATGTAAATTGCGCGCATTTCAAATCATAAAGCTCAATTTGGATCACCCGTTATAAATGAGTATAGTTTGTTCTTGGTAGCAAAACAATAAGAAATACAAGTTTAAAATTTATAGTTTGTTTCTCAATGCATAATTTTTAATAGTTCACCAGTACTTTGAATAATTTAGTATAATTCTGCTCGAGATAATTTCTGTTTCTTACTAAGGCCATCTTTATCATCTTTCCATATGAAACTCTATTATTTGTAGAGAGAGATTTATATCTATTACTTCATCAGAGCATTTGATAATGTTGTTATGAGTTAATGACTATGGAGTCATAACTATAGAGTTAGATGTGACATCTGAATTTCATTATATGCTGCTATTTTATTTAATAATGGTTTCTGGAGTTTCCTATTGGATATAAGAATGTATCGTGGTCACGCAAAAGCGAATGATTTATTGATTAAAGCGGTGTTTAGCATCCTATAATTGAATTTATCATTGTTTGCGAAGATAAAGGAATTTTGAATACTGTTATGAAAAATGGACGCTACATTATCTTTATGTTCAGACAATTTTAAGTCTAACAGTGGAAATATGAATATGTAGTATGAATACATTTTGACAGTAAATAATTCCAAAACAATCGTTACAATAGGTACTGCATTCAGTTTTAATATTACAGTATGCCCTAACTGTGGAAGGGTTATATTGGCCCTTCCTGCCACAACCTCAAAATTTATGTTAGTGTTTTCAGTACAAGGGCCCACAACTTTTTTATTTAAATTAAAATTTGAAAGTACTTTTACCACATATCCATTTACAAATTTTTACATTTCCCCTGGTAAAATGTTTAAGTCTAGTAATTTTAATTGAACCCCATTATTTTGATGAAAATAACCCAGTGTTGTCGGCAAAAGTTTTGTTTGTTATTGTGTACCATAACATAGAAATACTATAATCATCAGTTCTAATGCACGATTCTGGCAAAAATTTTATGTGTCAAGTATTTTGGTTTCCACAATGTTTGAATTAAACTCAGACGTGTTCTCTGCAGAGCGAAATCTTTAGTTCAGTTGAAGACGATAAGCCCAAATACTATCAGATTATTTTTTATGTCGCGTCAGTCAAATCAGGACAGTTGGTTTCGTGAACTATTTTGAAATTTGTCTATATACTTGTCTTCTACAAAGTATTCATACAAATGTTCCAATAGGAGTTATCTATAATTTAATAAATAGATTAATTTTCATTTGAAAGACCAGGGGCGGATCTAGACGATTTCATGCTTCAATTTACCTAAATATAATTTTAAACTCGTTCTGAGGTTTAAACCCATAGAAGTGACCTTTTTTCTAGGCTCTTGAAGATGAGAATACCTCTTTTTAATATTAAATTTACTAACCTTGAGCTTCTCGGAGGGGGCGATCGCCCGCATCGCTCCCCCCCTTTGGATCCGCCCATGTGATAGACAAGAAAAACCATACAGAACTAAATATTCAAGATTTAACGCATTTATAGAGAAAGTGATTGACAACGACTCCAGCTTTGGAGTTTCAATATCAGGTCAGTATTTTTGCTTTCAAACATCTGCGAATATATATATTTCCTTACTGCAACTTTTAATCAGACATGAGTTCAAATCCTAATGAACAAACAAAATCACGAAGTATTATGCTTATTTCATAAATATCTCATGAATTTAGCAAACTTAGGACATTAGTAAATTTATTAATTAAACTCACTCAAAATGCAGTTTTATTTTTATCACTGTAACTTTTTACGATTTTTAAACTCTAAATCTAAATCTCGAAGACTGGACACGCTTATACTAGTAACGATTCAAATATTAAAGGTAACTGCAGTTTGGTTAGCTTGGGTAATTAATCTTTTTGGTATAAGCATACTTAAGCAAGTCAAATTATATCAGTGAAGCTCAAGCGTATTTGTACAAAGATTAATAATGCACGCTTGTCAAGCTTTCAGTTACTTGTGTTAAATTTAGTTACAGCAGCTTAGTGTCGTGCTTATCCAATGGGAAAGAATCGTTTGTAATGTATATAATTAGATAGTTATGTTAAATTCAAAAAAGTAGTAGGAAAACATACTTAGGTATGGTTTTCTACATGTGTGGCTTTGCTACAGAAGTCTGTTGTCAGTAATATGGACTGGGTTTTTTCTGCTTCTTGAGTAATCACAAAGTCAAGTACTCTAAACAAAAAAGACCCCGAAACGTTTGGAATATACAGCAATTTTTCTTAACTGTGGTGTTATTTCCCAAGAAGTACTTAAACAAAACAAGTTTAATCTATACTAACAATACAGCTCTCATAAGATCGTATAAGATCTAGAGTACAAAATACAATTTTTTTCCATTTTTGTCGGTAAATTTGTTTAAACACACATCACGCAAAAACTACTGGATGTATTTTGATTAAATATTTTGTGAGGCCCTTTATTGCATGATAATGATAATATATATGACATTTTTATGAGAAAATTTATTTTTTCAAGGGAAAATAGAGAAAAAGGGAATGTATGCAATTTTGTCCATTTAAATTATTCTAGAAAGTTGGTAGTGTATTTTATTTTTTCATAAAATACGGTTTTTTTAATCAACTTCTGTACAATTTTGAGGGAACTTTACGATATTGAAATAATTATTTGTAGGCAAATTGGCAAATGAAAAATAAAAAAATTACATTTTCCAAGGGCATCATGTAATACATCAAATGAATGAGCTCGTTATGAGGAATAACATATTTTTTATATTAACAAAATAATTGGTATAAAATATTAAAAGAAAATATAAAAAAATCAATTCATACTAAAATTTTGAAAAAAAGTCGTTGGTTTTTTTTGGGGACAAATTATAGGATTAAATTAGAAGAAAGGGCTAGTTTTGGCAAATACAAATATACAAATATATTTTCTTTATATAAAAATAATTTGTTTAAAAGATAGTAAGCCTCTCCTCTCAGAAAGTTTATAGGAAAAGTAAAGTGAAATTCCAGAAATTAATTTTTGGGGGACAAGTTATAAAATTAAATGAAAAGAAAAAATAAACTCAAGTACATCATGTATCTAATACACCTAATGCATCAAAGAAAAGGTCTAGTTTGAGAAATACAAAACATATTATTTTGTATATTTAAAATAATTTGTTTACCGTGCTTCTTACAACCCATTTCGTTGACCGAAGATTGTTACTTTCAATTTGAGCCCTTCCATGGTAATCAAAGTATTAATCATTTTGAGAGGCGTTTTAATTTTGATACTGCATGTATTCTGGTGCATTTTTTTTTTGTTTGTGAGTACCTAGAAATTATCAGTTACAATCGTTTTATGATCTTGAGTTCCACTTCCAACTCACATGGAGAGTACCTATAAATAGCCCAATAATCATGTTTTTCAAAAAAAGAACAACAAAATAATAATATTAACCAGCACAGTAAGATTAAATTAACAAGCCAATATCAATCCCATTAAATTTTGGATTCCCAGTCCAACTTAACTTATTTGGTTTTGCTTGTTCATAAAAAGGAGAATACAGTATATGACTACTTGATGGCAAATGGGTTTACTTCCATTATTCTCTTCTTCACCAGCAATAATTTCAAAGCTTCGTAAAAACAATGTAATGTTTTTATTTTATATATATTACCTCGATGGAACTTGCTATAATTTATTTCCACCAAATTTTACATTCACACAAGTATATACAATTTATTTAGAACACCTGTTGTTTACTAGACGGCAACCGAATACTTAATGAATCATTTCGTCTGCTTCCCGTATTTAGGTATACATTTCTTCTCAGAAGGTTCTAAATCAAATAGCCGCCGAGATATTCTCGAATACTCGAGACTGGCAAACAACCTCTTGATTTCCACGAAATTTCGGATGATTGCAGATACCACGAAATTGGATGGTCACATTGACCCCTACCCCCTTAAGACTATTTCGTCCCGGAATATCCCAGAATCCTTCATGGTATGGCGATATTTGTAGGACCCTCCATTTCGACAACGGGGCATTCTGTGAAAGTACCTGTCGACGGTCCTAGAATCTGGGCTGCGAATATTGAAACAGCATACAAGGATGTCGATGCCACTTAATCGAAAGATAGTTTCCATCACCCACTAATTCAATCTTTCCAACGCCAAATTTATCAGGTTCTTCACCATCATTATAGTCCTCAACTCTACCAGAGTTTTCCAAAGATCGCTATATGTTGGCTTGTCCTGCGAGAATGTTTTCGTTTCCAAATCGAAGATGTCTCTAGTACCCGTGGGCTATTTATCTTCGGGATGAAGGATCTACCCCACACCCGACATCACTGTAATGTTTTTATTTTACACTCTTAGTTCGTAGATGTATTTAAAAATTCTATGGAACTTACTATAATTTATTTCCAGTAAATTTTCATTCACACAACCATATACAATTTACCTTGAACGCCTGTTGTTTATTAGACGGCAACCGAATACTAAATGATTCCTTTCGTCTGCTTCCCGTATTTATACATTTCTTCTCAGAAGGTTCTAGATCAGATAGCCGATATTTCCTTATCTGATTCTCGAATACTCGAGAAATTTAACAGGCCTCGAAGGCTAGTCCAACAACTTCTTGGATCCCGGGAAATTTCCGATGATTAACACACGGACTTGTTAGAATTGGACACAAGGCACCTGGTTTTGTGAAATAATAACTTGAGCGTCATCTAACCTCACTTCTTGGTGTTTAGAATTAAATATTTCCAAAACGAAACATACTTATAACATACTTAAAAACGAAAATCAGTCTACAAGAGGAAGAGGCATAACCAGATTTAGTAAATATAGGTGTAGAAAATATCACAATCGATGAAAATAAAATAAACGTGTTAGATTACGAAAGGAAATCACTGAAATTTTTTTCTTAAGATCACATTACGGCAAATTAATACATATCTATATTTATTAAAGAAATGTTAGTATAGTTATTAAAAATTTGATTTTATTTTTTTTTATGATGTAGATGTCTGATCTTAGTCTTCTTGCACTTCACATGAAGAACCTACAAATAGCTGTTCTTTTCCATTTCCATTACCTATTTTATCGAAAATATCCAGCAAAAGTGATAGAAAACAAATTAAATCCTTTTAAGTTTATATCATCTTATGTAATTATGTTTAGTTACATATTGTGAAATGAAATAAAATTTGTAAACTAACATTCATCCTTAATTTTCCAGTTAACATAACTTTTATGGATTTCATTGCTAATAATCCGGTCGCTTTAAATATATAACGATTCTCCAACTCCTACGCCAAATACACATTTCGATTACACATAGGAAACTGGTTAACTGGTTGCATGATTGCTTTAATGCTCATTGTTTGATGTGCGCTCATGTTTGTAATACATTTTGCCACGATGGATTTTACAATTTCAACATTGAAATAGTTTGTTACCAGGTTACAAATTCTTTTGCAAAACAGCCGTCCGTGACATTGCGTGAAATTGAGTAAATATCTCTCAGCGGAATATTCTATATTGGGTTGTCGATGGAATTCCTGGTGCATCTGTGTTTTCGCATATTATTCAGTTCAGGTTTTACATGATGTTCTCTAAAACTATTGTTCTAAGAACTTATTTTAAAGTAGTTATAATCAGTATTGTAGGGTCCAAATAAATTAATTCATTAGAAAACCCCAGAAAATCATAAAAAAATCATGAGATGTTGCTAATGTAATTTTTTTACCAGTAATTTCTTTGTATTAAAACGAACATGTTTAACGATTTTTAAACAATTTTTAATTGCAAACGTAGTTGAATAAAAATTAAGAAATTTTTTGAATTATTTATAAAATAAAAAAATGTAATATAAAACTTTAATTTCTGTAAGTAATGGGCTTGTTGTTACTAATTCCAACGGTTTAAAAAATTCTCAGCGAATGAGCAATCTCGACAGTTGGCTGGGCGGAGAATATTTCAAACAGTTGGAATTATTGGGAACAATTCGTAGTAGAGAACGTTTCATAACTGATGATGTGTTTATATTGAGTTGTTCGTAGACGCCAGTTGTCAATCACTTTGCTATTAGAGACCATTTGCCTTTAATTCCAACAGTTTGAAAAATTGTGCGCGAATCTTGACAGTTGGTTGTGCCAACACCCGATTCGCTGAGAATTTTTTAAATCTTTGGAATTATTGGCAACTATTCTCTACCAATAAACCTAACAACAACAGAGATTACCTCCAAAACAATATCTATGTAAACACAATAATAAACTATAGATATTTTCTAAATATTTATATTGTGACACTTACTTCTTACTAATTTGAAAACTCTTTATAAATTGTAATGTCCATGCGAAAAAATTAATTGGTGTTTTGCTTTACACTTTATAATATCTACGAGAAACATGGTTTGAACAAATTTTTGGAGATCTATAAATGTCGCTGTTGAAATGAATAGAAATCTGAATTTTCCAAACAACGAATTGGGCGTGTTAAAAAAAGATAATAAAACAAATCTATGTCGAGAATATTTATTTGCAATGCAAATGTAGAACGTTATAAACAAATGAAGAGAAAATTTAATTTTTTTCTTTTTAACGGTCTTCAAAAAGAAGGAGGTTCTCAATTCGTCTATATCTATCTTTTATTTATATGTTTGTTCACCGATTACTCAGTAACGGTTCAAGGAATTTCGACCGTTTTACTGGATCCTGTTTCGGGAGATAGCGAAGTGATCCCATATTTTTTTCATTAACATAGCTTGTACCTTCTTAGAAAATGGGGGAAAACTTTTTTTACCTATTCTCATATACTCTATGCCTTGGTGGAATCTTCGGTATTATTAAAATTTGGAAAAAAATATATTGGGGACGAGGGACAAATTGAAAAGAAGTTGGATTAGTTCCGGGATATCCCAAAGTGGTCACATATTTTTTTCAATAACAGCTTGTATCGTTTCTTAGAGAATGGTGAAAAACGTTTTACTTATTTTCTTATACTCTATGCGTTGGTGGAGTCTACGGTATTGTTAGCTTTGATGGAGTTGCTGGTATTAACAGTTCGGAACTTCGGGTAAATTGTAAATAAGATGAATTAATCAAAATAAATGTCAGTTAATATGTATATATAGTGTATATTCATAAATCAAACGATTTTTCTTATAAATAATTTTAAGAGAAAAAGTTATTCTTCACAAACAGATTCACATGGTCTAAAAAGTAAACAGGAATCATTCCATCTCACTTTTTTTAACTGTAGACGAGGTTTGTCATCAAAGAGGAATTTTGATTACAAATTAAAGTATCTTCATTTTTGTTAAGATCGAAAATTGTTATTAAATGGAAGTACTTAGAATAAAAAACTGCATCCACTTATGCCATTGCACTAAAAAATATATATTAAGTATTTCTGTAACGTTTCCTACTATATATTGGGTTTCAAAAAAATATCAATTTTGTTTAAAAGTTTAAAACCTTTATTTTTTTTATAATATCTCAAATTGTAATGAAATTAAGTATATTAGAATTGAAAACTGCATTCAATTGTGGCTGTATTATTAAAAATTGTAATAAATTGGCAATAAATCCAAATAAATGTCAGTTAATCGACTTCAAGGTGGAGGTTCTCAGGTGGTTTCTATAACAGTGTCTTCATAAGTTGAATTCAAACGGAAAACGTTTTTATGAATATTATTTAGAGAAAAAAGTATTCTTCATAAAAATATTTGCGTGGTCGGAATCATATACTGTAATCATTACATGTCACTTTTTCAACTGTATACGAAGATTGTCAGTAAATATGAATTTTGCTTAAAAGTAAAATGCTTTTATTTTTCATAATATATAAAAATCTTATCAAACAGGAGTAACAAGAATTATATAAAATGCATCTAATTGTGACATATCACTAAAAATTGTATAATAGAGCTTCATGCCACTTTTCCAAATTGTGTACTAGGATTAATAAAGAATATAAATTTTGTTAAGTACCTTTATTTTTAATAACAACTTAAATTATTATCAAAGTTAATTATAATTAAAAACTACGTCCTATTATGTTATATCAATTAAAACTGTATAACGATTTATTATAAGATTCCGCGGAGGGGAGACAATTAAATGAATGTCAGTATAATTAACAGACGTAAAGATTGATGATCGTCTACAATATAGTGGATCCACCTAAGTTAGAATCATATACAACATTTTCTTAATACATATACATATCTACAAAACAAGTTATTTTATTCAACAGTAAACGAGGTTGGTCAAGCTAATAAATGAAAGTACCTTATGTTAGGCAATATCGATAAAGTTAATTAGATTTGAAAACTGCTTCCAATTAAGCCATTGCATCACTAAAAATTGTAAAATAAATACATTTATAAAAAAACAAAAACCGACTTCAAAAGAAAATTAACTAAAAAGCATGAAATAATTTTTTGCTACAATTAAATACTTTTTCTGAAGTCGGTGCCAATTTGAACAGCGAAGTTGCGAAGTACAACTCATCAATGTATTTCCCAAAATATTTTCACTTTAGCTTGGCACCGACTTCATCAGAAGTATTTAATTGTAGCAAAAAATTCTTTCATGCTTTTTAGTTAATTTTCTTTTGAAGTCGGTTTTTGTTTTTGTTTTTAAATGTATTTGTCTTTTTGGGTTGTCCTTTGAATCAATGAGCGTTACTGAAGTGCAAAAGGTGGTAGCCGATTTAAATAGTAATGAATTAGTTGTGAATTGGAAAGTATCTATTATGTGGACTAATACAAAATCTGAAAGATGGAACTCCTTTAAATTTATTACAGACTAATTAATAGAGTACTAGCAGAAAATCGTTGTTTCTAACTCTGCGAGTGAACGTCGCTTCTTATGAGAGAAGTTTTAGTAAACTGGTTAATAAAAAAGTACTTAAGATCAAGAGCATTTATCTAGTCGGTCAGTTATATATATTAAACATGATATAATGGAACAAATAGGCTTTAAAGATTTAATTTACGGAAAAAAGCAAGAAAACTGCAATTTAAATAAGTTTATTATTATTTTTTCATAAATATAAAATTAATTAAATTAGTTTGTGTTTATTTATTAAGCTTCATACTAAACTTACAAAAATGAAGGAACAAGTACTTCAAAACTATTTTATATGCATGGCAAGTTTTTATTTTATTTAAAATTTGGTATTAAGGGGTTCAATTAGTTTTGTCAGGGGCCCTCAAAAAGCTACTTACGGTCCTGAGTACATGAGATTTTTGGCAAAGTAAGTTTTGATTCTGATATTTCAGTTACTTAATAACAAAAATAATAAAACTTAATAATCTTAATGAAATGGAAATCGTGAGAATGAAGGGGTAAATCATTAGGTCATGACAATTCGGTTAAAATCATGAGGTTTTATGAAAAATCATGCGACCTGACAACCCTCGTCATAATTCTCTTGACTCAGTTTTTTGTCTACTTTACCTGCGTACTTAATTTAGGGAGCACATTTAATATGCTCTACTTTTCCATTAGAAAGGTCATGGGGATGGTTTTCTCTGTAGCTCAATTGTTTGTCATAACTATTTAAAAATGTATCTTCCAAAAAATCCAAACTTTTCAAAATATTAATCTGACTTCGTGGCCAATGACATTAAAATTCATAAATTAATTCAGATTTAGTGCTATTGATAACGAAGTCAGCTAAGGACTTTGAAGCGTTTGGAGTTTTTGGAATATACAACCTTTGTTTCTTATATGTCGTATTATTTGCTCAACAAACCCTAAAAAGAAACTTGAAGATGTTCTAGAAATAAGCTTCAGAAACTAACTTGAATATAGACAATGTGAATTTATAATTTGGAACCCCTTTTTACGAATAAACTAATTCAAAAGACATGCTTGTATAACACTACCAAAAACAAATAGCAAGATTAGATAAAAAGTACATTAAACTATAATTTTTAAGATTCAAAATCATTTTGTGTTATTGATTACTCAGGTTGTCTCTCAGCTTGTAACTTTTTAGTTAATTCGTCAATGAAAAATACTTCTAATTATTCTTGGAAACATTATAGCTAGCTATCTTCCTCTCATCGTACAAGGTTTGATGAGGTCTTTCATGGACAGAAGAAACAAATAAAAATAGAAAAGCCCAACGGTAGTTGGCGCTAGGATGTCGTTCATGTGACAAACTCGACCTCTGACCTATTTTTGAATGTCTAGATATTGAGAACAATTATGGTTGCTCTTTGTTTTGCATAATTTATTACATATAACTCTGTAAGCAACCCAAACAAAATCACCAATTGTTTTATGTGGATTGTTGTGTTTTGAACTTTTTCACCCGAAGAACTCGCAACATTCCAGTCGTGGCTGTAGTAATGATGCCGGTAGGACCCCTAGATATTCCAGTATATTTTGAAATTTGAGATGTTTATCGTGTATGGTAGTGATCGGAAGTCCGCTGCATGTTTCATTAATAAATATGGTCATCGTAGACCACTATAGACATCTCTTAAACGATTTGAAATTCAGTAAGAATAATTATATCAAATTTGAAAAACTCGAGAATACCATTCTGTTTAAATCGCATTTATTTAGCACTAGAACACGTCTCCATGTCATCTGGCACTTACTTTTCAGCCTACCCGCGTAACATCTAGGTCAGTATAATCTTAGGGAAATTGTACTACAATTTTGGCTCGACTGAATAATAATCACTCATATTTTCATGAAATGTTATTCAAATTTGAAAATGATGTGATTATATCTATATTCGAAAACACAAAATTTCGACAATTATATCCTCAAAACCTTCTCCTTCAAATTAATTCTAAGGTCTAGATTTATGTTTATTGAGGACTAACTAAATATACCTTGTGAGAGATTTCCCATTCCTAATCCTTGTGACGACAATTGTTTTACCGGGAATTGCATAAGATGATATTTTAACTTTTTATTTGGATTCCAATGTATTGTAATAATAAATAACGGCATATGGTGTCATAGTTTAGAATTCTTTCGGATACACAGAACGAAGTCAACGTAATTATTTGTTTTTCTTGCAAATGGTGACGGAGTATTCAAGCAAAAAACATATTCGAATTTCAGATGTCGTTTATAACTCATATGGAAATTTTTCTTATTCAAATGTTACAAGAACAACATCTGAAACCGTAAAAAATATATGAATGGTATGTAAGATACTGAAGCAGAAGAATTGTTGTTAGAGTGTTTAGTTTGATTGCTTAAGTCGTCAAAAACTTGATGTGAAAAACATGTAATGGTATTAAGATTAAGATATAAATTGAGTTCGTAGTGAAGTTCAGCTAAATTAAATATTTAATGTCAAATATTTCACTTAATTAATCTTAAAGTAATAAATGTCTAACAAGTCGCAAAAAATAGTAACTGCAATTAATTCTACAAAATATGAAGAAATAATATATGTTCTATTTTGACCAGAAATTTGAAATTTTAATAATATTAAAATCTTGTGTTCTATGTAGTATAGTCAAGCATAAGGTAGTAGCTATAATTTTATCAATTATATTAATAACGGCCTTTCATAATTTATCATATGATCCTGCAAATTTTCAGATTGTTGATCAGGTTGCTTCGAAAGTTGCATTTTACGTAGGCATTTACAACAAGCGATCACTAGTAGACCGGGTAATCTGATTAGAAGTTCAACCACAATTTTCAGAGTTCTGGCTTCTGGAATACTGAAAGGTTTTATGAAGCACTTACAATTCATGGAAAAATCCTAGAATTTCCTAAGGGATTTTCCTGTGAAAATTGGATTTTCCAAAACAAAAAAAGTAGGTGCTGCGACGATTTTCTGAGTACTGCTATGTTAATAAAACGATAGGTTACCATCGATTTTACCAAGAAAATTTTTTTGGCAGGAGGGTAGTAATGTAAGAAAATTTATTTATTTTTGAATGATTTTCTAAGTCCTGCCAACTAAATTAATCGAACATATTTATATCGAAATGACCACAAAAAATTGGCATGACGCCTCCTAAGGGATAAATAAATTTTCACTTGGAAAATTGTGCGGAAAATTTTCATCTTTATTCTGTTTTTTCACAAATGTCAAAAGGGCGAAAATATGGGATTTTGCGGTAAGGACGACAAAAGACCGGTAAGAAGTGTATTTACCCTCCAAAACGTTTACAACCACTTCACTTCCATCACCCTTCTATAACTTTTCACTCCTTCCGTTACTCAATCTATATGACCGCTAAGGTAGAATATTTGCTTTCTAAAAGGTTAATGTTTACCTTTATTTCCTTGTCCTCAGTAAGATGTACGATATACTACAATGCCCAGAGAACAGGGAGACAAGAGCGGGTGGGGGTATGGTAGCAGTTTGCCGAACAAACAACTCAATAAATTGTAAAATACAGATAATAACTGACAAGGATAACGCCACATTGAAAATGAATTGTCTACGACGATAGAAACTTACAAAGAGCTAAAACCAAGAAAAGGAGACGAGGAATATGAGAAACCAATGATTGCATAACATGCTGTCACAGGATTACAGTGAATAGGCTTTGAGAACATTATAGCTTGACAAATATAGAACACCTAAGATGAAAACTGGTCAGAGAAGGAACTGAACTCTGAAAAAGAACTTACACATACGATGAAAGCATGAAATTACTTCCTTAATTACATTCTTGAAAACTGTAATATATACCTTACAGTTCCATCCCAAGTTTAACAAATCCATAAGCGATTACCAGTCGGCTAAAGTTATACGTCGCAACTGTGTTTCAAGGACCAATTAAAGAACTCTGAAGGAAGACTTAAAAATATAGATCTTATTTTAAAATAATCAACCTTCAAAACGACCAGAGATAAATGCAAAATATACAGTATACCTCAATTTCTAAACTACATAACAACAGTGTGGAAGTGTCAACCAAGAAGTTACCATGTGCTGTTTGGTATACGCTTTGCAAAATGATTTGGTAATTACCTTACGAGATAGCAATCTGCTAGAGCCCCATTCCGTCAATCAAGTCAAGAGTAGAATTTCCATAAATGGAGTATTTTGAAATTAGAAAAGGTGTTGGGCTGAGTTGTGATTTTACCAATTTTGTTAATTCTGAATAAAAAAAAATCGGAAATACAAATGGTGCGGAACAAGAAACAAAATTAACAAAAAAAGATCTCCAGTCATTTGATGCAAGCAAAAGGTTCTTACGAAATAATATACTTCCCGTCTCTCTGTTTATGTTTCTTTTTCTTTGTGTTATTCTTAGTAATGGATATAAATTATAGGAAAATTGAAATAATTGTCACTATTTGTTACATTCGAGTTTTAATCCTAATGTGTAATAGTAATATTTGATAGATACAGATCGTTGGTAAAAAAAGGCAAAACGGGTGGCTTATTCTGATCACTGCTTGAACTGAATACTTTTTCAGTTTAATCCCAATATAAGTTTGTCATCCTTGTCTCTACCATCTATAAACTTGACCTTTTTTGCGAACATATAATTTATCATCTTTCTCCCTAGTAGTGATGGAATCATTCGAATGTAATATAATCGATCATTCGATTATGAAAATCACTCGAGTATTCTGATTATCGAATCATAAAATTCGAATGAAAAATAATCGAATATTAAACTGGAAACGTTGGAATGAGCTACGAGGGCGAGATATGAGCGACACTCGATACTAGTCGATACTATAATTTGAAGGGGGAGGAATCGAGAAGTGCTTTTCTGCCATTCGGTATATATATATAGGATAGAGAGAGGTTCGTAAGATGCGAAGTAAGTTGTGGAATTGTCTGTTCATGTAGAATTAAGGAACATTATACTGTTCTTTGAAATTATTAATAACAATTCCTTCACAAACTAAATTTTAATTGAAGTGAATATTAACTTTAACAGAACATATAATTATATGTAAATTTAAATATTCACACACAGGGCAGCCGCTGACACGTAGCAAAGGTTAAGGATTTGAGACTAAAACAAGGGAGAATCGTTGGAATCATAAACTTACCATTCAAGTGATCGGTAATTCGAGCGATCATTCGATTATTACAATCATTCGAGTGGTAATAATCGATTTTTAATATTTTTAATACCATCACTAATATTTACCATTCATAAACTTGACCGTTTTGTGCTGTTCTAATTTTGACGTATGACATATGTCAAGTCTCAAATTTAAAATATCAAAAACAGAAAATTATGTTTTTTAGAACGAAAAGCAAATTCTGTGCAGGTACTGTATATTAATTGGATGTTATACTTGTTTACTTACTTTAATTTATAGATTTTCTATAAACGAAGAGAGTCCTACTATATGAACTCGCCCTGATTCTCACATAAAAAAAGTTGTATGGGTATTTCAAAATCAAGGTAGTGTGGAGTCGGTCGGAACGAAGTGTAAAAAACAAATGCAATTTTTGTTTTGGCATTTTATTATTATACCAATCTATTTTCATATGTGTAAGTGTGGACCTCCGTTAAGAAGCTCTCGCTTCAAGAATGAATTTATCAGTATTATGAATGTTTACTGTATGATTCTGTGATTCTGTTTAGACAGATTGCATCGTTAAGTAGTTGTCAAAGTATTGCAGAATGTTCTATAATATAGAAAAGATGTATACATTTTAAAAATCACGGAAAGTTGTATTCTTTAGATTAATAAAAAAACCTTAATCAAAATATTGCAACAACATAAAAAAGTCTTAAACCAAAAGGATTTTTTGAATCAGTTAAGACTTCTTTCACAATATAGTTACAAGATTTAACATAGGATAATGATACCTATCACATAGTATGTTTTATCAATAATAGAAATACATTATTTATTAAAAAAATGGAAAATAGTGAACAAAGGAGGTGTAATTAGCGAGTAATAAACAGATAATTTTAATTGAATCTACCTCAAATATTTATAACCGTTCAAAACAATAAAATACTCATTTTTGCCTACTGTTATGATATAGTGCACTTTTTTAATTACTGCGGAAAGACTGTGATTGTTCAGCAATTCTTGCACGGTACATTAGTTTGTTTCAGCGTATCTAGGGCATGATAGTATTGCGGTCGTTAATTGATTAATGGTAAAGGTTAGGTATCTGGTTTTTTCCTAGAAGCTGTTTCGTATTTTTGATCTTGAAGTATTGTGCCAATTTCTAGAACATACACAAATCATGATGTATATATACAGAATTTTAGACGAATTTTACAGGTTCTAAGCGACTCGAACATTAGTAGTAAGTTTTTACTAGCATTGAAATTTCTATAAATCTAAGAAGACTTTATTTCGTTCTACACACTGAGATTATTTTACAAATTGTTTTGTGCACTTGTCATTTTCAAATGTTTGCATCTTAATGAAATGCAACCAATGTTAAAAATGTTACCGATGTTTAAGCACTTTCTGGTAAATAACACCACAAGTCACGAAATTTCTATATATTTCCAAACGTTTCGGAGTCTTGGTCAGACTCCGTTGTCAATGGCAAACAAACTATGAAATAAGGCACAATTCTAAAATGTAAAATTAAAATGTTTGACAATATCTATTATAAATATTGTCCTCACTCACAACAATCGCAACATCCAGAAGATGTTTAAATTTAATATTATTTTAGTAAGTCATTGATGCTATAGTAAGGAGTTAATGATGAAAATATGGTAAAGTTTGGGGATTGTTTTTTCTTGTAAACATTTTTTATCAACTAATATTGTAGTCGTTTTTTGCATTTTTTAAAATTGACTAAAAAACAAACTGATGGGATTCATAATCTACGTTTAGTCATGTTAAAATGCAAAGTGTACGTGTACGCCGAATGTATCGCCAGTGAAGTGAATTTGGTTTACACGAGGCGGGTTTTGCATTTCGAGAAATCGCTAACCGCGTCAACAGAAATTTAACTATTGTTATGGGATTGTTCTCAAGCGTGTTTGGTAATACCCAAAATCGGAGAAGAGTAGACACCGAACGTCGATGGGGCACAAATGAAGTTCAAAATCAACGTCTAATACTTATGCCGTTTAGAGATCCATTTTCGACAACAGGAAATTTGGCTGATGAGTGGTTAGGAGAACAAGACTATCTTGTAAGTGTCCGAACGGTTTACCGCCGTATAATGTCGTTTGAACTACCGCATTATAAACCCCATCTTCCGATACCACTGACTGCTGAGCATCGACGGCAACGACTACAGTGGTGCAGAGAACGACAACATTGGAATATGTGGAATGGCATCAGGTCGTCTTTGGTGAATCTCGATTCTGCTTGTGTTAGACCATATACTTAATACTAATATACTGCTAGCGTAGTCTAGAAAAAGTTGGAATCATCAGGGTGCAAATATATATATATATATATATATATATATATATATATATATGTTTATAGATTTTTACTGTACTTCGTGTCTTATGCGCATGGTCCAATATACGTAATTTTTCACTTCTGTCGTTGGGGTTGTGTCTTCTCTGTGTTTGATCTGATGTTAGTGGTTTCCCATGATATTTACATTCTCCTCTACAGAGTCGCAACGCTTGCGCACACCGGGTCAAGTACCGTAAAACGATATACTCTGATGTTTCTCTTAGTCGGTGACCCTTCCACTTATGGGCGATAACAGTATATTAGTATTAAGTATATGGGTTAGACGACGTCGAGGAAAAAGACGTCAATCTTAATTTGATGTTGAGCGATATGCACACCGAACAGTAGGCGTCTGGGGTGCTATTGCACATTGAAGTAGATCACCTTTACTTTTTGTTCGAGGCAACATGACAGCGCATCGTTCAGGATGTAGTGGAGCCCTATGTACTTCCGTACCTTAATCGGCCTATGGATCCCATTTTTTCAAAAAGATAACACTCGCCTTATGTTACTCGAGTTTGAAGAGACCCATGTGAATCTGATGTCGTGGCCTTCCGGATCCCCGATCCTTCGCCAATAGAACACTCACCGACTTTGAAGTTATTGGACATGAAATACAGGTAGCATTCCTCAAGAAGAAATAAACCACCTTATTGAATCAATGCCACGACGTGTTGGAGAGTGTATAGATAACCGCGGTGGACGAGCACATTATTAACCAATTTAATTTATTAAATTTAAACTCTTTGGTATTTTTTTATTCAAATTTTAAGCATTTACTCCTTCCTATACCATCTATGTTTTACCAAAACAATATTAAATTTAAACATCTCCTTCTGGGTGTTGCGATTTCTTTGGACCTGAGTGTATGTCTTTATTTATTCTTAATGCCAGTTTAACATTTGCAATAAACACAATATTTATTGCAAATGCAAAGGTAAAGAAACCTGTGCGTAGTACCTGGACAAAATTACCTAAAAATAAACATACATACTAATATACAAAATATAGACATATAAGCTACTATACACCCTATTGACTAAATTACATTCAAGTATTGCTAATTTTTATAAAATACTAATTACCCAAAAATTTATAGTACCCCTTTATTCTGGACAAGATGTTTTATCAAAAAAATAAGAAACATACAACAACAACACAATAATAACAAAACTAAAAATGCCAAATTTAGTGTACTTACAATTTGTTTTACAAATTTAACCTTACTTCTTATTAAGAATCCATTTTTTATTGTTCTTTTTTTGAAACTGCTATTTAAGAGGTATTTAAGGAGAAACCCCTAATATTTATTTTGGGGAGCAAATTATAGAAGTAAATGGAAAATAAAAAATTAAACTTGTTTCTAACGGATCATGTAATATATCAAATCACAGGGCTCATTATGACTAATGCAAATATGTTTTTTTATTTTTTTTTTAAATAAATATTTTAAAATATATAAAAAAAATATTAAACAAATTGCCCATTCCCCCCTTTATTCCCCAAACTATAAGACCTACATTTTTTTATGTACAGGAAAAATACGCAGAAATCTATAATATTAATATTGGGGGCCAAATTATAGAATTAAACGGAAAATAAAAAATATTTTTGTAACGCATCATGCAATATATCAAATGAAGGGGCTCATTATGAGGAATACAAATATATATTTTTCATATTTTTAAAATTAATTGTTTACAAAATATTAACATAAAGATATAAAAAATTCTCATTTCTCGCTTTATTTCCGAAACCATACATATTTTGAAAATAATTAGGGGTACTGGGGCTCACTTGAAATTTATAAGAAAAATTATTAGAAAACCTCCATAATAATTTTAGGGATAAATTATACAATTAAATGGAAAATAAAAATTCAGTTTTCAAACGCATCATGTAATATATCAAATAAAAGGCTCATTATGTGAATTACAAATATATCATATTTTTAAATCATTTGTTTAAAATATATTAGCAAAAATATTAAACATCGACTTAATTCCCATTTTAGAAACTACACTATTTAGATTAAAAATATATATTTTATTTGTATTTTTAAATAATTTGAATAACAGATTTAATAATTTATAATTTAAAACTTGATCTATTTTGCCCTTTATCTTCCAATCTATAGATAATCCCTAAATACTTACAATTTTGTACTCTAGTAATATTACTACCTTTTATTTGTGTATTAAATATATCAGGGACATTAGCTCTTCATATTAAATCCCAAAATAATGTATATTTAGAAGCGGTTGTTGACATATAAATTTCGTTCATTAATGATGAAATTGAAATGGTTGTTCATTAAAATATCCTAAAATGTGCGGGATTTGAAAATTACCAAATGAAAAAATGTTGGAAATAAATTCGTTAAAGACGTCCATTTGTCTAGCCCGTGCGAATCCAGGGATGTTTATTAATAAAAAGTAGAGTAAACTTAATTTCCAGTTTTGTGATTAGATTTTAACCTCAATAATGACAATGTTTTATTTTTGCAATGAAAGTATTATGTATCCTTCAGATTATCGGTTTTGCCACAATTTTCTTAATATAATGTGCAGTGATTTAAGTTTTCATGCTATTCTATTGTTAAGTCATATTCTCGTTAAAATCTTCGAGACTCAAATCCGTTTAAGATTTAATGACACTTTCATCACTTGGACACGTTTACGATGCAATCACCTCTGATTCATGGTCTGCATTTCGAAGTTCCGGAATGCTAAGAATTGGTTCTGAACCGATGATTCATAATAATCTATTCGACGGTTCTTTGGTGTATACTTAATATCCCTTTAGGGGCCAAATTCTTTTGCTTACCTGACCAATACATTCCAGTTTACCTTTGCGTTGATATTGAATCATGGCACCTTTAATTACAAATGAATAAAATACATGAACTATACAGGTTGTTGCTGAACGATATGAAAATCATACTAGAATTCATGAGTTCCCAAGTTTGTCTGGTATTTGCGAAATACAAATTCAAATTATTCTTAAAAGGCTGAGTCATACTTAATGGTGGAGATAGTAATGATTATATTAGCAGTACTGGCATTATTTTAGCAAAAGCCTTGTTACATTTAGATGGTGACAATCTGTGACAATAATTCTCTTAATTTTAATAACTTCTGTAAATTGCGTTTGTTCTCATTTGAATCGTTTAAAAATTTGATGAAAATCTCTTGTTTTTAAATCACATCAAATAAATTGTCATTAAAATTTGAAGTTTAATACAGGATGCTAGTAGCTTAAAAATATTTCATGATTGTAATTTATGTATTTGCAATATTTAAGATGTACTCAATTTAGTAGACGTCAGTATTACTGAAACGTATTATATTGTTATAAACTAAATATAGAATATAGCTTTTAAAAGTTTAAAATTTTGTTCGAAATTCGAAAGTCAAATTCTATTCCATATTTTGCATTATACTTTTTCATCAGCTCTTTAGGTTGTAAGACTATTGGTGTTAATACAGATAATATAGAGAGGTCTCCATAGTGGGGGCCCGCATAAAATTTTACGGGGTATGCGCCACATATGTTGGAGGTTAATTCTGTTGTTTCATAGATATTGAATAATTTTGCGATTTTATATTTTCTATGCCTTATTTTGGGAAGAAAAAACAAAATAAATAATTTTCTCTATTCATACGAAAGTAACATATATTACAATTAAGAGGAACAAAAAAGCCAACGGTACCCGGTAAAAAAATGGTGATAGTTGAGCTAGATAATAAAAGTTGGATCAACAAATTTATAAAATTAGAGGGAAAGTTTGTGAAACTGTTTATATTTTGGACAAAACGGGAATCGAATCAAATGTCGTTTAAAGAAGTAAGTACCTTCACAAGAAGTACGGGAATGACTTCACACTGCGGTGGTAACAAAGATAAGACTTCTGCAAGGTATAAGCTTTGAGTAAGGAGTTCAGTCTTTAGTAAGGTTACTTCCGGAAATATATAAATCGGATAATTTGCTTATATTTTCATTTCAATATATAATTATCAGAATTATTATTAAAAATGATGCCAGTAACCAGATATTTCTAACTATATTAATTGGTTTACTGTTGGCTTAATTAATTAATATTATATTATGTAATTAACAGAGGTAATTTAATAATATAATAAACATTTTTGATTGGGCTATTGTCCGATGAAAGAAAGGAGTGGCAGTTTATCTATCAAAAAAGTTGCATTGGGGTTAAATCATTGTAGTTTTTAAATAAATAGGGTATATACTGATCATTTTATTTATTCCTTACTGCTTGCGTTCTCGTTCTCGATTTTCGAAAATATTTTATCATTGTAAGAGTATATCTCAATATATTAAATATATTAAAATTCTATTAAAATGATACTGTCTGGATTATACTACTAAGTAATGTTATTCCATACTATATTAAAGCTTTTATAATTTATTTTTCCTATTACCAACCCCTCAATTCTATTACATTTTTATAAAAGCCATACGGTATTTTAATATACTGACATCATCGACTTTGTGGACGATCAACTTTAGTATGACTCATAATTCCGTGAAGTTATGTAACTTGAGCTTTTTTATTCCCTAGGGGATTTTATATCTAACCGATGCTGATTTCATAGACGCTACAATTTTTATGAAACCTCTTTCAAGGCTTTTATAATCAACCCCTATTGTTTTTGTGAATTATTTCACCAGACCCCGAGTAGTAGTAATATAATAGACTAAATTGAATTGCTACGGGAATTCATATGATAGCCTTATTCACTGATGGAGGTAGTTTTATTCTCATAGAATATCCGAAGTTCAGGAGTAAAGTCATGATATGAACATGTTTTTTAAATGCTTTAAAGTTGTATTATGTATTTTATTTAAAATCTCATTTATTAAATTTGATTTTTCTATCAACGATAATTTAACACAGTTAAATACAAAGAGTGATGCAATTAATTGAATAATCACTATGCTCAAATAAAATTTTATCATATCTTATAATTATAAAACTTATATAGCTTCGGTTGAGAATAAACTAATTTTGTCAAAACTATGTAGTCATGTAATTATTTATCTATTGATGCTGTTTTGAAGTAATGAAATAAATATAAAAATAATTTATATTTAAAAGAGAACCGATTTCAACTGGCTTCAAATAAAAACCGGTTAGAAACCGTGTGCATTCAATAACGATTTTCTGACATATTTTTTTATCTGATAAAGGTACAATTCTATTGATTATTTTAGCGTATTCTTATCTATCTCTCTCTCTCCCTAATTTATATAATTTTTATATTATCCAGCCTGTATAACTATAATTTCACTTCGCCTTATATTTCAGTCATCATGTATATGCAACTAATTCTAAAATTTTTTGTACACTCCGCTCTATAATTCAAATATGCGTACTCCATATACTTGTTTAACCATTTTTTTATCCACTCTGTATAACTTTAGTTTTACTTCACTCTTATTTCCACCACCTTGTATACGCAACTACTTATGTGCCACCCTATAGAACATTTTTTGAACCAACGTATATAACTTTTATTCTATTTCACCTTATATTTCAGCCATCCTATATATGGAACTGCAAATATTTTTATGATTTTCGGAAAAACCGTATGTTTTACGTTATAGATAATTATACGGATTCAAGCTGGAACATCTCTTTGTAGATTACAATTTAAAATATTCAAATTAGTTGAGTGGTTTTAGAGAAAACAATGTAGATTTATTGAAATTCACTGAAATTTAGTCTCTTAATTAATGTTTTTTTCTGATTTTTTGGAAAACCGTAAATCTCACGTTATAGAAAATTATATGGTACCTTTCTGTAATATTCCTTAATACAATGCCGTTTAAATGATCAAATTTGCCGAAGCCGTTTTGAATAATCACTGAGCATACATAAAAAAAAACTTGGCGATGAATTGATAACCTCCTCCTTTTGGAAATGGGTTAAAAAACAAATGAATAGAAATTTATTAATAAAATTTCTACTAAAATGTAGTAACAGCAGACAGTATATGAATGCTAGTAAAGAAAACTGTTTTAGTTTAGAAAATCTCAATTTTTGTTGCAAGAGTAGGAAGAAAAACGCCGATTTAAATTCAGCATAATTTCTATCCTGTGCTCTATTGAAGCCTCTCTCATAATTTGGTTTGTTTTTCAATCTCGGGCAAGGAGCTGCCAATTTCTAGCATCTCTCCATTTTGTAGACAGCTTCTGCTCTTGACTTTCATTGTAATCGCTCTGAATAGGCAACTGCAAAGATTTTTTATTAAAAAAATATTAGCAGGATTGTGATAGTTGGAATCTTCTAGTTGAATGATAAAAATCACAAATGGGGTTGCAAATGGAAGTAGAAATAGTTTTTCACGATTTCTGACCGAAGTGTGCGTCCTAGCGAAAATGTCCAATAAAAAAGTCTTTTATCCACATTATTTTATTTGTTGGGTTTTTGTTGCCGAGATCTTTCTGCTGTTTTACTGCTATTTGAGGCAGTTGTAGCTGCTGCTAAATGTTTATTTGCTTGGGGATAACCAGCAAATACAACGTAGCTGTTAGCTACATAATAACTTTTATCACAATGCGACTAATTTTGCTATAATTTTATTGAAAATTGTTAACTCCAGTTCTATAAGAGATTGTGATAATAATCGGTGCAGTTGCAGAAAGTACGATTTAAAAGTTACCAATTTGCGCATTCATTGTTCCAATACTAGTTTCAAAGTTAAACAACCAATTTACGAAGACGTCAGTGAATCAGAGGATTTTCAAGAAGAATCGCAAAGAAAACGACAACGACCTGATTTTTTTAATCTTCTCTTTTGCATTTTTTTTGCTATCCATAAATTAAGTCACACAAATTTTAGGATTTTTAAACCCCATCTCCAATCTTCTCACAGGTGGTGACATTTTTGGAACCCCCTCCCCGTTGGTGTGACATCACATATTTTTCAATTTTATAATTACAAATAATTAAAATGGAACAGCAGTTTAAATGCTCTATATGCATGAAATAATTTGCGGTACAAAATACCTAAATCAGTCTTTGTAACAATTTTAAAACTATTTCGTAAGTTAAAAATGCTGAATTAGTTGAACTGACGAAACTGCGTACTCGGCGAAAACCAATGATTAAGTTGACAATAGGAACATATTGAAGCCACCACTCTGGTGCTGGACTTAAACATACATAAATCTTATAAATATAATTCGAGGTAGTAATATTTTCTAGTTTTTTTGTTCACAAATACATTTCGCGTTTTAAATATTTAAAATTTTAAACATGTGGCCATGTCCCTTGCACATGATGTCACATTTTTTTCATTCCCCCTCCCCTTTAACGTATGACGTAATTCATGGATGGCCTCTAAGGTGAAAGCAAATTATTTTTTACAACTCCAATTGTTAATTGAAAATGTAAATTATAAAAAATATGTATTTTAGAATGAATAACATTCAACATAATGAATTTACTTCAACTACATTTTATCTGCATCACTTTATTAAAGCGTAGTAATCCCGATCAAATTGGAATCATTCTTACACAATCCCTTCACTAAAAATAATTCAAATTCCACCCATTTCATTCGATAAAAAACGACTTTTAGTCACGTTTAAATCCGGGATGACAAGAATTAATTGAATCGACCATTAAAAAAAGTTTTTTTAGTTTTTCTCATTTTTCGACATGTTTATGGAGGTAAAGTAATATGACATAATTTTTCTATATCTTCAAGTGTAAATCCTAACTCATGAAGTTGAAAATCGTATTCCTAGGTACTTTTTTACCTTCGAAAAAATAATAAAATTTCATAAAAAAAATTGTAATGTGAAAACCTTACAACTATTTATTTCTGAGATTTCACTTTGGTGAAAATTCCGCTAATTTAAAATCATTTTTACGGAAATGAAAAATGAAAAAAA
Organism: Octodonta nipae; assembly: GCA_034190945.1. Taxonomy (NCBI): domain Eukaryota; kingdom Metazoa; phylum Arthropoda; class Insecta; order Coleoptera; family Chrysomelidae; genus Octodonta; species Octodonta nipae. The sequence continues at coordinate 57,681,097 of CM067217.1, forward strand.
TACAAATATGGAAAAAGGTTTCCCGTAATTATCTCTAAAATTTTGAGGTTAAGGTCAAAAATGACAATATTGAATATTTTTCAATTCTCTACACATGTTTAATTAGACATTTTTCGCTAGGACGTATACTTCGGTCAGAAATCCTGAAAAATTATTTCCACCATTATTTGCCATCCTCATTTTACCCCAAGCACTTAGTTTATTGGGTGTTATTTGTGATTTGTATCATTCAAATAGAAGACTCCAATAATCACAATCCTGTTAATAATTTATTTTTTTTTGCTCTCTGGGGAGCTAACTGCATTGGTCTAGAAAGTTAACTTTCGAATTTGAATTTAGTGACTTCGGAACTATTGTGGAAACTTTCAACGATTTCTGAGTTTAATCTTACTTCACCATTTGCACACTTTATGCATTTTTTTATGGACTACTCTCGATATTAACTTTCATTCTTCGTCTTGGCTAGAAAATCGTGGCATATTGTTACTTTTCTTTCAAGGATCACGTCCTTGGCTCAACCCTTTGACCACATTTGACACTACTCCTATCGTTTTTTGATGTTTGGTTACATCAAAGAATCTTTTTAGTCAACATGGCAGAGGTGAGAAAATCGGAGCAAAACATCTTTTTTTCGGAAAATGGAAAACGAGTTTTTTCTATGTTAGCTTCGGGGTTCTCTCCCAAATTTTTTTTTCACCTCCCTTCGATGCAGAAGCGAGAAAATAGTAGCCCAAAATCTGTTACAGTCAGATATTTTCCATTTATTTACCTTTAAAATTGATTACTAAAGTGTATATTGTCGAAAAATAGAAAGTAATAATTAGAAATGATATAACATTGAAAGCTATATTAGAAGTATTTTATAAATCATGTAAATACATGAAATTTTCTAATTTTACATACACTGAATTGTTGTTACCTGTAAATTATGAAAAAAATCTCGGCTGTGTTAATTAACAGTCTACTTGTATCAGGAAAACATATTAAATTTTATTTGCATATATCCTATTGCAAGCTCGTTAATAGCACTTGTCAACCAAAGTGCATTTCAGTTTTCCAATTGGCTCATTGAAATGCAGTGTGGCTGCGATGTAGTTTTTATGTAGCGCTGACTTCAAAATAAAGAACCACCATTGTTTTCCTTAATGAGATTTAGACATACACCGGCACAATTCTCGTGGCAGTCAACCCTTATAAGGACATTGACATCTATACTCAGGTAAGTTGAAATATGTATGCTTCTTTTGAACATATCCTTCAGATTTTTTTTCATTTATTTTCTATAGATACTTATTGTTTACAAATAGAATTAGAATATATGCAGGATCATCCATCCCACTATTACCCTGTTAAATTACATATGGAAATAAACCTATTAAATATATAGTAGGTACTTCTATGCTGATAGGTATAAATTAAAAGTTTTGCATCTAGGACAAGCTGATTGCGTTATTATTAACAATTTTACAAGAAAAAAAAAACTGAAGCAAACGATTTCATTGTGTACCTTTAACAACTTAAATGTCATACCTACCTAATCTTTCAATATAAACTTTTCATAGTTTTGTCTCTTTGTACGATTTAATACGCAGTAAAATTTTAGTCATATCTGATTTTGGATTCAAAAGAACCTTTATTTAATTTAACAACAGTATTTAGAATCCAGAGAGTTTAGCGCTTGATTCCTTACCAGTCCATGATTTAGGGTTTCTCTTTAACAAAAATATGAAGAAGTTTTCAATTGTCGCAATCTTCTATATTAGAAGATGGTCAAGTTCTGCTTAACGATGGTCAGAGTATAAGAATCTAAGTCGATTTTTCTACACTTTCTGAAGAGATAAAAGACCAAAGCTTGTTTAAAAAGGCGTTCCAGATTTTGCTACTAGGACTTTTGAGTAGTTGCAGTTTAATAAATACCATTATTTGTAAATTATTGGTGAACTAAACACCAAATTGGAATATTTAACTTAAGAGGATTTGCACTTTGGCCATCGTAATGCTAATGAAAAATCATCACTCTTCAATTTGTATAAGCACATATGTATGACAAATGTCTGTGTTGGAAAAGAGATACTTCAGAGGTCTTGACGATGAGGTTCATAACAAAATAACAGAATTCTTTAATGTCTATGAGGAGAAAACAAATGTTGTATGAACATCAGGCAATATAACGCTAGCTAGAATACCTATACATATTTCGTACCGACTTGTATAAACCATTTTGTTAAGTCTGACTGTACATTTATTTTTATCTGAAATCGGTTAATTTTCTACAAAACTAATAATTTAACATCTTTAAGAAGGCTACTACTTTTAACTTAGACTGGTTAAATTGAATTAAGAGTATGCGCCCTTGCCAATGGGAGCTTAGAGTTCATAAATATCTGTAATGGAAAAAGGCTCTAACGGTTTTGATAATATTTACGGATTTGATTTTGATATCTACAAATTGATCATGATATCATTTGGAAAACTTCGGCATGTACATACTTAGATACACATACAAAAATAGTAGTTTTCCTAAAACCTATCAACTTAATTATTTATCTGTTCGAGATTCTACAATCCACCAAATGCAAGCCAATATTTGGGTCTAGTTGACAACCTTCATCAGTTACGCTTTCAACTGATGTTATTTATGTATTTCATATATACAAACAAATTTAGCTTTTTAAGGTGAAATGTATATCGACATCTGGGAGTTTCAGGAAAAACTCACAGATATCCCAAATAGGTAATCGCGCTGTGTGTAACGACGTTACCCCGTCATTCCTAGGACAGAACTCACACGATGGAATTAGGATAATTAAAACGTATAAAAACAATAATGATTATACAACCCTATGAACGGAACACAATTTATTATTATTAGTGGAGAATCTTCATCAGTTGGGCTTCCTTCAATTGACTCGAATAATAATTTATATATTTTTTTGACTACCTGGGAAGTCATGGAGGGGAGAACCGGTGTACGCAGTTGATACTTTCGCCATTAAAGGATGCAGTTTTCGAGCGAACAAAAAGACGTGAAAATTTAAATTTTGTTTTTAATCTGTAAAATAAAAACAAAATACAGGGAGAATATGGTTTATACAAGTCGTACGAAATATGTATAGGTATTCTAGCTAGCGTTATATTGCCTGATGTTCATACAACATTTGTTTTCTCCTCATAGACATTAAAGAATTCTGTTATTTTGTTATGGACCTCATCGTCAAGACCTCTGAAGTATCTCTTTTCCAACACAGACATTTGTCATACATATATTTGACAACTGCTAAGTTGAGAGCTTCCTTTAGTCAAGCACCCAACGAATTTAACATTTTAACCGAAAAGGATACCGATATTTGTCAAATATCAGGTTATTCGTAGACAACGATTAACTTTGGCCTGCTGTAAATAAAATGTATTTAATTTGTATTTTTTTTATTCCTAGCATGATGTCTTTTTAAAATTAACTTTGTTAACATTATAAAAATTATTCATGAAATTGATTTAGGTCATCTTGGGAGAGTTTGTTTATATAGCAAATTCCCACCTAGTTGTGTATGTATATCTACATATATAAAATGGGCAAACAATTTAATTCACCAGCGAATCTGGGTCACCCAGATACTCATAAATTCATTTGATAGGAATATGTTTTATTTTTCTATCTAAAACTTACTAAAGATTTCTGATAATAAATTCACTAAATTAAATAGTTTAATATTAATGTGATGTTTGAAATTATATTTAAAATTGGAAAACACAGTACTGCACATACTTTGAATTAGACCTTTTGGAAAATTCAAAACAAATTGGGATTATATAGTACCGATATTATTTCAATAATTTAATAATTTTAATAGCTGTATGTATTTTGTTCAGCGTAAGTGAATGAAATAAATTTGGACTTTAGTTATTAATTTCTTTATATTGACTCAGTCAAGTTTTACAGGGTAAAAATACAAATGAAACTTTAATAAAATATTTCTTTGAAGTGTTTTATTGTGTCTCCGTTAGAATATTTATAGCGATGGATTTCTCATGACTTGTGTTGTGATAATAGCGGAAATACGAGCGATAAAATAGTATGCAAATATAATACTTAATAACAATTCCGGCGTCAATTTGGTTACCAGCTGAAGGCCACACTCAAGAGGAAGTTCACTGGTAAATTTGAATAAGTATTTCATTAAAGTGACGTTGGATTAACAACAAAAATAGGTTAATGCACTATGAATTACATCTGGTTCATTGTCGATATAAAGCAACTGAAAAGTGTTTTAGAGGAATTATAACAAAAAATAAGCAAGGTGAATAACAAAATAGTTCACTATAAAATCTAATGATAATGGTAACATAATTATAACTCTTATCTACTTTCATATTGTTATTTGAAATGTACTAAAACCAAAAAAACACGGCTAATTCTGGTCTGTATGCCGGTTTGTTCTCGATAATCTTCGAAACAACTGAACCGATTTTGACAGGATTCTCCCAGTAATATTTGCATTTATTGTACCAAAAACCTTGGAAATTAGGCACCGCAAGTATGACTTTCCTTCACAAAGTAATTTAATCAAGAAATAAATTTTATCCAGGTCAGGAAGTAAACTTGAAAATGTACGATTTTTCAGTACAGCACACACATTTATCGAAACATGACAGATAATTCATCAATATAGAACATACGCAAGTGCCTTCATGAGACTATAATGCATACAAAATAAAATTGATGTAATAGTAATTTTTTTTAAAATGTTGAATTCAATTTGATTTGTTGAATAATTTGGCGGAATTTGTTTTGCATATTAGATAATACACTAACATTACCGGTTGTTACTTGAACAGTTGAAAATGCGCCTTGAAACGTTCAGTACTTTGGAAACATATTGAGGATTCTTTTAAAAAATGTTGGGGTATTAAAGTAGCCAGCGAGAAACTAATTACAATGAATTAAAACCACACTGTTTCTTTGTATTTAAATTATTTAAATAATTATGCTTTGAGAGATACACATACTGAATTTGAGGAAAGCAGTAATCGGGAACATTTTGTTAGAATTCTAGGGTTACGTGATGCTCATTTCGATTCTTCTTAGGCACAAAGACAATAGATTTTCTATTTTTCAGACACCACAAATTTATCGGCGTTATCAAATGATATATCAAGGGTTAAATTGAAATTAATATTTCTTCTTCAGTTGGTTTGACTTCCAATACAATTTTAATCCAACTAGGCCCGTGCACTACGTATAAGATTCTTAGTTGAGGTTTTTGTTGTTCTTATACGCCTAAATAGGGAAATTGTGTGCTCAACAATATTCCAATGTTTTGCATTACTTATTATTTTTTGACCCCAATTGATTTGTATTGGTTGGAAATAAAATACAATCGCAATGAAAAATCATAAATTTGAGTTATATTACATAATACATCATAATGCGAGCACGAAGAGTTGGGCAAACAAGAAGCATCATACGTTGGATGTTGGATGTCATCTGATTTGGGAACTAATTTTTGTTAGAAACTTCTGCTCAGAACAGATTAACTTCCGTGATGTCTATTGTAGTACAAATTTTATGTTTAGACTATCTTTTACCCGTAACTTCATCCTGGTAGTTTTCCTGTAATACTCAAATAAATAAGGTGGTCTTTCTAACTCAAAACCAACGTGGTTTTTACTGCACTTGTTTTTCACATTTGATTTTCGTCGTTTTTGTACTTTGACCGTTGTTTGTCATCTAACATTTTTGGTTACTTCCTATAGTTTTTTTTTAATGTCGCAGTGAAAAAGTTTTAATATCATTAATATTGGAATTTTATATGGGGGTTCAAAAATCTCAATAAGCAGGGGTCTAGCATCTTTCATCTACGATTATTCAGACAGGGAATTTCCAAAAAACTGTTCAAGTAAACTTGAATATAGTGCCAAACGAAAAATATTCCAGAATCAAAGCTTTTAATTATAAATACTATAGACATCGTTATGAGACTAAAGAAAATCAATATAGTTAAAAAAAACAAAAAAAAAGCTTTAATAGCAAACCGAACTAAAAAGTAGAAAATAATGTTTAGTTGTGAACAGTTTATATTACGGCAGTAGAAAGTCGAACAATCAATCATGATTAATTACCTCGAAATAAAAATATAATAAAATTTAAGTTATTAACAGAATAACTCGATTCAGAGAGTAAAAACCATGGGATGCATTTCACTATATTTTCATAAGTCTCCTCTCATAAATAGTTGCCAATAGAATTATTGTAAAATTCAATATATCAAGCACCCCACGCTTTTTACTAATAGAATTATTCTGCTAATAATTTGAATTTATTATATTTTTATTTTGAGGTAATTAATCATGATTGATTGTTCGACTTTCTACTGCTGTAATATAAACTGTTCATAACTGTTCGGTTTGCTATTAAAGGGTGTTTTTTTTAACTATAATTATTTAGGTTAGGTTCATAGATAAAGCATCGGTTGTCCTTTCGATTTGATTTACAAATATTGAGAGTGAAATAAAAATTTGTATCAACATATTTTTTTACATTACCAACAGGCAGTGTAGGTTTCTGTTCTTTGCCTCTACTACTTTTATTTTAAACTATATCAAAAAATGGTAACGGGAAATTTTTAAGATACATTCTTTCACACAAATATCTTTACTACTACGTTTCGTTTATTCTGGACCATCATCAAATATATTTTTTAAATACGGAGCTCTATTTTTTTGTTACAATATCGATAAAGCATTAAAAGACCAATACCTTTGTATATCCCATTTTAAGTTTTATTTCGATATTTTTGGAGAAGAGTAATCATCAAACTGAACAATTTTAGTACGGTCCTGCTTAGAGCCTAAATAGTTTAATAAATTTTTACAAGAAAAACTATGAGTTTTTGATTTGTTTTTCTTTCGTGGAAAAATGATGTAAATAGAATGGTCAAAAATATTTTAAATAATTTATATTTAATAAAAGAACCGACTTCAGCTGATTTAAAATAAAAACCTTTTAGAAACTGTGTGCAATCAATCACATTTTTCTTTTTTATCTGATTTAAGGTACATACATATGAATATTTTAGCGTATTCTTATCTCTGTCTCTTTCTCCGTCTCTAATTTGTATTCTGTTTCTAAATTTTGCAGTTCAGGCAAAAATTCTGTAGCTACAAATAAACCAACACATTTTACGTGTTAATCTATTAGGCTATTACTATACATAAAATTCAAAGAAGGATATTCTACTTTTTCGTGGACCTATTCGATCATTTACAGAGGTATCCGACTGTAAGATATGTACACACAAGTTAGTCCGACATGCCTTAAATAAACTGTTTTTAAATGCTCTTTATCATCTTTTTCTAGAAAACAAGGATTTGCCTTATTTCGTTTCAAATCTTGATGTGATTAAACCATAAGTATTCAATTTATAAACGGTACACCCTGAATATTTTGGAAATTTATTGAGATTGCTCCCTCAAAGGAACATTACAATGAGTTATAAATGATTTTAGAGATAACGAACAATATCTTGAATGTTGTAATGTTGATGGAATCTGGAAAGATGAAAGGAGACTTATTATGTGAGAACAACTTGGAAGGGAAAACATCAACGCAAAGAAAGCTTTCGAGAACAGATTACTTAATTATGTTTGCTTCACCCTTTTACTTAATAATTCATAGTATTTCTGAACACTAAAATCATCATAGCATCACTCACGACACTCACTTATTAGGGTGAGTGTAAATTCGGATTAAATTTATTTTTTTTAATCCTAAATTATTTCAGTTACACAATGTTTTGTAGTTGATAATTTTAAGTAACAACTGATTATCTAAATTAATTTAAATCGTATGTTTTATGTTCAGGTTAATATATTTCTTTCGTTTTGAATGAAATTTATATCCAGCAGCAGATATAAATAGAGAATACAGTAATGCTCAGATTTTGAATTACGGAAATTGTAATTCAATCATCGGTAGTTTGAGAATCATCTAAATATTCTATGACTAAGGCACAGTTACGAGTATTTGTTGGTGTTTTAAAATGCTCAGCATACGCAGTCTACTAATATTTGTATTACAGATAAATAGTTTGTATGCACACATGATTTACTGAAGAAAAAAAGAAATGTATTTATTTTTAACCACTATTATCCAGTTGGCTTATTCCATAAATGTTTGAGGTATATGCGGTTTTGTGCGGTGTAATAATATTTTTGCCGGATTTCCTCCCAATGGGCAAATTGATATCGACAGGAAATTTCGTAGATATTTGCTTTGTTTATAGATAATTCCATCAAATAATAGTTTTAAAAATTTTCCATTATTTACTGATTTTATAAAATAACTATTTGAAGTTTGCAGTTGCTGTGTACTAGAATATCCGAAAGGGATGTAATTAAATTTAATATTTACGCTCTAGGTAGAACCCTATATAAATGCAATTGTTTCAAATTGGAAGAACATATAATTGAGATTGTAAATTCTGAGTACAACAGACTTAAGAAGTATTTAGACTATTGTTCAATATCCTTTGTCTGAGAAGGTTTCTTAACCCTTTTGCTTCTGGAACTAACCTTTTGTAACCTAATCATCTAATAATTATAGGTTCTACTATTTGGGGATTAAGTAATTTTAGAAAGAAGGCTGAATAGGTCTTTGATTATTTCGCCTGTTTATTAGGGTTTTCTCTCCTCATATTTGAAACTGTAAATAGAGAACAAATTCTGGTAAGGCAATTTCGAAAAATTGCCGGGATTACTGGTTGTCTGTACCGAAATTCTTGCCAACATTTACTTTTTCTTTTTTGTTATTTTATCTCAATGAAAACAAGAAAAAGTTGTATGTAATCTAATGAAACGTTATAACTCCACCATGTTAAAACTGATTTTGGCCATCTCAAGTAAGTGCGATCAATCCCTGAGGTGTGGTGCCGAAATTATTGTCATGTCGCCAATTTGATTGAATCATATTCTACGTTAAAAGATGAAAAAAGCACTGTGAAAAATTGGCAATAGCAGTATTTCGAATAAAATAATTTTCCGCGTTACTTGCTAAAAATATTTTGTCCCCGTCGCACACTTGCAAATGAATTCTTTTTCTTTTTGATTGAAGCACAATCGTAGTTTTATAACAAACTAGTGGTCGAAATTCGGCCCTATTTCATCAAATTGTGAACATTATTGAGGTTCGTTAGTCAAAAGTATATGTCTAACAGAAATAAAATTTTGAAAAAATGCGTGACCCCCAGTTTTTGGTAAATTAATATCAAATTTAATATATAAAACATTAGTTAATACCCATATTTTTCAAAAATATTTTTTAATTTGAGACTGAAAATTTTCAATAGTCATAAAGTAAGAAATAAAACGAAATAGATCTTTTATTCTGGGATTTCTCAGTTAACGATTTCAGCTTCTAAGCAGAAAATGAAATCAACGAACTCGAACGAAAAGGAAGTATGAAGGTGTATTTACTATTACATTCCAAATAACTACAAAACATAAGTACATGTTAATAAACCTTCAACCAAAATCTTAAGATTCAATATAATTTCTTTAAATTAAATGAAACACATAGTAAGCAATGACTATTTCTGTTTTGTATGAAAAATATAAAGAAATATAAGCACCTGCTATTAATTAATAATAAATAACTAATACTCATAATTGTCTATAACTTTTCGCAGTGAATGAAGCTGAAACCTTGAACTTTACACATTGAATTTACAACTTTACCTTTACCCTCGTGCCATAATAATCTTACACCAAACAATATTCTAAATTGTCAAAATTCAAATTAAGGCGCTACATCAAAGAGAGCCATGAGCAGGGCAGCCAGATCTAACTTTTTGTCTTGAATATTACAATCAGTGCATTAACTCACATTTTTTGTAATCTTATTCAAATTATATCAAATGTATACGGTAAATATTAAAAGAATCTTTAAATTGAAAGTATAACATTAAAATTAATAAAATATCAGAAATGAATTCATCAATTGCAACATATTATTATTTTAGTTGACAAACCATATTTACAAATCAATGAAAGTTGCACACTTGCGAGGACCATTATTATATAATACAAATTTTCCTGGGTTCTATTTCAATAGCACGACGATGTAGAATAACTTTAGGAACAGGTCAAAATTTGCTACTTTTTAGTTTAATTTAATTCGTCTTTCACATTCTATTACGAGTTTCTCTCCAAGCAATCTGGCGACACTGTTACTGTTATCTGTTTGGTATTAACAGTATGGAAGTAAATAATGTTTTTTTATTATATTTTATTTAAAGAATGAACCAATATTATAAATAAATTTTAGCATTCTGCACTGAAGGTCGTCAGTTGCTAATAAACAAAACAAAAATAAAGACATAAAGTACATTATAAGATAATAATTTATAGTAATAGCTTTTCTGTGCCTAGATTATTACAATAATCGATTAGAAATGGAATACTAACTTGAACTTTAAGTAATGAGTAATAAAATAAAACAAAAATATATTAAATATTAATATTCGAATCAATGCCATCTCTATTATCATAATTCCAATATGGAGTTTTATTTTTATTATTTAGAAAATTTGATTAAAATAAGTAAAATAAATGTACTATGGATAATTAATAGATGCAGATTCCACTCTGCTATTACTATTTTTGTATATGAATGGTATCATATAATATCAAAATTGTAAAACATTTTGTTTTTCACAAAATAAACCTTTCTGAAATCCCATTTAAAGTGACTTATACGAGTTTTTTTATATTTAAAAATTTTAATTGTAAACACAAAATTTTTTTGAAAGATGTGCACTAAAAAAATATAAAAAAATATTTTTCATTAATTAGTCCTATTTCCGTAGAAATACTCATATAGGAATACTGGTTGATCATATTGTAGATCTCTTTCTCTCAGAATATCATACCATAAGCGCATATATCATTAAATATTACCCTGGCAGATATATTAATTTGGTTATGACATATTCATTTTAATTAACTAAAACAGTATACAGCAGTTTAAACCGAAATATTATTTAATCACATATTACTTCTTTCCTTAAAAGTAAAAAATAATCTTGTTGCACTGAAGTTTAGGGAATGAGTGAGTATTAAAAGTGTTGTTATTCGAAATCTAGGGTAAAATTAATTGAAAATAGGTGAGAATTAAATTGAATTAAATGTTAATTAATAGACTTCTGTAAGTTGTCAATTCATCTAGGTACATACAAATTTTAACTACTTAAGTTGGATATCATATGAAACGCCTTCATATTAATAATATGTATTTAGAAACAAAGGTATTCTTGAGGAAAGGCTCTTATCACATGTCATTTTTTTGAATTGTATACGTGGTTTGTCAAAAATATGAATTTTGTTTAACACTAAAGTAACTATATATATATATATATATATATATATATATATATATCCAAAATTATAATGAAACAAAGTTGATTAGAATTAAAAATTGCATCCAATTATTATTGTGCCATAAACTTTCGCGAATGAGAGGGTATTAAATGAATGTAATTTGAATTAATTCTGAATGATAATTAACAGGCTTCTTTGTATATACAATGTGTCTACTTAAGCTGGAGTCATATGGAAAACTTTCTTATTACATATTAATATTTAGAAGAGTTATGATCATAAAAAACTGCGCGAAGGTCTGAAACTTAAAATCATTGTTGCTTAAAACTAAACTCTCTTGTTTTAGGCGATGTCGAGAATTTTAGAAAACAGTGTCGATTTATTCTGTTTTGGGAATTGGTAACTCACCAACTAGATATTGATTATAGGGATACGGTCCACGTAGAAACTTAATCTCATTTAATATAAAAAGAGCAGTCCAATGTCATGTGCCCATACATTTAAAAATAACCGTAAACAAACACAAATAAGTACAAACATAAATAAAACTTAATGTTGTGGCACTGGTGGTCTCAGACAATGTACGGAAACAGCTGAGGAAGGTGCGTGAGTGCAGTCATGAATCTTAATTTTGGTTTCTGTGTTTATAGGTGCAAGATATGGATTCCATTAAGAACCGATCCGATAATTTTTATCGAAAAACTTATTAACGTTTGTTTTTAAATGTACATTTGTACACACACACACACACACAAATATATATATATATATATATATATATATATATATATATATATATATATATATATATTTGTTTTTAAGTTTTCGCGGGCACTAAATGTATTAGATGGTTTCCGGGAATTCATCGGCGTAGTTGATAATTGATCCCTGCCGGAATCGATGGTAAAATGACGACGTTTCGGCAGAGTCACATCTGCCCTCTTCAGGTGTTATATGTGTCATAAAACACCGTGCGCGCCCCTGAAAATCTCAGTATTCGAGTAACTAGAAGCGAAAGCAGAAGGCTACGAGAATTATGCGAACCGACCTGAAGAGGGCAGATGTGACTCTGCCGAAACGTCGTCATAATTTATCGATACTGCCCCCTTCTTGCTTCTGACTTGGTGTAGTATTCGCATAATCTGTAATTTATCTATTTGCACTCCACGAAATCAGAATTGTTTGTGATGACAATGATCTGGTTTTCAGTTCAATTAAAATTAACGATAAACAGTTTCTGTCTAATTGTTGTTAATATTAATTTATATCATTCATTAAACATTGTTTTCCCATGAAGAGTATTTTCCTTAGAAACTAGGGTCCTGAAATCTCGGTTTATCTTGATTAAGTTTATAGACTATCTATAATCCGTCAAAAATTAAACTCAATATTTATTTTGAAGTAAAAGTATACAAACACTCGAATTTACGACTTTTAAATTTATTGTCTAAGAACGCTCAACTTTTAATTAACGAGCCTCATAAGACGGGTTGCAGTTTCCCCACCAAGATTAATCAGAGAGCTTATTGCTTTCAATTTATTGCAATTGAGTCCGTTCTTCAAAAAAAAAAATTAAAACAACATATTATTTCTGAAATAGGAGTAATAGAAGGCAGAGCTGTTCAGAATTGTGACATTTAGAGAAATATATTCTTTTGTAGACTATTTCATATCAATACTTTCCTGAGACATTTGAACTTGCATATATGTAGTTCATGCACATTGAAAATGTGCACATACTAGTATGTACTACAACTACACAATCTTTTCATTTAGATAATGTACATTTCTTCATCCTTGCTGTCAGATGTTTTAAACACAAACGTTTTTCAAAATTATGGACACTGCTGACTGTTCTCTCCCCACACATTGGACATCTCAATGTACTAAACTAAAAGTGCGAATATTAAAATTATTACATCCAAATAACAGGCCTTCAAATGAAAAATATCAGGGTTACTAAAAATTGTATCACCCTAAAGGATATGCTGACATCTATATAATTTTCTTAGAAGAAAGTTATGAAGAAGAAAGCTATGAGCCTGATATTTACTATTTATGTAGGTATTATGAGTCAATTCCGATGAAGGATTTGGATCTATAGGAAAAAAAACAGAAATTTATTTTCATGTCATAACTGTTTATTTATGGGCCGATTTGAATTAAATTTGGTTTGTTTAAGAGACATTTGATCTTGCCAGTGTGCTGACTTCAAATTTCAAAAATACTTTCCTTGTCACTCTGTTTTAATGGTAAGATTTTGAAAATCATCCTCCTAAAAATAACTGACCTATGAAAATTTACAATTCTATTTTTTAAGGAAAATATTCGGCGTTTTTCGAAAATTTGGAATTTGCAGAACGTCTGAGACTAGTTCTGCAAATTGCCAAGAGGACCGGAATTACTCTATGCCCTATATATATATGATAAACAAAGTAGAATATTCATTTAAATTTACTACTGAAATTAAAGCTAGGAGACTGTGCAGATACTTTTAAGTAGAAGAAGTACAAGAAAAATCCAAACATATGGTTCACTGTCGAAAAAAATTATTATCAATCCCTTAAAAATACACACAACGATAGTTTGTGTATATCTTTTTTTTAAAGAAAGGGACAAGTTCATAACTATGTAATGGTATCACCAGGAATACCAAGAAATTGTATATGATTTGTATTTGATTTGATATTTATTATAGCAGCATTTGTCTCACCGTGTATCCTCCCAAAATTAAAGTTTTAATAAAAATATTATCGTTATTTTAGCAGCACGCGATAATTCAGTGGAACTCAACCAAGCCACATTTGTGATCAGGATGTTAAAATATACCTATACCTATATTTATTTTGACGGAATCGTATGTGTCACCTCTTATTTTGCTTAGAAATATTGAAGCTTTCAAAGGTTTAGTTTTAAATATTTATAGAGTAAACCAAGAAAATAGCAGCATGTTTTAAAGTTTGCCAAATTTGAGACAAGTCCGCCATTTTGTTTTCAAAGCTGATTTTAAAAATTGTCTTTTAAACAAGCTAAATTTAATTAAAATAAAAAAGTTGTAAGATGCCATTAATGCAGTAACTAGCATAGAGTAATAAATAAGATTCTCAATTGTTCTGTATACTGTTATTTAAACTGTAGTCTATTAAGAACAATCCCGAAGTGAACTTATATTTTTTCAATAACGTGAGACATAATTTTGTCTATTCATTGGGTTTTCTCTCCTCCAAATTTTTTCCTCTGTGTATGGAGACGTTTCAACTCCGAGTCTGGAGTCGTTGTCAATCGTTTAGTGTTGTTTTCGAGGTTTTTTTTTCTAAAAAAATTTCGCTTTGATTTTGAATTTGTTGTTTGTCAAAAAATTTGACACTGACATAATGCTTGTTCAGAAAATCGAAAAAACAATATTTTATTATAAAAGTTGTTACTGGAGCCTCCGCCAGCAAATATTAAATGATCTGAAATAGTCATTCGAATTTCGAATCCTAGGATGAATAGAATGAAATTAAGTGAAATCAAATTTGAATTAATCTACGTAAGTTGGAATCTTATAAAAAACTTTTTTACTATTTATTGTAATAAAAAAAAGTTATTCGTAATTAAAAGAACTACATGATCTGAAACTGGAAATGAAACAATATGAATTTTGCTTGAAAGTTAAGTTTATTTTTGGCATCATGGAAAATTGTTGTAAAAAAAGTTATACAGAATAGAAAACTGCATTCAATTTTGCAGTTATATCCATTTACCATCAAAAATCTGTTTTAACATTTTTTACATTTACAAGCTTGGACCACACCATATACTTCCTCGTCTTCGGATTCCTCAGCACCGTGCTTATTTTTCTGTCTGTATTGAAAATAGTATCGATATTGTGTTTCCGTAGAATTCTTGCAATACTGTCTGTGGTACCCTTGACATATGGTAAATAAGCCTTGGTTATTGGTGTCTCATGCTCCTCGTGTGTTTGTCTCGGTTTTGACTTTAGGGCTCTTTGAATATTTCGGTCTGTAAATCCGTTTTGTCTCAGAGCTGTTTTTAAACTGTCCATTTCCTGTTTGATGTTGTCCTGGTCAGCTAGTCTTTGTGATCTGGTTACTAAAGTCTTAACGATGGCTTGTAGTTGGGCTGGGTGGTGATGAGAATTAGCATGAAGGTATCTGTTGGTGTGGAGTTGCTTTCCTATACAAGCAGCCGTTCACGGTGCCAACCGACAGGCGCCGAGCCGCGACTATATAACAGCGAGCGCGCTCCTGAAAATCTTAGTATTCGAGTAACTAGAAACGAAAGCAGAAGGCTACGAGAATTATGCGAACCGACCTGAAGAGGGCAGATGACCGAAACGTCGTCATTTTACCATCGATCCCAGCAGGGATCAGTTATCAACTACGCGGATGAATTCCCGGAAACCACCTAAAACATTTAGTGCCCGCGAAAACTTAAAAACAATATATATATATATATATATATATATATATATATATATATATATATATTTGAAAACAAGTTGGCACGGACGGAACTATGCGTAGCTCTCTTGATGGGCCGGGTGTTCGTCCGTTGAAAGTTTTGTCCTTGTAAAGGAATGGTCGCCTGACGTTTCGCCAAAATCTCACTTGGCATTTTCATAAGGCTTTTCCTCTTTTTCCAACACGAAGGGTGGCTGCAGGTTCGAACCTTTCCGGACTACTTCGTATCCGAGATCGTCGGCTAGGTGGTTCTCCGCTACAGCAACAACACCATGGTCTGCTCTCCGTGGCGTCTGAAGTGGAAGTGAGCTCCGATATGTGCGCGCCGCTATTTATGCTACGAAACAAGACCACAACCTCGGCCCTGTTCTCCCGAGTCCCCTCCTATTTCTTTGCCCCGCCTCCGATTGCTAACTTTTTTTTGGCGCGGGAGGGCGTTGAGGGGCAAGTGGTGCCGTGGCCGAGAGACAGTGGAAAATGCCTCATGCACGCCGTCCCACGACAAGCATCAATGAGGCGAATATCTACGCAATTTGTGAGCTGATTGAAGGCGTACTGCTGATCGATTTTCTCCACGAACGCCGTACAATTAATGCTGAGTATTACTGCGAACTACTCCAACAAGTGAAACTTGCATATCGGCAAAAGAGGTGGGATATATCTATCCGAAGTGTGATTCTGTTGCATGACAACGCTCGACCACATACAGCTGCATTGACTCAAGGAAAATTGAACAAAATGCATTGGGAAACCCTTGAACACCCGCCTTAGAGTCCTGATTTGTCGCCATGTGACTACCACATGTTTGGGCCACTTAAAGAAGAACTGGGAGGCCACCACTTTGAGGACAACGAAGGTGTAGAAACGTTTGTGCGCAATTGGTTATCGATACGACCAGTTTCATTCTTTGAGAAAGGTATTAAAAAACTTCCGATTCGGTGGGAAAAATGTATACATAAGAGAGGAGACTATGTAGAAAAATAATATGTATTAAAATTTGTATTGATCGTACCAATAAAAGTTTTAAAACAAAAGTCCGGTTCATATTTGATTCACCCTCGTATATATATATATATATATATATATATATATATATATATATATATATATATATATATATGTTCTGAGAGGCTTCCGCGGTCATTACTATGAATAAGGCTAGGTTCCGGGTGAGAACCGCGTCTGAATTTATTATATACTCGACGTTTCGACTCCTGCTTTGGAGCCATTATCAAGACACAAAAGTGAAGAAAAAGAGTTTCAGAGTCTAGATCGAACTCGGGGCCTCAATCTGCCTTCTCTCCAAGAGTCACTAGGTAACTGAACTGAATTTGTGTCTGCTCTGCTTCTTTTATTTATAGTCAGCGGTGGGTTAGAAGGGGATGTCACGTGATGAAGGGGCGGTGTTGTGATTGGTTGGGTGTTAGTGGGCGTGTCTGCTGTGTTTAATCTGGCAATTACGGAGGACCATGCTGTGGGGAGGCGAGAGCTGTCATCGCGTCAGTTTAGACAGAGGGGTCTTTTTTCTCTATTTCTATAGCTTCGCGAATAGTAGATGCCCTAAGGGAGTTAAGAGATACGATAGTCCTGTTTGGATATGATGATGCCCGAGAGCTAAACTCGGATCTTTTTTGCGAACTGACAAAGAATGTTCATATACTCGATGGTTGACGCGCCTATTTGTATGACCGATGTAGCTTTTTGGGTAATCGCGACATGGAATTTCGTAAACTCCTTGATCCTCGTTAGGTACTTTATCTTTAGGGTTCCCGGTTAAGTTGGCTATAGTTTGACTGGTGTTGAAGACTATCTTTATTTGATGTCGGTGTAGGATCCGCGCTGTTTTGTCAGTGACTCCTCGAATGTACGGAAGGAAGGCTTTCCGGTGTTGTTGGTCTATTTCTGATGGGGTTGGTGTACTCGGGGGTTGTTGCGATTGACTGAAAATGTGTGCAATGTGGTCTGGATGATAACCGTTTTGTCGAAGGATTAGTTGAAGATTATTAAGTTCGTTTTGTCTATTGTCAATGTCTGTTAAGCGAATAGATCTAAGAGACAAAGATTGCATTACAGAACTTAATTGGGCAGGGTGATGATGTGATTGGGCATTTAAGTATCGATTGGTGTGGATTAGTTTCCTATAGACTGTATTTGAGAATCTGCCATTGCTGGTTTTTGTTATGAGGACATCAAGGAACGGGAGAGAAGAATCGGATTCGATTTCCATTGTAAATTGAATCTTAGAATGTATACCATTGATGTATTGTAGAAAGTAGTCTAACGAATCTCTGCCATGAGGCCAAATGACAAAAGTATCATCAACATATCTAAGCCAGCAGGAAGGTTTTAAATTAGATGAGTATAGGGCCTGGGTTTCGATTTGTTCCATGAAAATGTTAGCAAGCACTGGAGAAAGAGGTGAACCCATCGGGGCCCCACGTACTTGTTTGAACAGTGTCTTGAAATGAAAAATATGTGTTAGAAGAACAGTGCTGTACAAGTTTGATGATCTCATAAGAGATATTGTGTTTTGTTTTTAGAATACAAGAGATACAACATCGAAGCTAACCAGGATATCATTTTCTGAAATTCTATAAGCACCTAACATATCTAGAACGGAAGAAGAGTTCTTTATGTACGAGGATGCTTGTTCGGCTAGAGGTTGAAGGGTTTTGGCTAAGTACCGGGCTAATTCTTGGGGCGAGGATTGTACCGAACTGACAATGGGCCTAAGAGGAATGTCCGGCTTATGAATCTTGGGTAGTCCGTAAATTTTGGGAATTTTAGAAGATTTCAAACTTGTACAGCACTGTTCTTCTAACACATATTTTTCATTTCAAGACACTCTGTTCAAACAAGTATGTGGGGCCCCGATGGGTTCACCTCTTTCTCCAGTGCTTTCTCCGCTGACTATAAATAAAAGAAGCAGAGCAGACAAAAATTCAGTTCAGTTACCTAGTGACTCTTGGGGAGTAGGCAGATTGAGGTCCCGAGTTCGATCTAGACTGTGAAACTCTTTCTCTTCACGTTTGTCTTTGAAAATGGCTCCCAAGCAGGAGTCGAAACGTCGAGTATATAATAAATTCAGACGCGGTTCTCACCCGGAACCTAGCCTTGTTCATATATATATATATGTTGTTTTTGGTGTTTAAACAAAATCTCAAGTTTACAAAGTTGTTTACCAAGTTTTAAATTGCTCCTTTTATGAGATATGAGAGGTCAAAATGCCACAAACTCTGTAAGAACAGCTCCTAGGTCCCATCTTAATTTTATAGGACTTTGAGCATCGAAGTTATACAAAGATACCCTAATTTAGGGGAAAATAGTTCACGATGTTGGTCATCAGATTCATTTGTTAAAATATCACGTATCGTAAAGCGTATCGATCTTCTTGACTTTCTTTCTTAA
The DNA here is from genome assembly GCA_034190945.1 of Octodonta nipae. Classification (NCBI taxonomy): domain Eukaryota; kingdom Metazoa; phylum Arthropoda; class Insecta; order Coleoptera; family Chrysomelidae; genus Octodonta; species Octodonta nipae. The sequence goes on from CM067217.1 coordinate 57,700,344, forward strand.
TTTATTTAACATAATCTCTCATACCCGACAATATATTTTCTCGATCCGAATTTTTTTCCTCATGCGCATAACACCCTTAGTATGTCTACACTACTCTACACATCACTAAAATCTGTAGAATAAATGAATGAATGTAAAAAACAAAAACCGTCTTAAAAAGAACAACAAAATAACTTAACTAAAACGCGAGAACACATAAACAGCGGCGTACGCAGCTTTTGTTTTATGGAGGGGCAAATCAGAAAAAAATTGTCCTAGAAAGAATGGTAAATTAGAAAAGTTAACAAATTTATGGGAAGTTTTGAAGGCTTACGCCAGGTTTTTCAGGTCTAGGGTTACTTCCATCCATATAAACATATATAAATCTTTAGGTAGGTATATTTTTTATGTTATACCTGACACTGATTTTACAATCCATCGAACGTAAGGCAGTATATTGTTTCTAGTCGAAAGCCTTCACCAGTTACGGGTCCCTGATTGAAATTTCGAACAATCATTTATGCAATTTGTACATGTAAGTGAATTTAATATTTCAACGCGAAATTAATAACTACATCACAGAGACTATGTGTAATGCCGTTTCCCTACGATTTCTAGGATAGAAATCATATGAAAGAATTTGTAGGTTAACTAAAACCTATCAAAAGCAAGTATGAAAATATTTTTTTAAGATTTCACAATCCATTGAACTCAAGACAATATATTGTTTCTAGTCGAGAATCTCAATCAGTTCCGTTTCCCTTAATGTCAAAAATAAACAAAATGCTCAACAAATTTACTATAGTTATTTAGAGAATAAACAATTTTCCTTAACGGTTATTAATGTCACCCCTTTTTGATCAACATAAGTATTATATTAGGGTTAAAAATAAACCCAGAAATTTCGGTGTTTGGAAACTCTATGCAACTTTAAATGTACCTGAGAATGAAGCTCACATCAGGGGTTTACTCATTAGAACTGAATACAAACATTTTAGTACATCAGTTCTATATAAACAAAGACAGGAAACGAATGTGAACAATCTTAGTAAACTCTCATGACTACAACAATCACATTCTTACTACTTTAGTATAGTGTGTAAAGCTGTCTAGACCGGACGAACTCTGTCTTTAATCAACTTGCTCAGATAGCGTAACATGGGTGAATTCCCATGAAGAAATGTTGGAAATTAACGTTGCATTATGAATATTTTGACACACGCTATATCTCACCATTCTTTGTAGTTTCTTTTTATTCTCGCCTAAAGTAATAAAACAATGCAACTTTCTATATATAGCAGAACAAAAAGGATGAAAGTCATTCCCATAAACGTTTTGATATGGAAGCAATTCTGTAGAAGACAATCAAACAAATGAGTTGATTGTATTTAGCGGACAGAGAATCCTTCAATCGCATGTGAGGCTAAAAGAAATTGAATTTATTTATGATCGTGTCAATAATGTTAATACCCCAATACGTATTGAAATATGTAAGATCCTCGACTTTGGTAAATATATAACCTGATATCGATATAGAAACTGTCACATAATAAATATCGTATTTTTGTAATCTATAGCTTTTACATTGGGACGTGAGATGTTTATCAATGATTAAGAATCTTTCATTCCCTTTCAAAGAAAGTAGAGTATATCTACACATTCGCAAGTAACAACGTTTGTTCACTAACTGTTTCACGTTATGTGCCATAATTGAGAATCCTGCATAAGATTTATAATTTCAAAGATATTGATCACCTTGGCTTCTTACCTTTCTTGTCCAACAAATCTTATGGACCGATCATTCTAGGCAGTAAAGGTGGGGGACAAAAATCACACATGATAGGTGTTTTACTGAACTAGTAATGCTGTGCCAGCCAAAAAAGCGATGGCATTGTTGCATCTCGACAAAATGATAGTAAAATTTTCACCAAATGATGGTGGTAGGTATGAATTTTGTGTCTTGGCTGTTATATCATTGATTTACTCCTCTAAATACCCATACTCCTACATATACCCATTCAAACGGATTCAACTAGTAAAAACTTGGATGTTTTTATTTCCTTTTTTATTGTTAATAATTATACATTATACAGTATAATGGTTAACATTGGAAATGTGGTCTTGACAATTTCTTACTGATATGGTTATTTGTAATTCTACATATATCTAAATTGAATATTAGTCGTACTTCCTATTCTAATATATTTTCAAATACACTTCATTATAGGTATGTTTTAATGAAAAAAAACTATAAAAGAGGGATGCATTTCTTTCACAGGCAGTATGATTCCGACATAATTTAATCAGATCCTGTATGAGAGCAATTTTCCAGGATATCAGCTAGATATAATTTTTCCCCTTCAGGCGGTACGTCTACTCCATGATAAAGTGTTCTTCTCGTGGTGAGGCGAGACAACAAGGGTTCGACTGGAGTCGAGGGGTCTAACAATTAAACAGAAAACGACTAACGGCTCGTTGAAATTAAGTGATTTTTGTAATAAACGACCTGAAAGAAGTCGTGCTATTTATGGGGTTTAAAATTGAATCATAAAATTCTCCTTTAAGCCTTTCTTATTGAGGAGTTGTCCGGATGTTCTGTCGTCGAATCACAACAGTAGCAAACACCTTTTTTGTTAAAGTAGATAATTGATTTGAGAACTAATATATTTGTATTGACTGAAGAATCAATTTAAACTATTTTTAAAAGAATCTCACCCTCTCTTAGATATTTACAACAAAACAATTTTCATAAATATTTATTTGAAAGCTTTATGGAAAAATCAATTCTTTTAAATATTTAGTTTTTCGGGCTAGACGACCAAGGTCGGATTTGTCTAATGGGCAATAAAAAATCTTGGATATTCATCATATCAACGATATGTGTGGATATCGTCATAAGCTCCACTGATTCATAATAATTTGTTCAGAGGATTTGTTGGTCCTTGGAATATTAATTAATAATGTCTCAGATTGAAATCAAGATTTATAGAGGATGTTTTGGAACTAAGACCCATGACCCTATGTCACCCAAAATGGTTATCACTTCCCATATGTCCTGCGTATTTCATTGATTCTCCTATATCTTCGGTCATGTCTTTTATCATTGTTGTTCCTTATCCATGCGTTTTTTGTGAGTGTTACTTTGGGCTGTATCACTCGTTGTTCAACAATTGATCCCTAAATGAGCCAATTTGAACTAGTAGCACTGCTAGGATACAATAACCAAAAATTTTAGATCGCAAGTGAATCCGTATCTTTTTACGGTTTAACATCCTGCTTAACTGCCTTTGTGATGGCAGTCCAAGACTGTGCATTTCTGTTTTGTGATTCTCTTTACTAATTTGATAAGGGTTTTCTCTTTCCAGCACGATTTCTAAAAACAGATAAGGTAAATAATCTGAACAACACTAGTTGCTTTCTTATAAAAACACCATCTTTCAGAATTAACTGAGAAATAACAGCTCAATCGATTTGTCTTATTAGTTTCCTCTGTAATATATGTGATGTATTTCAATATATTTTCTATGTAAACATAACGTTTCGATCCTTTCTCAGGAATCATTATTTATCAACAAGTATTTTGCTGGAGCACTTTGGTAATATTGAGTTTAGCTTAACTTTTTGTAAATGTCAATTCTGTTTGAAAGTGAAAATGTTAGAAATCGTTCCAGCTTAACAAATTTTTAATTAGAGTCGTTTCCAGATAATCCTTTTTGCCCAAATCTGAAAATTTATAAGGGAATTCCTGCCGAAGTTTTTAAGAACTGAATCAATCAATCGATTCAACATGGAGGTCACCCAGGTAGGCGCTTATTCCCAAAAATAAAGTAATTGACATTGTAAGTGAAATTCTCGAGAACACTCTGAAAGCCATACTGAAAGAAATACACAGTTTGCAATATCTTTAAGACGGTCAAGTGTAAAGTATCACTAGTAATTTTTATTCCCGACTCGACCATAAAATGTATGGCAGCACACTCCCTCTAAGGCACGCATAGCGTACCTTTAGGGGAAAATTCACTAAACCCCAGATATACTACATATCAAAAGGGTTTAGCTCTGTGTGATGTGATACTATACCAATCCATTATTGATTCGTGAGACAACAACACAATACCCATAAAAGCTATTTAGCTTTTGTAGATACATTTGTTTGGACTGGCATCTTTTTGAACATATTATTTTCTCTTTTCTTATTGAGCACAATACGTGGACAGTCTATTGCATTTGGTCTTGTTGCAAAATGAAGTTGGTGCAGCAGTTTAACAATGAACAAAAACTCTAGGAGTTCAAGAAGGATGAGTATTGTTCCAGCAAAAAGGCGTTCAACCCCTTCTCCTATTTTTGGCCTCCCTATTTTCCAAACAGGTGAATGAATAGGTTGCCAAAGCTCCAAACTTGTGGGTGGTGCGTTCACCCGATTTGACCTCGCTTGAGTTTTTCGTGTCGATATATTCGAACGTCTTGGCTATCCAGAATACTACTCCAAATAACTAAGAATAGGAATAATTTTAGAGTACCCAAATATTTAACCAGAAATAATTCGAAACGTCTGGGTTAGATTGCTGCAGATGCTTTATTGTGTTTACATGTACAAGTTGGTGATATTTAGCTATTACTTTAGACGTCAGTTAGGGTATTAAATGATATAATAATAATTATTAAAAATAATCCAAAATTTGATTTTGATATCTCGGAAGGTTGAGGAAATAACTGGAGGATTTTACTTTAGTCCCTCATTGTAGGTATACTTTTGCAAGCTCGGAATTATTAATCCTCCCCACTTGGGGTCAATAATTAAAATACAATCTTTATTGTCCTTTTGTGTTGATAACATACATATTATATAAATATTTCAATTAGCAATCACTCAACTACATTTGCGTTCGATGCAATAAAAAATCCTAACGATGATTTATGTCCTCTCTCTCTAAAACACAGTCTAACTTCATAACATTCTAATGCAAAGATAAAAACAAAGGGAAACCTAGGGCCCAAAGGCATTTCCGTTGTTCCGCATGGAATCTCAAAAGCGAATGTGCCTTTACACGACCTAAATACGTCTAAATGTCTTCTAACGCTTTGGAATATTTTAAACCGTCGTTTCCTTCACTAATATTTCTACGCCCTTTCGTTAATGACATTTTCCATCATCATATGTCTTTGTCTTTTGTAGATGACTGAAAGTGAAAAGTACACGAAAACATTTGATGAGCGATAATGGATATTTTATCCATAGAAATTGTTTTAATTTGTTTCTGGCATATTTTCATCATTTCTGTTTTTGGACTATGGATAAGGGAATAATAATTAACACATGACAACAGATAAACCCTAATGACTAAAATTGGTTTGTTGGGTGTCAAACTACAAAATAGGGTGTCGTATAATGGAGCTGATTGTATCATTATATCTTGATTTTGCAATTTATCCTTCTTTAATAGCCAATTTTGCAATTGATGCAATCGACTGCCATAACAAGTGCATAAGTTAATCTTGAGTTCGAGGACGGTCTCTTATAACTCATTCAAAGCTCCTAATATTGTTTAAACTAAATATTTTGAGCCATTTGAAACTCAATTAATACTTGTAGTTGTAGCAATATTTCTCGAGCAAATCTAAGTATTTAGTCTGCAATTGATATACTTTATTGGTTTAATGAATTGTTTGGTTTATCAAGCAAGAGCGTTAATAATTGCTGATAAATAACCATCTAAACAGGACGCACTCTTATATTGAATCATATAGTGAAGCTCAAGTATAAAATTAAATTTGGTAATAGTTTTGTTTCGTTTACGTTTCAAATTGGATTTTTTTCAATTTTCGTTTAGATTTTTCCAAAAAAGAGGGAATTTAATCTTTGTTATGTCAAAATAAATAAAAATGCGGAAAATTTTTAAATCTTGTAAAATACTTCTTATATTATATTTGGGTTCAACTTGTTGACTCTGTGTACAAGGTTTTTCTTGTTTTCTCCCAGCGAAACGGATTTCTCTTTCAGGATCAAGTGCATCATCGATCCAAAACCCTAGACATTTCAAGTACGTTATTCTATCAGCCCGAAATAGCTGACCTGCGACTATTTTATTCGGGGGGTGTTACACTTTGAAATCTAGATCATTGTGTATGAACCGTTTGTATTTTGTACATATTTGTATATTACTTTTTTTTCATAACCATTTAGCGGTATAAAATTATGAGGGGTAGTAATAATGGGATACCCAAGTAATACATTTGTATGGTAGTTGTTAATAAAATTATCTAATTAGGTCACCGATGTGAGGGGTTGGGTCGTGCATATGTCATAATAATTTTGTGTCGTGTGTAAAGTACATCAGGTGAACAATCCTGGGAAAGTGATTAAATTGTTTTCCTTAACAGGAACATAAAATTAATGTAATTCTGACTATTCTAATTAATTGAATAAATTGCCAAACGTGTCCGTTTATATGTAGTTGAAAAACGGTGCAGTTTTGATACGGATGTTATATAGAGTCTTAAAATAATAGTGATTATGGTATCTAAATTATGCACATTATAGCCAAATGCTTTGGATCTAGGTTTTTCCTAATCGTTTTATTTATTTTGAAAGCTAAATACATTTTCTGAGATGACATCTTCAACTGTTTTGTATTTTGTATCTGAAAAATCACTATCGAGTGTGTGTTTGGTTTCTGCAACGCAAAGAGCACATTAAAATATTTCTGAAAATTGACAAACCAAATTTTGGCCTATACTGTTGACATATGAAGACCTACCAAACACTATTTTGACAGAAAAATGATTAGATAATATTGAGGACCTGATCACTAAAACAGTTAAGAAATAATTTATTTAAAAAAACTGACACCAAGTAAAGTAAAAATAAGAAAAAAAATTGCTCTATACTTTCATATTTGTAAAAAAATGCTTTTGAACTAAGGGTTGTTTGGATGCGACCAGTTTAAAAATTCAGTTCAAGATGGTTTTTTACTAAAAAAATAAAAAAAACACATTCGAAAAAAGCTGGAAAATTTAACAGCCTTGTCATCAATTTCAATACCCCCAATCTTTCAAGGCGACTGTTGTTCATTCAATTGCAAATCTGAAGGATTTTCGACCGTTTTGTCATTAACAGAAGAAAAGCAGTTTTGTTTGACCACTTTTAAGGGCATATAACTTCCAAAGGGTAGGTTTCAGGGCACATGTTAATAGGGACTTTTTGGCTTATTTTAATGAGTTCTATACACAGCAGAAGTTTGGAACCCTATTTTAGAAACACATTGTATGTAAGATCACCTCTAGAGCTATCTTGATAGAATGCAATTTTAAATATTCAAATCGATTTAGCCGTTTCGAAGAAATCAGTGGGGATTCGTTGACTGGCTTTCTTAATAACCATATTTTTCCATTTTCTGGAAAATGTTATCTCATGTTATAGAAGATTACATGGACCATTCGGAATATTCCTTAATACATCACAGTTTAATTTATCTAAATCGATTAAGCCGTTTTACAGCTGTGGGTGAGCATACATAATAAAGAAGATTTTGATAAATTGAGAGCCTGTTCCTTTTATGAGGACGACCAATATGCAGTGAGGACGCGTGGGTTGGAACAAATTCATTTAAAATTCAGGTGTTGGTTTTTTGGAAAAACGCTCGGACACGTCGGTTTTTTTTGGACTGCGGTTTTTGTGTGGATAAACTTATCTGTACAGAGTGGGCCAGAAATAAATTGCGACCATCAACTTCATTTTTTCAAATGGAAACATTTGTTTTTTATTTTATTTTTGAATTCTGCATTGAATTCTAAGTATTTTTCATGTACAAGGTCCTATACTGAAAATTAACAGTTGTTAAAATATTACATTTATTTCAAATTTGAAGAAAGACAACATATCAAATTAAATGTTCAAATTGTTGACCATTAACTTCATAACAATACCTAAGACAGTTTTCAAATTCTCCTAACACTTCATTTAGCGTTTGTGTCAGGATTCGTAGTATTTCGGCCCTAATTCTATTATTTAATTCCTCGATATTTTCCGGCTTATTGAACTAGACTTTCGATTTCACGTAACCCCCAAAGATAAAAATCTAACGGGCTTAGATCTGGAGACCTAGCTGGCCATTCGATATTACCTCCTTCCGATCCCTCTATTTGGGAAAATATTGTCAAGATAATCTCGCACTGTTCGCGAATAGTGCAGGGGCGCTCCATCCTGTTGAAACTATACCGAATCTGCCAGTATATTGGGCTTTTCACCATTCGGGTAAAATTCTGGGGGGTTAAACAGGGTATTATGTCATTTTGTACTAGGTCTAAATACTTTTCCGAGTTAAGTGTTCCCTCAATATAAAAAGGACCCACAATTGAAGTACTCACAATTCCGGCCCATACGTTAACGTTTTTGGAAAACTGTGTATGACTTTCCATAATCCAATGTGGGTTTTCTGATGCGCAATATCGAAAATTTAGCCTGTTTACTGAATCATTTAAACAAAATGTTGCCTCGTCGGAAAAAACTATCTTACCTGAAATGTGCGGGTTGGCATTGCATCTAGCTATCATTATTTCGCAAAATTCTACTCTCCGGTCCAAATCATCTTCAGTCTTTATTTCTATGCAAGCATTTTTGAACACAATATTTACATTGACTGCTCTTCGGCTATTTGTCTAGTGGATTTGTGAGGATTTTCTTGTAAATCGAGCATCTTCTGGAAGATGTTTGGTTTGGTAATTGCCTCTGAGGTGACCAAATTCTAGAAACTTTTTTCTATTTTACTAACTACCGATCATGTAATAGGCCGCTCCGGGTACTTCATATTAAACAATTCGCTTCAGCTTTGGTTCGAGTTCTGTCGCCATATCCTACCATCGTCAAAATTTCTATTCGCTGCTTTTCAGTTAAACGCGCCATACTTTGAACCTTGGCAACTACACTTAACAACTACTTATTTGAAGTAAAATTATAGTATAGTTTCTATGGAAATAAACAAGTGTTAAAAACTCCAGCATTAAAGGGTTTCCATTCATGCGACTAAAATACCGCCAACAATCATAAAATCAAACGTAACTAAATAACAACAAGCATAAAAACCAGACGTAATTAAATAGGTTCAAACCAGCAAACACCTTATTTTTACCGTTGTTTTCTTAACTTTAGAAAGAAATGTAATTTTTTTAATAACTGTTAATTTTCGGTATAGGACATTGTACATGAAAAATACTTAGAATTCAATGCAAATGTTTCCATTTGAAAAAATGAAGTTGTTGGTCGCAATTTATTTCTGGCCTCCCTGTATAAATTAATGTATCATCACAAAAACCGCAGTTAAAAAAAAATCGACGTGTCCGAGCTTTTTTCCAAAAAAAAAACAACACTTCAATATTTAATGAATTTGTTCCAACCCACGTGTCCTGACTGTATAAATAAACTTGTCTGATGCTGATTATGATAAGGTTTACTCAGAGCTTTTTGAATGAGTTGTAAAATGCAACAATTTCTCATCGGGAATCGTACTTCAGAATCATTGTGAATTATTGTCACCACCAGATAAACTTATCTCTATTAAACGACATAGAAGCGGGACGACTGACTAGTAAATACACGGCAATTGATCCCTGTGAATTACTTGCTCTGAAAACCTGTTATAAATTTGAAATCCAGGAAATTTATATCATTAAGTAAGTCAAAGAATTAATGCTGATACAAATTTTTTGGAGTTAAGAATAGCTTGATTCTGATTTTTAACCCTTTCTGTTACAACTGCAACAGCTGATCTCTTTTGTAAGCAGAAACTGAATAAAAATAATCATAGAAGTTCTATAGGACAAGAGTTGTCAGAGTTATCAACATTATAGCAGAATATCTGTAAGAACGAAAATTATGTTCAGCTTTGAATAATTTAATTAATAAGTGTACAGAATAAGCAAGAAAAGTGTCGATTTGCAAATATACTATATTAGATTGAAATTGTTAATCTTGTTTAGAAGTCGTTTTGTATATTCATATTATTGATTTACCTTGTTAAGATAAATAATTGTTAGCTAACCGTTCACATTTTTTATACTGTTCTGATGATGGTCTTTTAATAAACCGAAACGTAAACTATTAATTATCTAATGTATATTGATGACTGAATTCGATGAAAATATCATTACAAGTATTTGAATAACTTGGATCCTAGGATCATTGTTTCTAATTTTTACAATACATACCTATGTAATTGTAGATTAGTTTAATGTACTTTCAAATATGCTTTTTTGTTAATGTTGCAGTCGAGCAGATAACCCCCCCTAAAAACAAATTTTGATATGGGGTCAATTTAGTACTAGGACTAGGCATAATGAACAAATGTCAGAACCACTTTGAAATGTACTACATGAAAAGCAAAAGCTATTTTTTATAGTATAACGCCTACTATATTTTCGAAAACCGAAACATAATACGTGATAAAAACACCATTTCAATTTACTGTTTCACTATATATAAATACAGATAGAGCTGTTGTGATTTATTCATAAACACAACAGCTCCTGTCTTTTATGCTATAGTTTAAATAACTGGTTATATCTAATTTGAATATATTTTTAGGAATATGTCTCCAGATACCAAGGCCGGAAATTAAGGGACCTTGAACCTCATGTCTTCGCTCTAGCCGAAGCTGCGTACACGTCCCTTCAAGCTTCCCCTGCGCTCTCACAGAGTCATTGCAACCAAAGTTTAGTTATAAGTGGTGAAAGTGGTGCTGGTAAAACAGAGTCGACAAGATTTATTCTGCAGTATTTGTGTTCCGTCACCAGCGGTGTTTCCACATGGATAGAACAGCAAATTTTAGAAGCTAATACTATTTTGGAAGCTTTTGGTGAGTCCATTTTTCCTAACGAAAACAATTTAGGTATACCCTTCTAACATTATTTTTTAAATTTAAGTCTGTGAGAATTCCACTTTAGTTGCGTCTTTTGTTACAAAAATGTATGTTACATACTGTAACTAGTCAATTTTATTTTCTATTAACGTTTAGTATCTCATTAAAAAATGTATAATTTCATTGAAATACTCACGGTAATTATGTCTTCAGATCAATGTTGTTGCCAACTTATGAATCCCCTTTTCCAATCTCCCCTCCACCAACTAGTAGGTAAAGTACAGTTCTCCATATTTTTTCGTTTAGTTGCCAATAGAATTCATAACCGATTTGTGTTGTATAAAGCACAAGCTCCTTTTTTTTCTTGGTGGCCGGTATAGATGTAGCTACAGGAGTATCAAATACTCGCAATGGTGACACCTAAAGGTTGAAAATATTTTTCCCATGGCAGTCTATAGTTAAATACTTTACAAATTGGATTCTTACTTAGATAGGCCCTCATCAGATAAAATTTCATAGGGAATATACTTCATCTCCAGCAAATACTAGATTGATTATCTGTAATGTGCTGGTTGTTGTGTCCAATGCTGTGTTTTAAAGAAATATTTTGAATAACAATTGAATGTTGTGTTTTTGGGTTACAACTTCAATGTACAGGAAGCGATGGTTAGCATCAGCAACAGCTATGAATCTAACAATAATTAATGAATCAAAGGAAAATCTGTTTGCCACTAAAATTGTTTTCTATATCTTTTCAAGTTTCTTTAGGTTTCCGAATAGCTATAATATTATTTTTTATAGTGTAAGTATGCCAAATATCTCACTAAGATAATATTTTGTAATGTACATACATTAGTGTTCTCTGACAGTCCCTTCCAACACTTTAGTAACAAATTGATAGTATTTCTCGATATTCCAAATCCTCAGACGCAGAAATCTTTAAGTGACATTCAGCTTGGAATCTGCACGAATCACTTTCTTCATGTTGGTGTCACCATTTTGAATTGTAGATCTTACTTTAATTAGTAGAATCCAATTTATATATATATATATATATATATATATATATATATATATATATATATATATATATATATATATATATGTTTTAGGTGGTTTCCGGGAATTTATCCGCGTAGTTGATAACTGATCCCTGCGGGACTCGATGGTAAAATGACGACGTTTCGGCAGAGTCACATCTGCCCTCTTCAGGTCGGTTCGCATAATTCTCGTAGCCTTCTGCTTTCGCTTCTAGTTACTCGAATACTAAGATTTTCTGAAGCGTTTCGCGCTCGCGCCTATTGGTTGGCACCGAACGGCTGCGACTGGCGCTCAGTGGGGCCATCGCTGCTGATTTGTTATTTCCGGTTGAGTTGTTATTCGACGTGTCCGGGCCGGTATAGTGTTTAATAGAATTTTCCAACAATTCGATAAGTTCTGAATTTCATTGCGTGCGTTTAGACTGTGAGGCCTCTTCGCTCTTTCAATTGCCTCTCTTACGAGTCTTGATTTCGGGTGTTCTATATTTGTTACTCTGGTGTTCTCAAAGTCTATTCGGTGTGACATCGTGGTGGCGTGTTCATCAATGGATGTTGTTCTTTCATACTTTCTTACAGCGTTCTGGTGTTCATCACGTCTAGCTTGAATTCTTCTATTAGTTTAGCCCACATATTGTTTATGACAGTCTGCACATGGAATCTCGTACACTCCCTGTTGTGTTGTTCTAAAGGGATCCTCGTCTTCGGAGTCCTCAACACCGTGCTTATTTTTCTGTCTGTATTGAAAAAATATCATATTTGTTTTCGTCATAATGAGCCCTTTTCATTTGATATATCACGATTCTATAATTTGCCCCCCTTAGAGGTTTCTCTTTATTTTTCAGTAAACTTCGGTGACGTTTTATAGTTTCGCAGGTAAGGGGGGGGGAATGGGTAAATTTTGGTATATTTTCGTTAACTAATTAATTTTTTAATATGAAAAAAGTAGTTTAGGAGAAAATTGCTGTGATGTGACAGAGGCAGAAATCCGTCATATTATAAGGGTATCCATATGTTGTATATACGGAACCCTAAAAAGTATATTCAATTTTCTTATTTTAACTACAAAATTGTTTATCATAATATATGCATTTTTTTAATAGGAGGATCATGTAGCTAAAATGTTATGGTGTTGTAGTTTTTTAATTATTTAATTTTTCAAACTCAGTATGGAAATTGAAGCTTCATAGAACAGATATGCCCAAGAAAGTATTGTCCAAATAAATTGTGGGCAGTCTCGTAAATTATTATAGTTATACTATCGGCAATACATACTTCAGATCGTAAAGCTGCAGCAAATTGGCCCACATTTGCGACCACGAGTCTAACTTCTTAGTTAGACCCGTGGATGTCAGTTTTTTGAGTAACGTGCAAGATATAAGTTTAAATCTTTGTGCACACACAAATGAGTATTAACTAGTAAAGAAAATAGTGCCTCCATATTTTTTTAAATGTTAAATAAAATTTGTGTATTTCTACAAATCTATCTTTTAAACATATTTTATTTTACACATTTTTAACATGGAAAAACTAATGGTGGGTGCAATTGTTCAAAACATGAATTTGAAGTTGATATAGTAGTTGGATGACATTTCGACTAACATGTAAGATACTTAATTCATACTTAATTTAATATTAATTTGCAAGAAAATAAAGATCCGACAAACTTGGCGCGAGTCCAGTATTACTATTTGCGTTTTCAAAAATGTCCTGATGAAGTATAGAAAATATGCCAAATGATTCTGACGAGTGCAGAAGCTTACCAAATGAATTTAAAGTTCTTATAGTAGGCCGTTTTGTTAATATTAAATGAAGTGTGTACAAAGTTACAACCCTGTATCTTACACGTTGTAACTATAACAACTCTTTTTTGTCTAAAAATATGCACATTAAAAAATATTTAAAGGGCAGCTTTGTAAAAACACATAAATTTTCTTAATTATTTGATATTTAGGAAAATATGAAGGTGGTGTATGATTTTTTGTGTTTTATATTAAATGAAATGTGCACAAAGTCTCAGCTTAATCACATTCGTCAAACTGTCATCCATCACTCCTGATATTTTGTAATATTATATGTAATTAAAGTATATAATTTCAGTCTATTAAAAATTGTCGAATCAATTTTTTCCTTCCTCTTGAAGCTGAATACTCTCAATAATGACAGGAAGAAATGTGGTTGCAATAGTGGTGTTTGGAATATATCTTTCTGCTAGGTGTGCGTTGACCACTGTCATAAACGAACGAATGTTGCATTTCTGATTAGAATAATCGGGTAGAGACTGGAGAATATAAATTGGATGGAAACAATTTGCTAAAAGATTTGGTCGAACCTAATTTATTTTACGAATCAACTTTATATTAAAGTCTTGGGACCTGAAACTTTTCAAGACAGTTTTTGCAATGATAGGTGAATATGTATGTTTCGGTTGCATTCTTGTACTGGGGGATAATGCATACCTCTACCTTCCTAATTTTTACATTAATGAATACTTCATTGTTTTAGTTTAGAGATGACAGGTTCTGCCTCAAACTGCATTTTTCTAATGTTTATAGGCTTACAGTGGTGATCAGTGTATGAGAACTATATGGCCGTTAAGTCCGGCACCAGATTTGGGAGTATCTGGTGGCTTGTTTTCTTGAGTCGTCAATCAAGTCGGATTTAATTATATACTTAATACCATATTACCTTCGAAGTTTGACGCGTTCGCCCGTTTTTACACTACCCTTCCCGTTATGTGCATATACAGCAACCAATCGATGTCTGTTGATATGTATTATCTTCGTCGGTTATATTATTGTTAATGTTGAACGGGATTTATAGACATGCACATATGACTTGAAGTAGTAATAAAGGAGACAGACCTATATATTTCTCCACCGTGATGATTCATTCCTTCTCTAAACCCCTATAACAGTATAGTAGTATTAAATATATGGGTTTAAATATCTAACAATACAAGTCCCAACATTCATCTTTTGTGGATACTTCGTAGCTGTATCCGAGTTAGTAATGGATATCATTGCATGTCGCAGATTTTCTATTTGTCGTTGTGCTATGATCCTATTTGTGATTTCGATAGTCGTTCAATGATGCAATTGTAATTCATGGATCAGTTTTGCTTAGTGGGGTAGCCTTTTATGAGAACGTTATGAACCGTTTTACAAAATTTCTAGTTATCATGAATAACGCATAAGTTAGGTTTTTGAACAATGTCAGTTAAAATGACAGTATTTTTATTTACAAAAATTAGGGGCCTATCTGAGCAAGTTTCCTTTGAAACTGATCCAGTTCTTAGAAACTTTGATATTAAGTTCCTTATAAACTTTAGGCAATCAGCTCTTTTTGAATCCGTCTCATTACAAATACCTTTATGTCATTAAAGAATTATAGCAAAATTTGTTTACTTTTGAATTAGCCCTGTTTGTATTGCACCATCCAGTTTAAAAAATAACGTCAACTGGCATCGCGGCGCCATATTCTCCAAATAACAATTACTTAAAAAATCTGCTTTTACCTCAAAGAATATTCATATTTTACCTATACCTATTTCTAATTAAGACCAATAAATAATAGTTCATATTCTCTATCGTTGCAGGTAATGCAAAAACCGTACGGAACGATAATTCGAGCAGGTTTGGAAAATTCATGCAAGTATGTTTCGATTCGAGGTGGATGATCGCTGGATGTATAGTTCAAGATTATTTACTCGAACAATCGAGAATCACGTTTCAAGGACCGGGAGAGCGGAATTATCACGTTTTTTACCAGCTTGTTGAAGAAGCAAAAGTAAGTATGCATTTTCTAGCCCCTAATATAGAGCTTCGTGTAACTTTAGGATGACTGGTATATATATTTTTAAAGAAGGAAGTTAAATATTTATTTTTATTATGAAAGTCAAGATTTTGAGAAATACAATATTTAAAATAAACGGAAAGTCACTTATTTCATTTTGTGGCAGAGCATTTACTACAAAACTAGAAGATTACACCTACTCATTTTAATCTAAATTAAAATCCTGACTATGTTTAATAATTTTTATGCACCATCTTTAAATGTGTACTAACTCGATCTATGAATAAATATATTTCTACATTTACTCCGTAATGAATTCGATTTCTCAACAGCGTTAATTATCGACTATATGCTGAGTAAGAAATCAAGTTATTAACCCAGACAGCTTAAGTATCTATGTTCCTATCATATGTTTCCTTTTTATCAGGCGTTACTGTTTATTGCTTATACTCTTAATTATCGTGAATAGCAAAAACTGGTGTTTTCTACTTTTTGTTATATGCACAACACGCAATCTTAGCTAAATATATTGTAAATGGTAAAGAAAAAAGATGATGAAGAGATTGCGTGGACAAGCTAAATATGGAACTATAAGTAGATTAAAATTGCCCAGCTTTGAATTAATTTTAATGTATTTTTTCATATTTCATTAAATCTATCACATTACTCGGAAAAATATTTTTCTTTGTTTTTCTAAATTTAAATACTGTACCTACTTACGCATTTAGTTTTTCTTTATGATTGTAAATATGTTTAATTTCACCTATTAGTGCCTTCCAGTTGAATTTTATTCCTGCCATAGTTTTTAGTGACTGAAATTCAATATTTGAATTTTTAGATAAATAATTTATATTTAAAATAAAAACCGTTTAGAAACCGTGTGTTATCAGTGTATTTCAATTGAAAATTTTAGCGAACTCTTATCTCCCTCTCTAATTTTTATTCTCTGTATATTTTCCAAATATATTTTAAATTTTTTATTTGTTTTATTATTTGGACCACTCTCTATAAATGTAGTTCTAATTCACTCTATATTGGATCCACACTGTATATCCTTCTGTGTATTGGTCACCCCTATATAACTTATTGATCTATCATTTTCTGAATCACCGTGTACAACTATAATTCAAGTCAATACAATATTACAACGGTCCTGATATCTTTACAACCACCCTATATAAGTATAAATCCTCTCCACACTTTCAATTTTTCTACTGTTTAAATTATTCCTGTATACCAATGATTTTACTTCGCCCCATATGTATTCCAGTTATGCAACTGCTCATGGTCTACCCTATATAACAAAATTCACCTTTTTGAACCACATTTTATGTCTATAATTTTAGTCTACCATTTTTTGAACCACCCGGTAAATGCAACTGCTTCTAAAATTTTTATAACCCATGTCTATAATTATACCCCGTCCTACGTTCTATAATTCAAATGTCCTAACTGCTTACGCTTGTATAACAAATTACATCGATACACCATGAATAACAATAACCCTTACTGGAAACACTATAGTTTTGCTTCAATCTTATTTCAACCATCTTGTATACGCAACTACTTGTGTGCCACCCAATACAAGATTTTTAAAACCACCCTGTATAACTAATTCAATTCAACTATGTATACAACTGCTTATGTACCACCTAATATCACATGCACGCACACACCTACAATCGTATACTATATAAGAAGAGTTTGCCGACAACAAATTTTCGTTTCGAAAAACTAACGGAATATTTTCTGCCATTTCACGTGACTATAAGCCCCCTAACTTAACTTCGTCTCTAAAAGAAACTTACTTCAAACGAATCAAAATGAAAACCATTACAAACACCCTGTACGATATACTTTCATGGCATATCTTGACTTTTAAACTAGATATTTATGATGAAAATTTGACATTTGCCATGATGTTTAACGTTTTTTTGCATTTATTTTTCCGATTAAAAAAAATGGTAAGTTTTACGTTATAAAGAAATAAAGGAAATCAAGCTAGAACATATCTTTGTAGAATACCAATTTATAATATTCAAATTTGTTGAACGGATTTAGAGAAAACAGTGAAGAGTCATTGAAATTCACTGAAATCTAGTCCCTTATTTACTTTTTTCTTATTTTCTGGAAAACCTTAAATTCATGTTATAGACAATTATATGAGACCTTTCTTAATATAATTCAGTTTAAATCATGAAAATTGCCCAAGCCATTTTTGAATAATCGCTCGTCATACATAAAAAAAAAGTTTTAGACGAATTGATAACATCCTCCTTTTTGGAAGTCGGTTAATTACCGGAATTTTTATAGGTTTATAGGCTCTTGAGTTTGGTGGCGCAATCAAAATAAACCAATTGCTAATGCTAATTAGAAAATAAAAAATAAATGCATGAAGTGATGTAACAAATGTACATTTTAAAATGTTTGTAATTGTAGAATGCAGAGTTTACCACATACTCAAAATACTAATACATACATTGGGTAATATATTTTTTTAAATGAACAGTTCGTAGACACATTTAATATATTAATCAATTACTCACAGTTGAACTACCACTAGAAAGGAATGATAGTTTGAGGATATTGTTTCAAGAACATTTTTTATCCTAGAAGCGATCGGTGTCGTACTGAAATGAAACAGGGTCGGCTTAGGTAAATTTCGTAACACTATGTATCCAGATATTTCAGCTTGTTTATTATTGATGTGACATTAAATTTATAATTCTTGTTTAAGGCACTAGAATTGCATATACTGTATACGTCTAACACAAAATTTATATAATAAATTAGAAATTCGTCCATAATCTATATATGTTTTTTTCTGTTTCAGTATAATAACGAGTTCGCCTCCAACTTCTTTCTCAAAAACGCACAAAGTTATAATTATCTGAACCAATCAGATGGTATAAAGTTAGATGGAGATTCAAGAAGACTAGACAGTTTAATGTTAGCGTTCAACGTTCTTCAAGTTCCTTCAAATAGGTGTAACGGGATCTTCCAAACTTTATCAGCTATTTTATGGTTGGGAAATTTAACTTTTGAAGATGTTGACGGTGAACGATGTCAGTTAACCAAAGAAGATGTAAATATTGTAGAGATTTTATCAAAGTTATTGGGATTAGAAATTGACAATTTAAATCAAGTACTTTTAATTAGACAAATTAATGTTAGAGGCAATATCACTGAAATACCTCTGAAATTACAGGAAGTAAGTCATGTTTCCTAATTTGTTAGCTTATTTCCAGTAGTGTTGTTAATGCTTTTAATTGATTGACATGTTTTTTATTTTATATTATTTTTCGTTGTTATTTTAGGCTAGAGAAAATCGTAACGCAATGGCTAAAGCACTATATTCCCGAACGTTTGCTTGGTTGATTAATCATATTAATAATTGCACAAATCCAGGTCAAGACTCTACAAGATTTCTTGGAGTATTGGATATTTTCGGATTTGAGAATTTTGCTGTTAATTCTTTTGAACAATTGTGCATAAACTATACGAACGAAAAACTGCACAAATTTTTTAATCATTATGTTTTTGCTCTGGAACAGGATATTGTAAGTAATATATTAATTTTAAGCCACTTTTATTAATTATGTACATCTTGTTTTTAGTATATGCAAGAAGAAATTAAATTTAACCATATTGAATTCACAGATAACACTTTATGTTTAGAGTTATTAGAAAAACCACCACGTTGTGTTTTGAGATTGTTATCTGAACAATGCCATTTACCAAAGGGTTGTGATGCTTCTTATATTTCTAATTTACATACGGAATTCGAAAATCACGAAAGATATGTTAAAGGTAAGTTCTAGTTGTATTAAGTTGTCAATATATTGTTTGTGTCTAGGGTATTTATAATGATGTGTCCTGTCAAGATTTTTAAAGGCATGCTTTCTTGTCATACATAACCTTGCGTGAAGAGATTTTAATTATAACCTTGTTTTAGTTCTGTATTAGTTCATTTAGTTAATACATTAGTATTAATGTATTTTTGACAATATTTATCTTTGTCTTGCACCTTCGGACTTGAGAACGGCTGTAAGTTTCAGGCCTCGAAACTAATGGGATTTGACAGAATTATTCAACGATTGTGGGCTTGGGCCTTTCATTTCCCTAGTCTCATGATTCATAATATTTTATTTGGTACTAGCTGAAAGCCGCAACTTCGTCATTGGCAGACTACTGTTTTTTGAAATAAAACCCCCGGATTCTATTAAATGAGAGGGTGGAAATCGAATTCGAAGCAAAATTTGGGGATATTTTATAGGAATGTGATTTTCTATCGAAACATTTTATTGTTTAAAATTTGATTTAGATAAAATATATTAAAAACAATTCAACATAAAAATGTTGATAACTTTTTTTGGAGCAGAGATAGAGATAGGTATCATAGAAAATGACGCATTTAAAAGTTTGTGTGATGAAAATTGACTGATGGCCGTTCAAAATTTGTCATTTTTTCGGTTTTTATTGAATTTATTACACTATTCAAAAGTGCTGCTAAATAGTATTGATTATGTAATTGATTTTTATTCAATAAAGACATAAGTTTATTTAATTTAAAATTTCAATAAGAAGTAAGTTTTATATGAACGTATATAATTTTCATTTTTTTAAACAATGTAATAACTATTAATTTATAAAAAATCTTTTTTGTTTATCTATAATGTATGTTATTGAAAAATACATTTTTAATTCACACGATTTAAATTTCCTTTACTCACTTAAGTTAATCATTTTTTAGTTATGGATTTAAACCATTAATCTTTGTTAAATATATTTGAATATTTGTATTTGCTTTCATATAAATTAATGTTATTATTAAAATCGATGTATTAAATATTACATATGTATATAAAATGTTAAATAAAAAACACAATCTTCCTTTTTTTATATTCACAAAACAGCAAATTGTAAGAAAAATAGTTATTGATATGTTAAAAAAATGTTTTAATATATTTTAATTGAAACGGATTTTTAATTGTTTTTTGATAACATTCTCTATAAAGGTATTTTTCTATAAAACACTCCAATATTTTGCGTCGTTTTTAAGATATACTCAAAAACCGTAAGTCTTGATTTTCGCCTCTATCTCCATTCTCCACTTTCTAATTTAATAGAACTCCGCAGTTTTTCATTCTGAATCACCAGTTGAACGACACATGGGATAAGAAAACTCATCAATGTTGGTGTTCCATACGATTTAATTAATAGCCTACACACGTCTCTCTCTCGTCTCACGTTTATGTACGACATTTCGCAGTTTCTAGTTAAATTCTAATTACAAATTTTATACCGAAGTCGTCAGTAAAGGGTGCTGTACTAACTGTGACTTATATACTCTACAAAAAGTGCATCGTGGTGCAATAACAGTAAAGAACATTCATCCGAATTTTGCATTGTGTTTTTTTTATTACAAATCACTCGGTATCTTATCGTTATATAAATTAATGGTTTATCATCTGAAATGTGCTAAATTACCATCAGTCTTCGGCGAGCTACCGGCGGACTCAGGCATTACTTGGAAATGTAAGGACAAACCCCTCAGAGAAGATCCTTCTAAACTATTGCACGATTTAGTTAAAAGCGTAAACACTATTATGTCTGATTTATCAGGAATAAAATCTGAACAATCCAACCTTGCTGTGTCGGTTAAATTTTTTGGAGATAAAATAGACGAGTTCAATACACAGATGGAAAATTTCCGTAAAGTATCTAAAGCAATAGCCGAGGTTCAACATGATATGGCTGCACTTAGAAATGAATGTTCCATGCTTAAATCTGAAGTCGAATTCCTTAAGCAGCAAGACCGCATAAATAACATTGAAATTTGTGGTGTTCCGGAAAAGAAGAATGAAAATATCATTTCCATAATCAAAAAAATCGGCTCTGCATTAGGAATCGATGTCATAGATGGTGACATTGATACGATACATCGAGTTGCACGTTTTTCGTCTGATAATGAGACTGGCAAATATCCTAAAAACATAGTGATGAAATTTTCACCACTTGAGAAAAAAACTGATCTCATGAACGCTTTTAAAGCTAATGGAAAATGTTTAAACACTAAAATACTTGGTCTTGAACAAGACTCGAGGATATTTATGAACGAACATTTATCCCCTTACTACAAGCTTCTCTTCAAGAAAGCTCGAGATTTTTGTAAAAAATCAGATTATAAATACTGCTGGGTGAAAGGGATGAAAATTTTTATTAAAAAAGAGGAGTCCAGTCGTGCGGTGTATATCCAGAATGACAGTTTTTTATCATAAGTTCAAACATACTCTTCTCAAATTTAATTTACTACTTCTGTGTTGTTTGAATAATGATTTCTCAGTCTATTACCAAAATACCAGAGGGCTATGAACTAAAACAGTGGATTTCTATCAGTCAGTATGTGCTAATATTTTGATCCGTCCATCATGGCAAAAGTGATGGGGGTGGAGTGTTATTTGCGTTATCTTCTGTGTTTTTCTGTCGACCTACTCTCCAAGTGGTCCAGTGTAAATAGTGTTATTGAGGACTTATGGGTTTCCGTGGCACTGAAGGGTGGTAAGAGGATGCTTATTGCTCCCCATAATGTCATTGAACCCTGTAGCCGGTGCTTTTCGGATTGGTTTTATTTAAATGATTTAAAGCAGTTTAATAGCATCTTTAATATACACAATAAAATCTTAGATCTAGTTTTATCGACATCTCTGAAAATTGATTTGAATAAATGTAATAATCCATTTGTTACTGAAGACAACCACCATATGTCTCTTAATCTTACCATTGATCTTAATTGTACAAAAGCACTTCCCTGTAATTCTTATAGTAAATTAAAATTTAATGGTGCTGACTACAATGTGATTAATGATAGAATTAGAGAACATGATTGGGACAAAACTTTTTGCTCAGCTGATGTTGATGTGAATATCCTATCATTTTATAAAGTCTTAGACGAAATTGTTAATACTTATGTACCTAAAATTATAATTAGTTAATCTGCATACCCCCTTTGGTTCTCTAAAACCACTATAAATTTTTATCTAGAATAAGGCTAAGGCGCTTAGAAAATGGAAGACTTATAAACAGTCTGCTGATTATCTGTTATTTTTTGAATTTGTTGCTTACGTTTTTCTTTCTTTCTTTTCTTTTTTTTTCCTTTTGTAATTTAATTAAATGTACTTGCTTGTTCTCATGTTACAATTATTGTTAACTTGTGCCACCCTGTAATAGGGCAGCTGCGACTGTCTGTAGGGGGCCGTACTCTTTAAATAAATAAATAAATAAATAAATAATATAAAAACTCCAAATGCTGAGAACTAAGTTTTTTTTTGATTAGTTATTTTTATTTTTCTTTCCCAACATCTAGAAGAATCCCGAATTCCGAATTTTCTGATTGTGTTCCAATATAATGTTTTCCTAAAATCTGCTGCGAATAAAAAGGTTACTCTCCCAAACTATAATATAAAAGACATATAATGCAAAATTTTACTTCAGTTTTCTTTCCTACCTAAGTATCATGAACTCGAAGCACTCAGAACAATATTTGCATTGATGAGTTTTCAACTTTTACGGTAACTTTTTCTACCGTACTGAAAAATGAATACCAAGTCTACTTCCGCTTCTAGATGAAATACATTTCTTTGTCAAAGTCAGGAAAGAAATGAGGTTCAGTAAACATCGCGTTTCGGAATGTTTACAAATGTCCAGCAGTTTCACCAGTTCTGTGTGATATAGCTTGCCCCGTGAGTCTACAGTGGATGTATATTTACGCTGCGTCATAAGTTTTAATTTTTCTGTACAACAGATATTTCGATATTTCCATGCCATGCACCCATTGTAAATTCAGTATTACTGCAAATTAATTCATTATACTTGCTGTTCAATACTAGAAATGTTTTTGTATTCATTGGCTATTTTAGCAGATACAAAAAGTAATAATATCAAAACTGCACTCAAAAAACTGTTTTTTTTTTCTGATTTCAATGATATAAATTGTGTTGGGTGAAATCAATCCTTTTTATTACTTTTTAGCAAAAACGAATAATTGTGAAGTTTTTAATACGTTGTCGTTGTTGTCCAGTAGGCTTATCGATGTAAAAAGAAGTCACCCAAATTGATCTATTTTTCAGCGATTAAAATGAAAACAACAAAAAATTAACAAGAAAGAATAAAAGTATTTAAAATGTTTTCTGAAACACAAACAAGACCCTTTAACAAAAGATAAAACAATTTAGATAAAATTTTCAAATTGGTGTCCATTAGTTTGAACACATAGTTCACATCGCTTTGAAACATCCCTCATGGCATTATAAATGTCAATATTTGAGACAGAACCAACAATTTGTATAAAACTATGTCTAAGTTCATTTTTATATTATTATATGTCTTTTTGTATAATTTATCTTTAATATATCCCCAAAAGATAAAACCAGCGACGGTAAAATCGGGTGAACGTGGTGGCCATCTAATCGGCCCATTGGTCCCTATCCGGTTGTCTCTAAAATGAAGAGACAGTAAGTCGGTGATATGGTGAGTATTGTGAGGGAATGCTCCGTCTTGCTGAAAAAATATGTGTTGTCTATCTTTATATTTATTATGATATGGTGAGTATTGTGAGGGACACTGAAGCCAAAACGTCACTGATTTTGGATATTATGGTACGCCTAGGATTAACATCGGACGACCAGTACTCGATGAAAATTACAACACTACTAATGTAAGCTTCATCTGTCCAAGTAATCTTGGTAAAAAGTAACTGATTTTCTCTAATTTGTCGAAGATCCTAAATGCAACATTCCAAGCGTCGTGCAGGATCGTTTAGTAACATTGCTGTTTTCGTATTCTGTAGGTTTTCGATATATATTTCCTTAAAACTGATATCCCACCCACACTCTGACTCAATTTGACGGCTTGAAATCGTAGGATTCGCAAGTACAACTACAATAATGGAATCTGCCTTCAGCATTCCCAATATTATAATTCTTGACTTTGGTTTGTTAAAACTACCATAATTACACGGATTTGCTTTTAATCGTTTTTTCCGTATATCGGGTGAAATATAATTCACATACAGGTTCAGATTATTATTACATTGAATAAATCATTATAACTTTTAAAATTTCTCTCTATTTTCATAAGACATTTTGATGTTGTCATCGAACGAATATTTTACGTGACATACCCCTACTAGACGATGATAAGCCTACTAGACAACAACGAAAACGTATTAAACACTTCAAAATTATACAACTCGAACATTATAAAACTCGAAATTTAAGATGTCTGGAGTAAACCAAAATTGAAAATATTTACAATTATGCCTTAATATATAATACTAAAAATCTATCGGTAAATTAGTGGGGAAAAATCACTATGCTAATACACTAATCCCTAAATAGCTGGCCTTCCAACATAATAGGGTAATTGAGTTATTAAATACTCAAGTTCTTAAGTTACAAATTTCTAGGGATTCCTGTGTGATAAATTATACAATGGGCTAATTGGGATTGGACCTTTGTCTGAATTTATAAGGTTATTATTTTTATATTGAACACACATCGATTTTCAGGCGACGATCGGCGAAAATGGGAGTCTGAGTTCGGAATCAAACATTATGCAGGCTGTGTAACATATAATGCTAGAGGAATAGTTGACAAAAACAGGGATGTACAGCAAGATGTATTTTTCGACATTATATCTAGAAGTAGTAATGAATTTGTCCAAGATTTATCCACATTCCAAGACCTATCAAATAATCTTAATCAAAAATCATTAACTAACGGAGTAAGTACAGTTTCTAGAGGGACCAGCAAAGGAAAACCCACGGTTTCTGATACGTTCAGGCACCAACTTCAGGCATTAGTTGATGTTTTACAGTCAACTACTCCTTGGTACGTCCGTTGCATAAAACCCAATAAGCATAAATTACCAAATAATTATGACGATCAATTAGTTCTTGATCAGCTCAAATATTTAGGAATGTTAGATATAATAAGAATACGTAAAGAGGGCTTCCCGATTCATATGAGCTTCGAAGATTTTGTAATTCGTTATCACTGTCTTTCCAAAAATCGACTTCCGCCCGACATGATGTCTGCTTGTCGTAATTTAATCGAAAGTTACAATATTCCCAAAACCGAATGGCAATTAGGAAAAACCAAAGTGTTTATGAGGTCCCATGTCCATGAACCGCTTGAAGAGGCTCGCAATAAACTAGTGAAAACACGTGCAATAATTATACAGAAAACCTACAGAATGTATATCTGTAGAAAAGAATATCTCAAGATTCGAAATTCTGTGTTAAGAATTCAGCACGCTTACAAGGGATGGAAATTAAGGATCGAGTTCTTGAGGAAGCGGCGAGCTGCAGTAGTCATCCAGAGCCATTTAAGAGGTGTGTTTGCGAGAGAAGTTGCAGCAGCCTTAAGGGAAATGAAGAGAGTTGAAGAAGAAATGCGAAAAAGAGAAAAGTTGGAAGAGGAGAAGAGACAAAGAGAAGCTGAACGGAAAGCAAGAGAAGAGGAAGAGGCCAAGCGATTGGCGGAAGAAAATCAACTGGCAGAACTCCCACCTCCGCCTTCGTTTGTGATGGAGACAGATGAATTAGAACAAAGTGAAAAGTAAGTTGTACTATATATTATTTTATCTTAGTATAAAAGTTACAGAAAGCTATAGTTGATTGAATTTTTGAAACTGATATTAATAGTATGGATCTTGTGAGTATACATTATTTTCATTAAGTTCCCCATGCATATGGAGGAGGAAACTGTGCTACTTTTACGAAAGAGTCACGTTCCATAATGTTTATATCTTTTTTCTATGTGTGTGTAATAAAAATAGTTTTGTAATTTCATGGATTTCTGTCATAAAAATGGGTTCCATATTGTTTGATGAATAGTTTCTTTATAAAATAAAATATTCTTTTTGTTTAAAAATTCACTGTTCTAACATAGTGTTATCAAAACTGAAATTTATTTGTCAATTAGCAGTTGGGTGTTATTTTAGTTATCCTTTTTAAACATAGTTTCAATGAATTTATTCTAAAACGTATTATTCGTTAATATTAGTAATTAATTATGTCTCATTTTTTAAATTATTAGGGCGGCCGAGCACGAAATTGCTGCCCTTTCTCAAATGGCTGAGCAACTTAAACACAATCGTGGTGAAGCTGTTACAGAATCTGTAGATCTCGATAATCTCTTTGCTTTCCTCACCGATGTACAGCCGCAGAACCGAAATCAAATTATTGATGAAATTGGTGAAAAAATGAACGAACTTGTTGAAGATTTGGATGTTGAACTCGAAACGGTTATACAACAAGAATTAGAAGGTCTAGCTCAAGAACAAGCTCAACCTACACCACCCAAAATGGGATTACCAACACTTCCCGAACCGACGTGTAAGTAAACTATATTTTATCACTAATAAAAGAGAACCTTCAAAGTTATTGGCAGTAAATAATACAATTTAATATTGTATATTAGTTCCTATGTAAATATCCCAAATTTGTTTTAGTTATTCATAATTTCATTTGAAAAATGTTTGTGTACTCCCATGTATCTCGTAATTTGGGTCATCTTCGTTATAAGCAATTTCAGAATAATACTATCAGTAATTTTTAAGGTTACTTGGGTACTTTTTAGGGGATTGGAGTTACTGATATTTCTCCATTTTTTATATCATGCTTAATTAAAGTACTTAATGAAACGTATTGTAATGTTTTTATTTTCACACTCGGGTTCTGTTCAGTTCTTGGATTTATTTAAAAAACACGGTCCAACTCACTCTAATTTATTTCCACCACTTAAACACAATTTATATTCACAGAAACTATTTACATTTTATCTTAACTATACAATACGACCGACGAAAACTGAACGAATCCCATCGCCAGCTGTCCGGATTTATATATTTCTCTTGGAATTATTCTGGCAAGTCAACGAACTACTTTCATTTTCTGGAAGCTTTAAGGGTAACGGCGGCGGTCGGCCTGTTGAGAGACGAAACATTTCGGATTCCCAGAAGTATCGGAATAATGTCCCTTCCACGAATTGGTTGATGGCCGATTGCACTAGCTGTCGGATGAATTCTCGTAACAGTATATTAAATTAAAAATTATTTCATTCTTAATTGTCCTATTGGGGAGGAAACTAGTATAGTTCGTTGTGTTTATTTAAAAAACGACAATAAAACAACTTATTTGGTCTGCTCTTTAAGCAATAGTATGTTGGTGACAATTCTTTTGATCGTGGTAGGGATAAAGAAACTGTTTTTAATTATTGAAATTTAAGCAGAAGCTTCACACTGATGTAAAATTTATGTTTCTACATCTCGCACATTGGACGAGTAAAAATTACATACAGGCTGTTTCAGTCCCTATGCAAAATTGTCTTTTATAAGGATTGGATTTGTATGATACCTCTTAACGAATATTAAGTTTGAACTACATTCAATGTTTTTTAGAAGTCTCATTTCACCAGCATGCTTCTTCTTTTGGTTCATTTTTTGACATCGTTCGTTGTCATCACATCAATCTTGATTTCCTCCGCAAATAGGCTTACATTTCAGTAATGTGCTGGTCCGCTTTTCAGCCTTACCACTTACCACATGACTGTATTGTTCTACTTCATTTCATCTTATTTTGGTTATATTTCTCAGCCAGGCGTTTGTTCTATGATCTTTGTTTTACTTTTAGTTAGTTCATCAATTGTTTCTTAAGATTCACATTTGGCTCATGTTGTTAGAACTCATAGGTGACATTGGTTGATACTACTCTAAATCAGCCCAAAAAACTATTATTCAAAAATTGTTTATTGGATTTCTTTACAGACAATTTTAATTGTTAAGTCAAAAAGAATAATGTTGATACCAAGGAATACCAATTGATATTTGTTTTATTTGAAATAAATAACAACCAAACCATAATAATATGCTTTAAGAAAAGAGTATAAGTAAGGCATCAAATTTGAACCTTTTACCCCATGAATAAGGACAGTAAATAAAAAACTACAATAAGCAATGAAAAAGTACAAGAAGACAAAAACTTTCGTGAAGAAGAGCTGTAATTAAAAAAAGTTGGGAATGTTTTAAGAGACACAACAGCTCTTCGAAGAATGTCACTCCATTTAGGTTTCATTAAGAGTGTAAACGGATACTGAAAAGACAAAAACACAAAGTGCTATGCATTTTTTTCTTTTATTTTAAGAATTAGTATCTGCCCTTTAACTTTCTAACTGGTGCTCTAAAACGAACTGTACTATCTACATATAATGGTAAATATTCTAATTTTAAATGCTATTTATTTTCAGGTCCTCCTCCTCCTCCACCAGCCGCGTTCCAAAATGGTACTGAAACCCCACCCACAACGACAGAAAAGAAAGAAGAAAAGACTGAAGGTGACGAACCTATATATGAAGCTGTGATCCCCCGAGAAGAACCAGTACCGGTTTGCGTCTCACCACCACCGCTTCCAACTCCTCCAAGAATGTGTTCCGAATCTCCGAAACCAACGCCACCTATTTCAAGGTCTAGTAGTAGTGGTGTGGTGAGTACACTTAATCATCACTTATGGTTTTACAATCTCCTTCTCAATAATGATTAAAGCTGCTCACAAGTAGAAATCCAATATCAATTATTCGAGTAAAATTATATTTCGGAAATATGTGATCCATGCCAAAGAATTGCAAGAAAATTAAGTAAAAATTCTTGCATTAGATTGAAAGATGAAAAGGTTTTTCCTTTTTGAAGTTATTACCTTCACTTTCCAAAACATTTACTAACAGACGACATGAGGGTGGGTTGCTTAAAATTCGTTTCACTGGATGTTGCGTTTTTTACTTAATACAATGTTTTCATATTAAATTGATGGGTGCGCACTGATTTATCCACATTTTGCTTCCAACGCGGACGGGGTTAATCTCATCCAATCTGTCTCTACTACTCATTGTATTTTATAAAAATGTCCATTTTGTTTCTTTCTTCTACTTCTAATGCATTTTACCGTTTTAGCCTGCAACATGGAGGTACTCCAATGAACAACAACTTATTCAACAACAACAGTTACAACAGCAACAACAACATCTTCAGCAACAACAACTTCAACAACAGCATCTACAGCAACAACAAATACAACAAAATCAACAACTGCAACAGTCGACTCACCAACAAGATAACCAAAATAACGCTGAAAGGGAAATGAGACGAAAAATTCGCGTTGATAAGAAATTACAGGAACTTACAGATAATAGTGAGAAAGAATCATCAAATTCAGAAGATATCTTCCATGACATGTTAGAGTTTGCAAATACTTATTTCAATTCACACGAAAGGAGTCCGGAGGGAACCATTATAGCGACTTTGACAAGAAAAAGACAGAGTTCAGAAATGATTCCTAAAAATGAAATGGTTTCATATTATAAAGGAAATTCCATACCGAATTCTCATATTCACATGTATGATCCAGACAACATTAATGTAGCTTGTACTATATTTAGAGTAAGTCTTCCATATAGAAAGACGAAGAGCCGTCTTCAATACTATTAAGGGATAAGCATGCAATCCTATATTATTAAATTTTGTTGATACATTATTCTCTAAAACGACTAACAATTGAAACTTTGTCAATTCATTTAGGTTTTCTCTCAGAATGATTTCTGATAATCACTTAAGTTAAATAATTGGAACTTGAAGTGTAATAGAGGCAATTTGTCTAAATTGCTTGGAACACTCTTATAGAAAAACAATCCTGCAGATTGATCTGGGAGAAATTAGGTCTATGGATTATTCAACTAGTTTTAGTGTATGTTTTCGAATGTATGCTGTAAGATATTTCTCGGTGTGATGTGACGTTTCAAATTCTTTCTATATCAATGTTTTTTTTTCTAGAGTTTTTTTGAAGCAACTTGTGATATTAGTTTGTAATACAAAATTGTCAAGTAATATTGACTATTACTGGAAAAAGTATGGCAAACTGATATCACGAATTCGTTTAAAATAATTCTGTTTGACAATGATTCCTAAGATGGAATCAAAACCTCTGATCACACGGATAAGTATCTTTCAGTACATTCAAACACTACACAGGAAAAGTGGTGGACAAATCCATAGACCGACTTTCCACTTTGCCGGAGGATTTTTCTGTAAGAGTGTTCTGGGTAATTTCCACAAACTGCATTTAGAATCTTTGATTTTCAATTATTTAACTTATCTCTTTCTCACAAATCATTGTTAACAATCAAAATAGATATTTACATTTTCAGTAATTCAGATACTACTTAGATTAAACTTTAATGAAAGAAAATTTATTTTAAAAGTGTCCCAAAAACATCTTGAGA
Organism: Octodonta nipae; assembly: GCA_034190945.1. Taxonomy (NCBI): domain Eukaryota; kingdom Metazoa; phylum Arthropoda; class Insecta; order Coleoptera; family Chrysomelidae; genus Octodonta; species Octodonta nipae. The sequence goes on from CM067217.1 coordinate 57,731,340, forward strand.
GATTCAACAGTTGTAGGTGATATTTTAAATAATATCAAAATAATACACTACTTGATAAATAATCCATACTCAATAAACTGCTAATAAATGACAGTTTTAAGTGGTTAGTAGTGTTGCATCGTTCAGGTAGTACTTACCAGAATATTAATACATCTAATTCTTAACTTAAGTCTGTATTGAAAATTAATGCTAAATTTGGGTTGGTAAAAGATTATGCCAGAACAATCCTTGTGATAGAATTTGAGAAAAAATGTCTACACATTGTGTGAAGGGCGTCGTCAGGCAGGGGGAGGGGCAACTTCCGATCATTGACGCTTGGGCCAGGTTATCTGTTGTTTGCCAAAGTCTTGACAGCATCTTTTATTTCTTTAGCATTACTTGTTCTACGTTACTTTTATCTTTTTTTTTTTGGGGGAATAACACCACAATAGAAATAAAACTACGTATATTGCAGGAATACCAAACGTTTCAAAGTCTATTCTGACTTCGTTGTCAATGGCTTTATATTTATTGATGTGGATTGCAAAATGAAAATTTGATTTATGACATTTAAAATTGACATTAGAAAATTTGTTGTTTTTAGATATACAGGTAGCAAAAAAAATTCTAAAGATCATGAATTATAGTTAACCAGCTTTCCAATTTGAAGAATTTGAAAGAGTTGTCTTTAGAATTTATAAGTGGCGTTCCTAGGTACGACTTTGTTATAAGGTAGCGCATTCGCCAAAAATGCGATCAAAGAATTCTATTGTTTCAGTGATCCCATTAACGTCATAAGGGAAAACCTAGGAAAAACCTTATGAACTATCCCGATATTGGGTTGTTCAAAAGGAGGTTACCATTAATAATTTCTTCCTTAATTGTCGGTAACCAGTTACGATTAAATTCTACAGAAGTAGAAGCTATACAATCGTCTTCATTCAAAAGAATTAAGGCAGACTCTTTTATTTTTCGTTTTGTGTTATGTTGTTCTTTGTGAAGTATAGTTGAATTGTCAAATTGTATTTTATGGCCTAGGTCCCAAGCATGTTCACAAATTTTTGATTTTTCAAATTGTCGTTTCGTTATGTAATTAATAATTCTAATTAATATAATTCTTGAGAAGTAGTAGTGTCAAGACAACAACATTATAGTTACAACTATGCCATATATACAGGGTCTGTCAGAAAGATTGAAAAGAGTGGGCAACGGATTTAATGTTAAAACAACATTCCAAACAAGAAATACACTTAAATCTTTAATATCGAAAACAAAACTAACAAACAAAACCCAGAACTCAAAAAACTGCATATATAAGATTCCTTGCGAATGCAACAAATTTTATATTGGAGAAACATCGAGACCATTAAACGTACGAATAAATGAACACAAGAATTACATAACGAAACGACAATTTGAAAAATCAAAAATTTGTGAACATGCTTGGGACCTAGGCCATAAAATACAATTTGACAATTCAACTATACTTCACAAAGAACAACATAACACAAAACGAAAAATAAAAGAGTCTGCCTTAATTCTTTTGAATGAAGACGATTGTATCGCTTCTACCTCTGTAGAATTTAATCGTATCTGGTTACCGACAATTAAGGAAGAAATTATTAATGGTAACCTCCTTTTGAACAACCCAATATCGGGATAGTTCATAAGGTTTTTCCTAGGTTTTCCCTTATGACGTTAATGGGATCACTGAAACAATAGAATTCTTTGATCGCATTTTTGGCGAATGCGCTATCTTATAACAAAGTCGTACCTAGGAACGCCACTTATAAATTCTAAAGACAACTCTTTCAAATTCTTCTAATTTGAAAGCTGGTTAACTATAATTCATGATCTTCAGAATTTTTTGTACTACCTGTATATCTAAAACAACAAATTTTCTAATGTCAATTTTAAATGTCATAAATCAAATTTTCATTTTGCAATCCACATCAATAAATATAAAGCCATTGACAACGAAGTCAGAATAGACTTTGAAACGTTTGGTATTCCTGCAATATACGTAGTTTTATTTCTATTGTGGTGTTATTCCCCAAAAAAAACATAAAAGTAATCAAGAATATGCCACAAACAACGTTTAGAAGACAATTTGTTCTACGTTGTTTGTCTAATTAGTGTTATAATTTATAATTTGAAATTGGAGTTAATAATAACTTTTTTCCATTGTGTAGTTCATATTGGATTGATCATTTTTGTTGCTTTTCTATTACTTTTTATGCTTTATGTAGTTTTGTAATTCTCATATGTATGTCAATATCACAATATTTTTCCCCAGTATATACTTTTGATCTTTTTACTTCTTTTCATTCATGGAATTACATCTACAATATATATTTCTCTCTTTCTAGAGTTTCTTGGTTTAATTTTATCGAACTTCCAAAAAGGAGGAGATTGTCAATTCGTCGGCATCTTTTATATGTTTGCTCAGAGATTACTCGAAAACGGTTTAAGCAATTTTGATGATTTAACCTGCACTATGTTAAGGAATAGTACTTTGTAATTTTCTATAACTTGAGATTTATCGTTTTCCAGAACATCCATAATAAAACGGTTATTAAGGGACAGGAATTCAATCAATCTTCACTGATTTCTCCATGATGTTTCTGTATCTGAATTACTTCTCTATAAATCCTGGGGCAGAATTGATGAGAAAACTTGGTATCTTTGAACTGAATGGAATGTCCCTCTTCGATTCATTATAATTCATTTCAAGTCGGTTCCTTTTTAAGTATTAATTATTCAGTTATTTATACATTGCTTCTGTTGTTTTTCGAGAATTTGTTAGTAATTTTCTTGGCTAGTGTTAATTTGTAGAGGAATACTATAGAATGGTGATAGAATGCTTTCCCTTTTTCTCCTATACCTAGTGTTGCAATCTTCTTTATGTTTTTGTCTCCATCTATAACTTATTTGTACATCTTGCTTCAGACATGTAGCTCTTCGCATTGCTCTTTTAACTAATATTGAAGATACCTATTTATGATTTTTAGGGAGAAATGATCACAGACGTTGATTAGTCCACTGCCATTGCCATTTTCCTCTACTTCCTGAAAGGTCCCACAATGTTGTGAAATTTCTTTAACAATCTTCCATAAAAATTATTCATAACACAAAACTCTTGTACGTTACCCTTATTTTAGGAATAATAATAAATTATATATCTTTTAAGCAATTTCCTTCTAATAATTGATTTTAAAAGAAAAATATTGTATTTCAAAATTTGAATTTTAGGATTTGAATAAATACATACGAGGAGAACTTAATGGTGAGCGAGAGTTACAAGTCATCCAGTCTATAATTGGTTTTGCACTTGAAAGGGAAGAACTACGAGATGAAGTTTTTGTACAATGCATTCGGCAAGCCACAAATAATCCTAATACAGAAAGCACCGAAAAAGTTTGGCTTTTGCTGTGTTTGTGCATAGTGTCTTTTCAACCATCAAAGCTACTCTATAGATATTTCTTATCATTTCTTAAGAAAAATTTATCACAACCAGGAAGAATCAGTCAATATGTGCAGTGGTGTTTGGATAACTGTAATAATAACAAAGTGACTGTTAGAGAACATCCACCTTCGTCAGTTGAAGTTGCGGTAAGTATTAATACACACAAGAAAATATATAAGCAGGTGCAGGTCATACAAAGATAAATTAGTGTGAATTGACTACTCCGTTTAATTTGTGTACCATGTAAAAAAGCAAAAAATGAGAGGAAATTTTTGTTATTTTATCACGTTCCTATCAGCAGCTGACGTGGAATCCACCATGTTGCACTGACGTTTTTTTTTCGTTAGAGTATTGTTCCAACTGTTTAACAAATTTTCAACCAGAAGGAAATCAATTAAAATATTTTATACGGGATTGGGGCGCTCCCATGCTCCAACCTACCCCATGGATCAGCTGACGTTCGCGGCGCTTGATGGGATAACTAAATAAAGCTTTTCACAAAGTATTGGCCGAACGGAAATGAGTGACCTCAAAATGTCACTGGCTCCCGGGCACAGATAAACGATTGAAAATGTGTTAAGATGTCACGACTAATTTTGTTATTGAACAGAATATAGTGGTTGCTGTATTTATTTGTTAATACAAAATTGGTAACCGCCTGGGGTATTTTTAATGATGTTTATTAATTTAAAATTATTAATGTGGTCATTCCACTCAGTGGTGGATCCAGGATTTTACCATGGGGAGGGGGTTGGTTTTTTAATTACATTCACTTTTTAATTTAAATATCATTACGTGGTAGAGTAAATCAATTAAGTCTTTCACAACGATCTCCATGGGGGGGGGTTTGAACCCAAAAAAAATCCCGTAAATCCGCCACTGATTCCACTACTTGGTTGAAGATATGTAATTATCAACTATGGAATTCGTTCTTTAGAAACAAAGGCAACCTTGCAGTTTCTATTATATCCTGTGGTACATAAGCACAAAAGTGTACCTTTTAGAAAGATGCATTAAATGTTATTTCAATTAAATACATTTTCTAGGCAATGAAAAGGTTGGGAACCATTGTCTGTCGATTCTTCTTTTTGGATGGGCGCACCAAAGCTATAGACGTACATCCAACTGATACAGCTGGTGACGCTGCAAGAAAATTAGCTGAACGATTAGGTTTGAGAAACTTAGAGGGTTGGGCAATATACCAAAGTAGGCCTGATGGTGAAGAACATGTGAGAGCACATCACTATCTCTACGATGTAATTGCTCAATGGGAATTGTAAGTACTTTTTAAATATAATATTTCTTGTCATTTACATACGTTTGATTAGGAATCAAAATAAATTAACCCCAACAAGCGGTTTGGCAACTTTGGGAAGGAGAAGTGGTCAGACGGTGACTGGAGGGGAGAATAGATTTATATTCAAAAGAAGACTTTTTAAATCAACTCGAGAGCTTAGTCAAGATCCCGTTGAAATCAGTTTACTGTATGCTCAAGCTGTACATAGTATTGTTAAGGTAAGGAGAAATGTACTCAGTAATTGTTAGTTTTGTAATTTTGGTAATCACATTACCGGGACATTTTTTAAAGTTCTATGGAGCATTTGAAGAAATCATTTTGGTTTAATTGAGGATATTTTTATTCATTTTATGGTCTAAACTATAACACAGCTTGTGATACTTCCTATGATTATTTGCTTCAGCTTCTTGACTGTGGTTAAGTATAACCATCGTGGTATATTACTTAATCACAACCATATGTTTCTTAAGATGCTAAACGATATACTATAACTTGTAAGGAAAGAAAGCTGATAACATGTGTTTAAATATTTATAGTATATTACGTATTGATTTCAGTGTGATGACTTCCCCGTAACAGAAAAAGTAGCCTTGCAGTTAGCTGGCTTACAAGCACAAGTAGCCTTAGGGAACCCAAAAGATAACAACAAACTTGAGTATTATACAGATATTGACACATATCTACCATACAGAATTAGCCGTACTCGAGGTGATGATGTTTGGGTAAGTGTATATATTTTAATTACTTAAGTACAGTACTAATTTGATGTCGTTTTATTTAAGGTGCCGATTATTGCTCAAGCTCACCGACAATACGGCGCGAATCGTACTGAACTTACCGCCAAAGCTTTATACTTATCCTGTGTAATGCAGTACCCACTCTATGGAACAACAATGTATCCCGTAACCTATCGAGGTTACTGGTCGTACGGAAATGCCTTAACTCTCGGTGTCAGTTGCGAAGGTATCATGTTGATTAAAAACGATGACAAGTTTGTTCTAAATGAATTTCGATATCATGAGCTCGAGAGCATATTACTTGATCCTAGTGATAGTTTCATTACCATAACATTACAGCGCCATCTGAATGATAATAACCATAAGTGTTATGTATTTGAAACACCCCAGAAAAACGAAATTGGGTCGTTGATAGCGAGCTATTGCCCATCTTTAGCTGGGTGGTTGACCGAGAGTGAAGCTCCGCAAAAGAAGATGAAAGGTAAGTTTTCCAATGAGTGAGTTTTGCGTTGACAATAATTGGCAGTTGAACCCATCATTAGAGGGTATCAATGAAAATAACCACTATGGAAATTCAGAAATACAGTATAGTAGTTTTCCTGCTAAAGCCTATCGTTTCTTTTGATGTGTAATTAATTTTTTCCATCATTGCATATTGCCTTCCTGGGTAAATTGGTTCATCTTTGTTATAAATTTGTTAAAAGCTTTCTCCTTGAGCTGGGTAATTGTCTGTAGTAAGTGTCAAAAAGCTACGGACTAACTTCGTAGACACTAAGAATACCAAAGTCACTCAGCATCACTTTAATATTGTTAATTTCAATTTTATCAACCACTAACTTTGGCCGTCTTCTGGAGGAAAATTGTCAATAATTATAATGTAAGAATTGTGGGTAGTTAGTAATTTCAATTATTTATTATTCATTTTTTCCCTGTTCATTGGGTTTTTCTCTCCTGAGTTCTTTTTTCTGTTGTGGACATGTTTCAACTCCATGTTTGAGTCGTTGTCAATCACTATATAATTACGAACACTGTGGGTTCAAAAAATTTTTGTATATCAAATATAATCTTCATTTCTACACTAAAAATTCATGATAAAGATTACTCTTTTCTTAAGAATACGCTTCGCTGAGTGAATTACAGTTTATTCGATCCACAACTAGTTGCTGTTGCTTTAAGGCGGCATTTATAATCCATCTCCGTTACTCTCGATTTTTCTGGAAAAATCGGTAGTTTCTTATGCTCACAATCGTATATTCAAGAGAAATTGTTTTTTTGCTAATCGTTTGTTTGCTCGGGGAATTAGTTTTTATTAGAATGATAATTTTCGTTATTAGTAATGCAAAATTAAACGTTGTAACAATATGTATTAATTAAGAGTTATTCCTGAATATTTGCTGGGATATAGACTGTCAATGAATGTGTCAATAACCATTTTGATATTTTGCTCAAGAATAAGTTCATAGGTTTACAATATGCTATCATGTTTTGCATTTTTTTGTGAAGAATTACACAACGATTTACTATAGACCAAAATGTTAATATTGAATATTTTAATTACTGATTTTCATACATAATTTTGGGAATATTCGGATGACATATAATCTTTCAGTAGCTTGATCATACACTCTTTTTTAGCTATGACAAATGAGGATCGTGTCCGACTTTACCATAATTTGGTCAACTGCAGGAGGGCATTGGTGGATAACGATATTCTTAGAAAACCCATGGATTCGTCTGGAAGTTTTCTAAGAAATACTCTTCGACGGTTAAGTAAACATAAACTTGATAAGCTTCGACAGGAACACGGAGGTGATACAGGTGAAACTTACAAAGGATTCCACTACGCTTTCTGGGCATTTAGTCGTCAACCATTACCTCAGAGCATAAGTAGGATACCTGAGGCTGATGAGCAAGTGATGTTACAAGTATTCCAGATCATTCTGACTTATGCAGGACTGGGACAGAATGGTAACTATTAAAAAAAAAAATTAAAAAAAAATATGCAGGACGTAAACAGTATGAGTTCATATATTTTATTTGGAGATAGTCCACATTAAATGAAACAAAAAGTCTTATAATGTAATGGTATGTGGGCTTTAATTTCCAAGTTATGGCAAAACATATAAGACTTTCACTGTTACTCTTGTCTCTTAGTAATAAAGAAATGACCTCGACCTGCAATTTTTGTAATTAAACTTAAGAAAGGTAAACACAACATTGGAATTTAAAAAATACGGTTAAACAACTATAACTTGGTGAACAAGCGCTTTCGCGATGTTGCCATATCTTCTGCGGCAGATTCAGTGCGAGTTTTCATTTAATAGAAAAATGAAAAAAAGTGAAAGTATATTAGCTGTTTATAATTTATGTATGAAGCTTTGCAAGCAAAATTATGTATAGGTGACTGTAAAAAGGGTGGCGAAATTTATCACATTTCAAACTATAGCTCTTGTAAAAATGTTAAAAGACTTTTTGATTTGTTTTCACTTCAACTGTCACTCCTCAAAACGTTTACACAGTGTATATGTTCTCAATTATGTTTTTCGAATAAAAAGGTTACGTATAAATTCAAGTTTAATTTTTCAGGTGAAACAATAAGAAGAGTGGAAGATGAACATGTAACCCTGCTTCAAACAATTCTGGAAAGGTGCATGCGAAAAGAAACCCTCCTTTGTGAGTTATATTTGCAACTTATCAAGCAAACCACAGACCATCCGGATCCAAATTCTAGAGTAAATCTACGTCATTGGGCATTATTATCTCTTGCTTGTTCAGTAGTACTTCCTCCGAATAAAGCTATTAGACGATATTTAATCGCGCATTTAAAACGATGCAGTTCAGATTTTGTAACTGAAGAAGGGAAATATGCTAGATTTGCAGAAAAGTGTTTATCAAAGACCCAAGGAACACGAAGACGGCAGTGGCCACCTTCTAGGGAAGAAATTTTGTGTACTATTAATCGAAGGCCTGTGTATGCAAGATTTCATTTCATGGATGGTCAATATCATTCGGTAGAATTCCATCCGTCTGCGACTGCGAAAGATGTTTTGGAAGTGGTTAGGGATAAGATTGGGCTAAAACAGAACGCTAGAGGTAAGTTATCCTATTAAAATTTCTCTAAATTTTGCTTTTTACAAATATTTTACGTTGTAGTATTTTACTGATATTTATATTAAAATGACGAGCGGTTTATTGGTAGATGCTTGAGGTTATTGAAAATTGTAAACAATAAGATATGTATCCCTAACATAACTAAATCCTCGATAGTAATGCAATGAGACTGGTGAATACAAACCTTATTGTGGATTAATTTATTATAATACTTGTGAACATATTGTAATGTTTTTATTTTCACACTCGGGTTCAGTTCAGTTCTTGGATTTATTTAAAAACACAGTCCAACTCACTCTAATTTATTTCCACTAATTTTACACAATTTATATTCACAGAAACTACTATTTACATTTTATCTTAACTGTTCAATACGACCGTCGAAAACTGAATGCCTCCTATCACAGCTGTTTTTTATTTATATTTTTATCTTGGAATTGTCTGGTACGTCCACGAACCATCGGGAAACTCTTTCATGTTCTGAAAGCTTTAAGGGAATTCCCAGTAACAGCAGCGGTCCGCCGGTTGAGAGAGAAACCTTTCGGGTTCCCAGAATTTATCGGAATAATCTCCCTTCCATGAATTGATTGATGGCCGATTGCACCAGCGGTCGGATGAATTCTCGTAACATTGCCCCCTCCTTAAGACCATTTCGTCCCGGAATGTCCCAGAATCCTTCCTGGTGTGACGATATTTGCAGGACTCTTCATTTCGACAACGGGAAGTTTGGTGGAAGTAACAATCAACGGTCTTCGAATCTGGGCTGCGAGTATTGAGACAGCATACCAGGATGTCGACGCCACTGAATTGAAAGATTGTTTCCATCATACTTCTCACCACCCTCCAATTCAGTCCATCCAACCCGCAGGCTATCTTTGGGACCGCCAATTTCATCAGATTCTTCTCCATCATTACATTCCTTAATTCTACCAGAGTCTTTCAAAGATCGCTGTATGTTGGCTTGTCCTGCGAGAATGTTTTCGTTACCAAATAAAAGATGTCTCTGGTACCCACTGGTTGTTTATCTTCGAGATGAAGGACTTTCCCTACCGCTGGATCTTGCTCCCGCAGCTGGAACTGGCCGTACTTTTTGGCAAACACCATGGCTATTCCTCTGGACATCCGGAGATCTCGAGCCACACAATGAGCCAGGGCATATGGCATATTCTATGGGCACCTCAAACAGGTCTCGGGGTTCCTCTGTGGTCACGTCGTGCTGCACTTTCTGCCGATTAGGGTACAGTGCCATAAACTGTTCGAAGGTCATCTCATCATCGGGTGGTTGGATGCTGCGGACTTGGGCTTGGTCAACTTCGCCGTCATGACTTCCGGCATAAGGGGCTAACCTTTGAAATGTACGACCTTTGGCTTTCCTCGAGGCAGCTTCCTTATTCTGTAGACAACATCGTTGATTTTCTTCACGATTTGGTATGGCCCCTCCCAAGATCTCTGTAGCTTGGGCGAATATCCACGACGACGTTGCGGGTTATACAACCAAACAAGATCATCAACTTGGAATTCCCCGCTCTCGGCTTTAATGTCGTAGGCTTCCTTCATTCGAGCACTGGCATTCTCGATATTTGACCGGACTCGTTGGTGTATGTCGTCCATCTTTCGACGTAACTGGCTGACATAGTCTTCACCTGCAGTCTCTTCTCCTGGGGGACATCCAAACTTCAAATCGCATGGTAGTCGTAACTCTCGTCCCATAATAACGCTTGCCGGGGTCTGACCCGTGGACTCGTGCACAGATGAACGATATGCCATTAGAAACAAGTGCAGATACTGGTCCCAGTCTCTTTGGTGGTCAGAGACTACCTTTGACAAATGGCGGTTAATGGTTCTATTCATCCGTTCTACCATTCCGTCGGATTGCGGGTGTAATGCTGTCGTCCGTGTTTTATTGATCTTCAAGAGTTTGCAGACGTCTTGAAAAACAGTAGATTCGAAGTTTCTACCTTGGTCTGAGTGAAACTCCAAGGGAACACCAAAACGACTGATCCATTCCTTGACAAGGACATCAGCAACAGTCAAGGCTTCTTGATTCGGACAGGCATACGCTTCGGCCCATTTACTAAAATAGTCCATAACTACCACAATGTATTTATTTCCACAGTTGGATTCAGAAAATGGACCGGCAACATCAGTGGCTATTCTTTCGAATGGACTGCCCACGTTATATTGCTTCATCGGAGCTTCTGAGGTCCATTACTTGCTGCACAAACCGTACTTTTCCGGCACCACTCCTTAACGTCTACTTGGCAGTTTACCCAATAGAAGCGTTCTCGCAACTTCCCCAAGGTTTTGGTCACTCCCAGATGTCCTCCGGTTGTACCGTCATGTAGTTCTCGCAAAACCTCTGGTCTCCTATTTTTAGGGACTACAATCTGCTTTCTGTCCTTGCCTTCCTCCGGGGTTTTCAGGACGCGCTTCAGAAGTCCATTCTCCAGGATGAGAGAGTTCCACTGAGCCCAGTACGACGTTATGGTTGGTGAGTATCGGGAAATCTCTTGCCACGTAGGTTTGCGGTTTTCTTCCTTCCACCGGATAACCTCTTTCAAATCTGGATCTAATTTCTGGTCTTTTTGGATCTTCGCAGATTGCCAATGGTCATCGATGGCGGTAGTTCTGCATAGAACAGCCCCTTTTTCTTCTGCTCGCTGACAATGTTTGCAATCATCAGGGCATGGTCTCCTCGATAGGGCATCAGCATTCTTATGGCTTGTTCCAGCTCGATGTTCAGTCTTGAAGTCGAATTCTTGCAATCGCTCAATCCACCTGGCCACTTGTCCTTCGGGGTTTTTAAACTGCAAGAGCCACTTCAGTGCTGCATGATCAGTCCTCAGGAGAAATCTTTTACCATAGAGGTACTTATAGAAATGTTCTACCCCCTTTACCACAGCCAAGAGTTCCCTGCGAGTAACGCAGTAATTGCGTTCAGGCTTGCTCAAGGTCTTGCTAAAATAACCGATGACTTTCTCCTGACCGTCTTGGATCTGCGAAAGCACCGCACCAATTCCGACATTGCTTGCGTCGGTATCCAAAACGAAGTTCCCATCAGGCAAAGGATAACTTAAAATGGGGGCACTGGTCAATGCTCTTTTCAGTGTCTTGAATGATCGCTGACATTCCTCGTTCCACTGGTACTGCACCTTCCCCTCTGTGAGTCTATTAAGTGGCTTGGCTATGTTGGCAAATCCGGCTACGTACCGACGATAGTACGTGCATAACCCCAGGAAACTTCTTAACTGGTGGATATCTTTAGGTATCGGCCATTTCTGGACGGCTTTGATTTTCTGTTTGTCAACAGCTACTCCCTGTGCGGAAACTACATGTCCAAGATATTGCACCTCTGCTTGGAACAGCTGACACTTCTACGGGCTTAACTTTAGTCCGGAACTTCGAAGTCGCCGAAATACCTCCTCCAGGTTCCTCACGTGGTCTTCAAAAGATTTTCCAACCACGATAATGTCGGCAAGATACACCAGGCACGTTTTCCATGAAAGCCCTTTTAACACCGTTTCCACCAATCTTTCAAACGTCACTGGAGCATTACACAACCCAAACGGCATCACCGTGAATTGGTAAAGTCCTGAGCCGATGGTAAAGCCAGTCTTTTCTCGGTCTTCTTTAGCAAGTTCCACCTGCCAGTAATCGCTCTTCAAGTCCAGGGTGGAAAACATCTTCGATCCAGCCAACGTATCTAGGATGTCGTCTATTCTAGGGAGGGGATAGCTGTCTTTCTTTGTAGCGTGGTTTAATTGCCGATAGTCCACGCAAAATCGGATCGAACCATCTTTCTTTTTAATCAAGACAACTGAAGAAGCCGAAAGGCTATTTATTGGATGGTTCAATTACACCTTCTTCCTCCATTTCGCGGACTATTCTGTCGGCTTCTTCTCTTTTAGCTAGAGGTAATCTTCTCGTCGACTGTCGAATAGGTTGAGCACCCCCGGTATTAATTTTATGTTTCACCAGGTCAGTCCGTCCTCTTTTTCCGTTTCCTACATCGAAGATATCCTGGTAGTTTCTAACGATGTTCCTCAATTTTGCTTTCTGGTTTGGTTTCAGATTCTTAGATGAATCGGTGATGAGTTGTTCCAGTTCCTCAGATAGTTTACCTGGTGGTATTTCTGCATGCAGTGTGCTTCTGACTACAGAGGAAACTGTTGAACAATGGCCCAAAGTTGTTCCTTTCTTTAGCAAAACCGAGTAATGATTAAGGTTCATTACTCTTACTGGCACAATCTCCCTGGCACGAAACAGAGTCTTTCCCAGTGCGACTCCTCTGCCTACATTTCCGTCGTGAAGTTCGGGATCAAACATCATTACTGTTCCAGTTTTAGCTTTTCCATCCAGGCAAGCGTCTACAACGATTTCAGCCCTTTCCGGAACATTTACATCCTCTGCCAAGATTGCTCGTAGCATTATCTCATCTTTCCCATGAAGCACCACTTCTTCGTCATTCACTCGCAGAATTCCATCTTTGAAATTTAACTGAAATCCCTTGGAGCTCATGACATCCATTCCAATGATGACTTCGTCTTCGATATCTGCCACTAATGCCCGATGTTGGAATGCTGTATTTCCCAAGACCATTTCAACCTCTATTTCACCATGGACTGTCGCTGCTTCTCTTGTCGCTGATCGCAGTTGCCATTTTGTTGGTTTTATCATCGTCTCTAAAACGATATTGGGCCTTATAACTGTTTTTTCGCACCTGTATCCAGCAGCATTGCGCATTGCTTTTTATTAATAAAGCCATCTACAAAGACACTGTTAACGTGGTTACGTAGCGAAGCGACATATGCGTAGATAGTTGGGGCTTGTTGGCTACAGGTCGACGATGGCCCCTTCACATCGACCCTCTTTAGTTTTCCGACGAGGAAGTCGGGCCTCCGTTGCTCTCCTTGCAACGACTCTTTATGTGCCCTACCTTACCACACTTCAAACATCTCAGTTGTCTTTTCTCGGTAAGGACTTTCTCTATTATCTTTCTTACAGAGGCTTCATCGTTTCCGCCATCTTCGGATTCTCCATCAACGATTCGGACCCTGGCTTGACCTCTATAGGTGTTTTTCGCAGCCTCGAATTCCAGAGCTCGAGCCAATGCATCCACTAACTGAGTGGGTCGAGCTAGTGTCAATGCTTGTCAGGCTTCGTGGTCCCTAAGTCCATCCAAAAATGCTTGCACTGCTAATCTTTCTATCACATTTTCCGGTGTGGCTGGATAGGCGAGGCGAACCAGACGGGCAATGTCAGCTTCAAACTCTTGTAGGGACTCATTTGATCTCTGGTGGCGGTTTTTCATTTGGGAGTGGTAGACGTGCTCCAAATGTGTCTGGCCATACCTCAACTCTAAATGTTTAACCAGTTGATCGTAGTCTTCTTGCTCAGAGGCATTCAAGGTTTGCAAAATATCTGTAGCATCCCCTCTTAAAGCGAGGGTTAATGCTATTGCTTTCTCCTCTGCCGACCATCCGTTCAGCTTTGCTGAAGCCTCGAATTGGCGCCGATAATTAGTCCATGACGACTTTCCATCAAATTGCGGAGGTTTCATCTTGTGTCTTCTTCCCTCATGGCCAGTTTTCGAATCCACTACTTCCAGACTGCTTCTGCTTTCGGTCTTTGATGGTGTTTCTCTCCTTTGTTTTGCCACTACCTGTTCTTTTATTTTGGTGATCTCGCCTTTCATTATCTGTTTTAACTCTTCTATGCGCGTTTCGTTTTTAACTGTCGTCTGACTCAGCTCTTCAACTATTGTTTGCTTTAGTTCCTCCATCCGGGTTTCATATTTGACCGTCGTCTGCTTCAGATCTTCAATTCGGGCTTCATTTCCGACTATTTTCTCTTCTAGCATTTCTGAACTTTCCTGTACTATGCTTTTCAAATTTTCTTCTAAGGATTACGCATTTTCGTGTAATTTTTGTAGCTTGTCTTCTAAAGGCTTCGAATTTTTTAGCAGTTTGTCTTCTAGCGCTTTAGAATTTTCTTGTAATCTTTTTACTAATTTTTCTTCTAGGGATTCAGAATTTTCTTGTAATGTTTGCAGCTTATCTTCTAGGGTCTTAGAATTTTCTAGCAATTTATCTTCTAAGTTTTAGAGTTATCTTGTAATGTTTGTAGTTTATCTTCTAAGGTCTCTCTCAAGTTTTTAGAATTTTCTTCCTTTGCTTTAATAGCATGCACATGTCCCCAGTACCAGATATTTCAAACAAATAAGTATCGGGATCCTTACCTTCATTTATTAGAGCATCTCGTAGCCGTTGTACTAATTCACTTTTCTTTCCACTAATTTCTAAATTCCTTTCCTCAAGTTCTTTTTTTAAGTCCGTCACTTTCAATTGGTCCAAACACACTGTTTTATACATTGTTAGTTTATTTATTTTCTTTCCACTTCTAAAAGTTCCACAAATTCACTTCACACCTGACATCACTGTAATGTTTTTATTTTCACACTCGGGTTCAGTTCAGTTCTTGGATTTATTTAAAAACACAGTCCGACTCACTCTAATTTATTTCCACTAATTTTACACAATTTATATTCACAGAAACTACTATTTACATTTTATCTTAACTATTCAATACGACCGTCGAAAACAGAATGCCTCCTATCCCAGCTGTTTCTTACTTATATATTTATCTTGGAATTGTCTGGTACGTCGACGAACCATCGGGAAACTCTTTCATGTTCTGGAAGCTTTAAGGGAATTCCCAGTAACAGCAGCGGTCCTCCGGTTGAGAGACAAACATTTCGGGTTCCCAGAATTTATCGGAATAATGTCCCTTCCATGAATTGATTTATGGCCAATTGCACCAGCGGTCGGATGAATTCTCGTAACAATATCTTAGACCAGTGGTCCACTACGTAACTGATATCCGAATTGAAACTCTAGAGTGGCTACCAATGAGTCCTGTCGCAAATCCTTTACAAGAGATGGAATTTGGGATGTTTGAAAGAAATACATATATGTTATTAAAAAATTATTTAAAACGAACATATAGCGTTGTAGTCACAAATTGATTGTTTATATATTATACATTCAAAAGAAACACGGTGACTTGCCGTCTAATTTATTAAGTAACATATATCTTCACACATCAATTCAATTTATATTCAAAAACAAGAAACAACGTAAACAATTTTATGTGCGTGTTGATGTGATTGTTTCTTTGTTAATATGTAAGATATAAAATTCAAAATTAAACGTTTTATGCATTTAATAAATACTTTTTTAGATGATCTACCTTATTGGGGTAACTAGAATTAAACAACCGATATTATATAAAAATTCCAAAATGTTTTTTTAATTAAATAAAATCGTGTCCAATATTAAATCTCTTTGAATAATATGTGAAAATAAAGTGGGGTTGTTGTTGAAATAGCATCTTTTGTTAGAAATCTATTGGCATTACTTCTTTTCATATAACAGTAAATGAATGAAGCCTAAAAGTCCATTTCGATATTTAGCTTAGCTTAAACTATTGGAGAAAGAGAGAAATTTATTCGAAAAATCAGACTAATTTTGAGTTTACCGTAAATAACCGCATCAATTCTACCAGTATATTCACACAATTAAATCTAAAATGATCGATTTTTGAAATATATAAATAAATGCAAACGACAGGGGCGGATCAAGGATTTTCATTGGGGGGGGGGCTTGATCTCGTTTGGGTGGGGCGGGGGGCTTGACGTTATTGAAGGTTGATTTTAGCACAATAAACACTAAAAAAGCATACTACTCAAATGATTTGGGGGGAGGCTAGCCCCTTAGCTCCCCCTCTGGATCCGCTAGTGGCAAACGGTCGACAGTTGTTTTTTTATGTACCTATACTTAAATAGAAACAGCAATTTTTTGCATTCAATAACAATAATCGGACCTAAGGTAAAAATCTTGTTCATGGGTCGAAAAATAAAAAAATGTATTGTGAGACATTTGAAGGAGTACATTTTCTAGCGTTATTGGGACTTACCTATGTTTCTTTGTTCTATATATTTTGGGATAGTAGCACCTGAAATACCCAGGGACAATGTACTAAATTCTATATAGGCCAAAATGTTATTTTTTTTTCTCTGTGGGTTTATACGAGCTTGTTAAGCTACGTTTGGTTAAACTCAAGATGGCGGTTTTGCCAAATAGTGGCACCTGAAAATAATTTCTTTTGACCATTTGAGTTACAAGTAAGTTTCGCTAACGGTCATAACATATAATATTTTTTTATGATTTGCATATAAAGATAGTTTTTTGTCGTTAGAACACCAAAGTCGTTCTACAATATATTTCATGTTCAAAAATTTGTTTATTCCTACTTGTTACATTTTTTACATACTATATACTTTTAATTTAGGTCTGAATATGCCGTCTTTTATGTTAACTAAAATACCAGTTTCAAAATCACACCGACATTTTAAACGACAATATAGTTTTGCGTTTATTTAACATTTTTTCGTTTATTTATTAGGTTATGCAATCTATGAAGTTTTGGGTAACTCAGAACGGAGTTTGTCGGCCGAAGAAAAAGTTGCTGATGTTATGGCAAAATGGGAGAGATACAGAGCGGCAACCACGGCAAATGCTACCAATAATACGGGAACAGCTAAAAGAGCTAGACCTCAACATCACTTTTTCCTCTTTAAGAAACATTTGTTTATGGATAATTTCATAGATTTAACTGATCCTGTGGAGAAGGAGTTGCTGTATCACCAGGTGCTACATGACTTAAGAACAGATAGATTCCCTATCACTGACAAAGAAGCAGTAAGTAACATAACACACATTATTATTTGGTTTCAATAATATATTTTTATTTTATAGATGATGTTAACAGCTCTTCAAGCTCAACTGGAACTCGGTGATCTGCAAGAAACCATACATGACTATAGACCAATTGCTGCACATTGTTTACCAGCAAGGATGGTGCCGACTTTACCTTCAGGTGTACAGATGCACCATCAGTCATTAAGGGGCATGACTCCCTCAGAAGCCAAGCAAGCTTTCTTGAACCTTATTCAAAGTTGGCCATTACACAAAGCAACAGTGTTTGATGTCATGGTAAGAGACGTTTCTTTAGAACTAACAATATATTTCATATAATTATCTGTTGAAACTGAAAGTAACATTATAGTAAATGAAGTTTGAAAAAATAAATAAATTCGGTTAATTATTGAATCATGTTTAAAATATTTTTGAGTTTGGCAGAGAAAACCAAGAGATAAAGGAGACCCGGTAATATTTTTTCCCAGCAGTTTGCTCCTGTGCTCTTAGATTAAAACTTTAATAATTACTTTCTGTCAGAGTTATTCTGCGAGTATTATATATATATATATATATATATATATATATATATATATATATATATATATATATATATATATATATATAATATATTGAATTCTATGAGTAAGTTTTTTTTTCATTTCGTTTTTATCAGCTAATAGCTTTTGATAACTTTTTCTAGTTCACTGTTTTAAATTTCGCTTACATCCACTAATTTTGTTTGATTCTGACCTTTAATACTTTCAAAGTTACGTGGAGTCTTGTTTGCACAAGTTAGTGATTGCTTTCCTCTCCGAGTCACGTGTTGGTTTGTTATAATGAGTTTAATTTCATTGTGAATTTTGTTTGAGAACCATTATATTTAGTCAGATTCTTCTTGAGATTGAATAATATAATTGCAATTAAAAGGAGCTTTTTCTCTTGACGTTCTTTTTTTTAGGTCTGGACTGATCCATGCCCCTTCTGTTTGTTTTTTAGTGTAGACGGTTTGCTGTTAGAAATTCCGACACATACTTTTTCTTTTATTTATTTTGACTTGGCCGATGTTTCGTACATATTCTTAATTTTCTTTTTTATTTCACTGTGTGTGTAGTATTAACTTTGTTTATATTTGAGTCTGATATTTCGTTGCTCCTCATCTGTATGGGTTAATGATTAAGGAAGCTATTCTTTCTGATTCATAGTTCAATTAATTCTCTCATATATATGGTTTATATATATATTTTTATTAATTATAAATCCTACACCACAATAGTGTTCGTTTTTTGTCATATATTGTAGTACTTATGTGAGCTTATTTTTTCCGATAGTCCGATGATGTCTCTTTAAAATTTATTGAGTTCTTCTTCCAGCCGGCCGGGAGTGGGAAGTGTGCATGATTTTCGTTTTCATGTTGGATATATTGGTCTTTAAAACACAACGCTTACCAGCATAGGGATTCTGTAACTCGTTATGTTCGAAAGGGAACGAAACGTCATGTCACTATATCCACATAACATCGGTATCGGTGGTACTATGGAGGCTAGAGCTGTGTATGAAAAAGTCAAAATGCATTAAATTAAGGTGACATTGATGTAGCAAGAGGGTGGATTTTAAACAGGGCGTCGAGAGTATCTCAAAGATATTTAAGAAAAAATATATTACACATTTCCTCAGTTAAAAAAAAAAAAAAAATAGTGGTTTAACATTAAAATTATTTTATATTTAGCAATTCAAATCATACCCTCTTTCTAGACCAGCGCCATTCTGGTCATTTCTTGAATTAGTTATTTAATGCTTTTATATTGGACACTTTTTCAGTTTAATCCTCATATAAATTTGT
Source organism: Octodonta nipae (assembly GCA_034190945.1). Lineage (NCBI taxonomy): Eukaryota > Metazoa > Arthropoda > Insecta > Coleoptera > Chrysomelidae > Octodonta > Octodonta nipae. Next base: position 57,750,529 of record CM067217.1, read on the forward strand.
CTTCCGTGTCTCTATCATCCATAGTTGGGAAATTGGGCTATTTATACCCTATTGGATGATTTTCTCTGTACTTTAACTACTGAATTAACAGTTGCACTACATGTAACAGTTTAACCTCTTTTTTATTCTTGCACATTGGCCAATCTGAAAATTAATTTGAAATGTCTATTTTATCATTATATGATAATAACTTGAATTAAACGTAAATTCGACACACCAAGTTGATTATAAAAGACAGGATAATCATTATTGGGTGGTGTAGTTTTGTGGAATTTGTTACCATGCTCGCTTAGTGGAGTTAAATTTAAAAGAAATGTTGAAGCGAGATATTCTCATAACTTTTGACCTTTAAATTAATTGTTGCATGCCATTTTATATTCTTTAATTAAAGCAATCTATATTTCACTACCTCAGACAAGACTCAACATGAATTAGAGGAGGATTTTGTTCATCTACATGAACACCACTTTTAGCACTGGTTCAACCAACATTGAATTATTCTTTCTGCGTTAAAACTATGTCAACAATTATCAATTGTCAGTATTACTTGGGTTTATTTATTATTCCAGTCTCGAAAGCTTCATTATATTGACTTACATAGTTTTATGCACGCTAGACTTATTTTTTATCTTCCAATCCAATGTTCATTGTAAATTGTATGGTTCCTAAATTTAACTTTTTTATTCAAATTATTCGTTATGTATTTCAAAGGACTGCGGTGATAACATACTATTTGAAAGTGTTAAAACAAGTTTTTTGATTCGTTTCTTGTTACCTCTATTTATTTGAGGTTACATAGCCCCAACGGCTAGGTAATACCAGAGAAAGGTAATCTAGTACGCCGATGTTTCAAATATAAACGAGATGTTCATCCATTCAAATTAGTCCGAACTGCACTTTTCACTCCTTTTCCATAACAGATAAGTATTTGATTTATTTATAAATTTCAGCACTTATCTGTTATAGAAAAAGAGTGAGTTGAAAAAAAAAACAATAACATGTAGAACAATGAACTAAGCTTAAATTAATATAAGTGTTTATTTGTATCTGAAATGTTTTTTTGCTTATTTGTAGAATCATTATTTTTATTGGAGAACCCTTGACTTGCTATTTGCCAATTTGATGTCTTTGTATTTAATAATTCTAAATATATTTTTACAGCAATCATTCACATCAAACTGGCCAAGAGTTTTATGGTTAGCCATTGATCAAAAGGGTCTTCATCTTTTGGAACATCGGTCAAGGAACACCTTATGCACATATGATTATGCCAGCATTTTAAGCTACTCTCCAGCATTAAACTGCCTTATGATCATTACTGGTAGTGATAAGAAGCAAAGCAAAGTGATATTGACCACTGCCCAAGCTTTTCAAATTGCCACACTTATAAGAGAATACATGGAAGTCTTGCATGAAAACGCAATCGAAATGAGAAGGGATCAACCAAAGAGTCGACCAATCAGCGCTTTACACCAGAATGTACCGCTAGTACCTCCTCAGCCTAGCTAGAAGAGGGTTACTTTCGCAGACCAGGTAATTCAAGCCTGTTATTAACTTTTTGAAGTTAATTATTTTACATTTGTGGTTTTGGAATTTCTTTTATGGATGCAGTAATTCCGAGGTTGCAAATGTAAAGGTCTGCGAAATGTTATTGATTTCTTATAGATACCAAATGTTTCAAAGTATTATGGACATTATTTAGATATTTATTTAGATTTGAAGTAATGCCACTGTGTTTTGGTAAAGTTCTCTTGTAAAAAGACTGAGTAGTCCAAATTAAGTAGGTAAATATATACCTACATGAGAAAGGTTACATCATATAAGTGTTCTTAAGATCAACCAGATTCAATGACAAGTTGTTTATTCAATATTTTTCTTGGCACAAGTATAACGTTCATATATGCAATTAAGAAAATACTCTAATAAAAATAAATGTTATCTGAATTTGTTTATAGCATGTACAGAATTCACCCAAATTCAATTAATAATTTGTAGCTTATTATACACCAGATTCTTCCATATAATGTTTATGCCAAGGCTTAAATTCCGATATTACCAAACTATTTCTATGTCAAATATTTAGTCCCTCTAGCCAGCAAATTCTACATTATAGATTAACTTATGGTCTGTTAATATCGTAAATACACTGGAGTTCTTTTTTGCAAATGAACTGTACTCAGTTGATTTTAAAGATAATATGTTTACAGAACAACAGATATCATATTATTGCTTATTGAATATACTTCTGAACTAATATCCTAAAGTCACGGCCACCCTATTATTCAATCAAGTTCATTTCTTCTCAGTTTTTTTCTTTCTAATTGTTTAAAGCAATTATAAAATTTTTGATTGGTACCGCTACACGATACAGCTTAATATAATTATCATTTAAGCTTATTGACCATCAATCAATTCATGATTACTCAACAATTATAAATGATTTAAACTGCATTCTTTTAAGGAAAAGGTACCATAAAGTCTATAAGTGAGATTTATCTTTTTCCAGTAATTTGGAAAAAACTTAAGAGAAATTAAGAGACTGCAGTTCAGTGAATTTCCACTGATCTGGCATGGCTCAAATTGAACACCTTAAATTGTAGATTCTATATATTTTTCTTTAACGGAAAACATACCGCTTCTCAGAAAATCGGAAAAATATGTGCAAAAAATGTAAACGTCAAAAGAAATGTAAAATAAATTTACAACACAAATCTCTAGGAATTAAAGAACAACATAATTCATAAAATAATATATATTGCACAAGGTGTTTTCATTTCGATCTATTGGAAGTTGTTTTAAATAAATTGTTTATAGTCCTACTTTCATGCACACAGCCTAGTCAAGTTTTGGGTAATCCGTCAGAATTAACTACTCGCTGGCCTGCTACAGAACAACTTCCTTTTTATATGCATATAATTTTAAATTACAGAACTTGCTAGATGTCACATCATATATGCTAAATTTATATATTTGACAAGTATAACATATCCTCTTACCTGAAACTTCATCGCTATACCCCGCGCCGGGTCTAGAGGTTACGTCGCTCTAGGCAAAAAGACAAATTGCCGCCCCTTAGTATACACAATGTTCTGCAAACCTTTTTAATGTTATTAAGCCGCCGTCTCCTTGCGAAGAATGTCGATCCAAATGGTGAACATAGTCCTAGATATTGAGGCTTCTGAAGATATCTATTAATGGGTATTCAAACCTTCTTCTGAGATCCTTTAAGCACGAATTTTGCCATCTATCTATAGACCGTTTAACCTGTATCTTGCCTTCAATTATCAATCTCAGGAATTTGTAGTTATCACCTCTCACTACAGGGCCTATATAACTTGCATTGTTGTTAACTGTAATTCGTTTTGTTTTACCATAAGGCTGAATACTTCTTCATTTCTTACTCTTTGTAGACTTGAGTTAAGTTTTTAACTGAGAATAATATTTATAATCTGACTAGGAATTTGAATTATTTGTGTGAATACCTGTCTTGCTTGTTGAACATGTTAACTCTTTCAGCAGACCGACCTGCCCAATTATTTGAAAGAAGACACCTGCTTATATTTGCTTACACTATCAGAACACAATCACTTTGGTTTTATCAATGTTTTTATGCAAATCGAATTGCTGACTATGTTGGTTAATGTGGTCAGTCATACTATGCAAGTTAGACATTCTATCTGCCATATTGACTTTGGTTAATCTTGCTGCCATTTACTGTGACGCCTCCGTTCTTTGTAGATAATGCTTCTCTGTAAATGCCTTCTGAATATATGTTAAAGACGAGTGGAAAAAACATGCTTGTCTGACTCCTTACTTAATACATCATCCGATGTTAGCTTGCCCAATGCTTACTTCTGCGGTTTCATGCCAGTAAAGGTTCGAGATGATAGTTTTTTTATTGGTCTACTCCAGTTCATTAAGAATTTAAGAATCATTTAATGTTGATTTATGGCAGTTGATTAAATTTTAATGGTCTATGAAACAGGCGATAACATTGACTTTCATGTTTTTTGCACCTGTGTGTTACATTAAGAAAGAACAAGCGCCTTGTGTGCGGAATTCTATTCTAAATCTGTATTATCCACCTAGATGTTACATTTTTTATAAATAGGAACATTTATTTTGCAAAAATATTTGAAGTAAGTGTGACGTCAAACTGATCATTCGATAGTCGTCACATTGAGAGAAATGCCCCTTTTTTGGTAAAGGAATAAATGGAATTTGATCGGTGGTGTGGATGCAGTTAAACATGAATGTTAAGATATCTACTCGTAGACCAAATCCTTCTTGATCGGTGATTCCTTTTATAACTTCAGCGTAAATATTATCTGGGCTGGCACCTTATCCCCGTTCTTCTAGGCTTTAATTACATGGACGACTAACGACTTTGTATCATCTCGTTACCTTGTGCTCAATACCCAAAATGCCGAATTTTGACGCCCCGGACAAATGCGAGCCCTGGCGAGTTCAGTCAAATTTGTACTGAAATGAATTGTTCTTTGTTAACTAAACCATTTGCTCTCGCTCGCGACGGCACTCTCATGTTAGATGGAAGAATGGGGGAAACTATTGGCTTTACACTAAAAAATCTTTTCAGGATTTTCGTCAAACTCCTTTTGGCTAGACTTTTATGTGAACCGTTAAATTCACATCACCAAATTTCAAAGTTTTGATTGAATTTCGGAGATTGTGATCAAATTGATTCAAGTTATACTACAAAAACTGAAGTTTTTGCTTCTTTATATATTGTTTAATAAATCTCATTATATTTTTTGGTTGTATTTGTGGAATTGAAATTTTACACTGCCCTATCAGCGAACAAACTGTTCCTTCAGTTAAAACTGAATAACTAAGTGATTATTGTATCTGCGTTTAAAACTACTGTCCGAAAATACTAAAACAAATGGACATTAACAGAATGCAAAACTATAAAATGTGAGCTCACTTCAGCTTGCCACAGGAATAAATAATGTGAAGACAAATCTATAGGCTTGTTTAGAATGCGGGAATTACAATACATTGAACATGGTTCGTAAAATAATTTTACTCGTAAAATGGAGACCTTTCAAAATTGCTTGGTAACTGGAATATTTGTGTTCTTGTATATAACGTAAATTAATGTAAATAAAGGATGATATATCTATTTAATAATTTACTACAATGAAACTAACAAATTTTTATACAAAAAATTGTATTCAGACCTTATAAATTTTTACTAATTTCTTTGTAGTAGTGTGACAACTTGCATATATTATTAGCAGAAAGGAACTTTTCATAATTGTGATACTTAACAATGCATTTTCATGAAGAGTTTAACTAAATAACATATATTTTACTTCTAGCTAGACATAATAGTTAGTTTGAATGTATTGAATTTGGTTGGTTTTCAAAATTATTCAGAGTAATATAGTTAACTATATTAAAATAGATGATATTATAAATTCGTTCGACCATATTATACAAACGTTACACACTAGTCAAATTGTATATATGCTGATAAATTTTATGTACAGCTGTTATTCTGTACGCACATTGTTTTATAATTTATAAGCCTTGCTTTGTTTATATGATGTTTACATAAAGGTACATTTTATAAGTTTTAACATTGTGATATAATTTTTTATTATTATTTTAAGACATTGTCCTATATAATTTATATTATAGTTTCATTTATATTTAAAACTTTTAATATTTAAATTATATTTAAATATTAACTTTTTGTAATATATCTCTGTAACAAATAAAGTATTTTTAAATTATTTTCGGAATCAAACCAACTGGGAACTTGTTATCAGTAAAAAAAATTGAATTTATAGATGTATAAACACAGTTTTGTACCCAATCTTTTTATTTTTGCACTCAACGCACGTTTCATCAGCGAAGCTCTCATCAACATGGAGTAAACCCAAATTTGGTTTACCAAATCTTTGTTCTTATTTTCTTTATGGGATGTAGAATAAAGTTCCCTGTTCCATGTCATGTAAATTTTATTGACCTGAAACATTACAAATGTGTCAGTCACAAATTTTGGACATGTCTAATGTTAAGGCTGATTTTTTAATCTGGATTTTTATACAATAAACATATAAGAATTCAATTACTTTTGGTAATGATAATTTCCAAAAAACTAGGGAAATTAGCTCTTCACATTGCTATTTCAATCAAAAATATTTAATTTGCAACTATTAACTCTGATTTACCTAAAATATTAAAATTGAAAAAAATATTTAGTTTTTCAAATAAATTTAATATTCAAGTGATTTTAATCCTTCAATATTTTAATTATGCATGAAAATAATCACATAAAATAAATAGAGATTTATGATCATAGTTAACTAGCCGTTACCCGCGGTTTCACCCGCGTACGGAATGTTCAAGCTTCACAAAAAGAAATAACTTATGAAACATATGGATTATCCCGAATAAAAACAATTCTAACTTCTTTAAACCACCCTACATAACCATAAATCCACCAATCGCTAATATATTTCACCCAAACTGCAAGTACTTATGGGCGAGCCTATATTACAATTTCATTGGACATTTTTTAATCACCTAGAATAACTAACCCTACTTCATCCTATATTGCAACCATCCTGTATATGCTGCTGTTTATTTGTCACCCAATGTAGCTTTTTGAACACCTGACTATAATTCTTCTTTACCCTATATTTCAGCTCTGCAACTGCTTATGGTCTACGCTGTATAACAATTATTTCTTATATTTTGTGAGCCACCTTTTAAAGTACAATTTCTCTTTACCCTATATTTTAATCACCCTTTATATGCAGCTTTTTCTAATATTGTGTTAAACACATTCTAATACTATAAATCTTGCTTCAATCCCATATTTCATTCCATGTAGTAGAATACAACTGTTCAATTGTCTAAGGGCAAACGTATATAACAATCAAAATTTATTAATCACTTTTTTAGATCCACCCTGCAAAACTACTTATGAGCCACCCAATATAACATTTTTTTGTACCATTCTGTATAACTAAATTCACCAATTCTCAACATGTTACAACCAAAACGCAAATTTGATGGCCACCCTATATAACAATTTTATTCAATATTTTTAAGAACTGTCTTCTATGGCTATAATTTTACTTGCATCTATATTTAAACTATCTTGTATATACTGCTGCCAATTAGTGACCGATTATAACTAATTTGTTTATTAGTTTTTGAACCATCCTGTATAAACATAATTTTATTGTACAAAATATTTCAACTACGCTGTATATGCATCTGCTTAGGGGCCACCAAATATAATATTTTAAACACTTAACTATTACTCTGATCCACTCTATAATAACCACTTTTGAGATGTTTTAACCATGCTGGAAAATATAATGTGTCTCCACCTTATATGTCAACCACTCCTTATATGTAACTTTTTCTAAAAATCGTTTTAATCACATTGTCTAACTATATATTTCAGGAACTCCATATATGCAACTGCTCATGCTCTACTCTATATAACAAAATTTCTTCTAACTGTTTTTACCAACAATGTATAATTATTATTATACTCCACGCTATATGTCAACAACCTTGTACAGGCAACTACTTATGGGCCACCCATATAACACTTTCACAAAACTTTATACTTAGAATTCTAGTGCGCCCTATATTTCATCTATCAGATGATGAAACAGCTTGTATATCATAAAATTCCTTTATAATATTTTTCAAACCCACCTGTATAGCTGTAATTATAGTCTGCTACATATTTCAACCATCCTACAATATGCTACTTGTGAACTACTTGTAGATATAAAACATTTTTTAACCATCCTATAAACTATAATTCCACTCCATCTTATATTTCATCCACCCTGAATAAACAACTGCTTCTAAATTTTTTTCAACCCATTTCATAACTATAATAATAGTTCAAGAAAATTCAAATATATTGCTTACATAACATATTTCCACCCTGTATAAATATAATTCTATTTTACCCCTATTTCAGCCACATTGTATCTGCAACTACTTATGACCCTAGCAATATAACATTTTGTTATTTACCCTGTATAAATATAAATCAATTCCACCCGTTTTTCAACCACTGGTATATACAACTGTTTACGGTCCACTCAATATATCTTTTTCGAACCACCCCGTATAACTTCTTTATTTCAACCACACTATATATATGCAGCTACTTATGGACGATCTAATACACCTTTTTTTCAAGATTTTTAAATCCATGTAATTCTACTCCTCTCTAAGTTTTGCCTATCCTATATATGGAACACCCTGTATAATTACACTTGATATATCAGTTGAACTTTTTTAAAATCGATACATGATACATTGGCATATTCTGAATTTTGCATAAAAGCTAACCTGATGCAAGTATGGTGCATGCGGTGGAACCAATTGACTTGTGTGTTACCGTGTTACCGAACATGATAGTAGAGTTTTTTCTCTATATCTACCGTTTCTGTCAATGTAGGAAGATAAAATGTATACCAAATTTTAAGTCAAACTAGAAGCTTTGCAACAAAAAAAGATTCAGCAAAAACAGTTGAGTAGTTATTACGTGATGAGGTAACAAACAAACAAACAGACAACTACAATTTTATAATAGTATATAGATAAATAGACTATTAACTCTTTCCCAGGTTCGCACGTTCAATATTAAATTTTAACCCGTTAATAATCTTTTTCATAAGAATAAATATTACATTTATACAATTTTATGTACCCAGGAAATACGTGAATACTTAATCAGCCATCATCAATCAAAGAAATTATCCAAGCCCCCAAAAAATTATCCCACGCACCTGGAAAAAAAATCCTGGCTTCGACTCCAGCAACGTTTAAAGTTTATTAATTGTCATTCCAAATGCTATTTTTGCGGAAAATTGTAGTCGTTTAAATTGGATGCAATTCTGAGGGTATCATGGGAATTCTTGGTATAAAAACAGTTTCACCAGTTGCGTTGCCAGTTAATATGATACATTCGATCAAAAAAAAAATAATAATAAAAAAAATAAATTGACTACTTTGAATCTTGTACCTTTGCATAGTTTCAGTGGACTGACATTTCTACGTAACATAATAGGAGCACCTACTTTTAATATTAATTTGAAACCAATTTAGTGTCTTAGTGGATATGTTACTAATATCGGCATAAAATTGTTCAATAACTTCTGCCACATTTTGAACCAAAACACAAATATTGTGAAAATTTACATAGACGTTTCCTGCTTGAAATTTCACCATTTTCTATTTGTACCAAGTAGTTAGAATATTGCCAATTATCTTCGCTAAACGATTGTTTAGGTCCACATTTCGTTATATGTGAGAAAGATGCGATCTTTTGAGCAATGCATTGACTTCATCTGCTCACGTTTCACTAGTTATTTCTGGCAAAATTTGACGCAGATTTCGCATTGTCCTGTCTAGTGCCTAACTGAAGCTTTATGAGACATAGAAGCCTCATCCCAAATAATCAAACTGCAATCCCTCATTAATTTTCCGGCACTATTGCAAATCCTAGTGACGTCATCACTACATATTTTTAACGTCAGTTTGAATGTGGAATTAGCGGTTCGCCCACTTTCCAAAAGAGTGGCTGCTATGTCGAACGATGCTACAGCTAGGGCAATTTTTCTGTAGTGTACTTTTGCTAATAAATTTATTAAAAATGTTTTACCTGTGCCTCCAGGGGCATCTAAAAAACATTTTACCTTCATTACTATTATTATTTGAGGACTATATTAGATAAACTTTTTATCATTCAGCATTCAAGCGACAGTCATCTTGAATGACTTGTAAAACCCTCAAATGGTTACAATTAGTTTCTCCTAATTGTTGCAAATAAATTGAAATTTAATGGCAACATGAATCAAAAACTTTTATAGATTTTCCTGACAGAGATTCCACGTGTTTATTTAATTCAAATAAAGCTTGATAAAATAGTTGAGTCAAAATTAATTAATGACAATTCTTGACGTCTGTGATGCATACACACAGAAATCTTCAGCTATGCTTTGACCATCATTTTGCCAAATAAGAATAAGATGTGGGTCGGTAACTTGACTGTAGGATATCATGACGGTGATGGTAAATAAATGTCTAATTGATTTAGCTGCAAAGTCCTTGAAATGTTTCATAAGTTATACCTTGAAAAGTACGTAGAGTACTGAAAGAAGTAGGGCCTTTTACTACGTAGAGTCCCATCTACGGTTAGAACGCCAGGCGCGAGGTCACGGAAAGCCCGCCGGGCCGGTTGATTCATGACGACAAGAAATAGACCTCTATAAGATACACAATTCCACAATACATTATTTTTTTATATCCCAAAGGGTTTTAGGCAGTGTTTTCGTTGAAAGTTCCCAGATGGCTTATTTATCCCGACACCTCCAACAATTATCGCTATATTTTTGCCAATTCACTCTATCCACTGGTGAAAACCGCATGAAAATCGGTGCGGTGGTTTTTGAGTTTATCGCGAACAGACAGACCGACAAACGCGGCGGATGACTTTGTTACCCGACTTCCAAAAAGCAGGAGGTTATCAATTCATCTACAACTTTTTATTTATTCAGAAACGACTTGGGCAATATTGATGATTTAAACTTCATTATATTAAGAAACATTACAGGAAGGTCCCATATAATTCTCTATAACATGAGATTTCCGGTTTTCCAGAAAATCAGAATGAAATGTAAATAAGGGACTAGATTTCAGTGAATTTCAATGAATCTTCACTGTTTTTTGAATATTATAAATTATATTCTGTAAATGGTATGTTCCAGCTTGATTCCGTATATTTTTCTATAACGTAACACTTACCATTTTCCTGAAAATCGGAAAAATATATGCAAAAAAAACTGTAAACATCATGGTAAATATCAAATTTTCATCATAAATATCTAGTTTAAATGTCAACATTTGCCATGAAAGTATATCGTACAGGATGTTTGTAATGGTTTTCAGTTTAATTCTTTGAAGTAAGTTTTTTTAGAGACGAAATTAAGTTAGGGGACTTATAGTCGCGTGAAATGGCAGAAAACATTTCATTAGTTTACCGAAACGAAAATTTGTTATGTCGGCGAACTCTTTTATTTGGTATACGGTTGTGGGTGAGTGCGTGCGTGCATGTAATATTAGGTGGTACATAAGCAGTTGTATACATAGGATGGTTGAAATATAAGTTGGAATTGAATTATACAGGGTGGTTCTAAAAATGTTGTATTGGCTGGCACATAAGTAGTTGCGTATACAAGTTGGTTGAAATAAGAGTGGAGCAAAACTATAGTTATACAGAGTTGATATTTGCGTTTTAGGACGGAGAATAATTACAGTTATACATTGACTCATTGACTCTTTCTATTGAGTGTGGAGAGGAATTATACTTATACAGGGTGGTTTTAAAGATATCAGGACCGTTGTAATATTGTGTTGAGTTGAATTATAAATGTACAGGGTGATTCAGAAAATGATAGACCTATAAATTATATAGGGGTGACCAGTACATAGAAGCATATACAGTGTGGATGCAATATAGAGTGAATTTATTACATTTATAGAAAGTGGTCTAAATAATAAAACAAATAAAAAAGTTAAAATATATTTGGAAAATATAGACAAAGAATAAAAATTAGAGAGGGAGAAAAAGAGAGAGAGATAAGAATACGCTAAAATTTTTAATTGAAATGTACCTAAAATCAGATAAAAAAGAAGATATATCTGAAAATAGTGATTGATTACACACGGGTTCTAAATGGTTGTTATTTTAAGTCAGTTGAAGTCGGTTCTTTTTTAAATATAAATTATTTTATAATATGTAGTGAAGTTAGACCATCGCTCATTTTCAACAAAATATAAAGTTAATGCTTTAATACGATTTCCAAACTTCTGAGATATTTCCAATCAAACTCTCTCGATTTTATCCTGAATACATACTTAATTGTCCGAACACACCACTGTTGGCACCTGCAATTCAACTAATGTCAACAACAAACAGACTACTATGAAGAACAACGAACAACACATTTGACTCAAATAGTTAATTTAACCATATGACGACCACAATGCACTGTGTCAAAATACGAGCACAGAAAATCACTACGTAAGAAACCAGACACCCGACATTCACGTGGTTCACATTAGCATACAAAAAAATCCGAAAGTAATATACAGGACGAATTATGCTGGGTTCTGTTAAAGGCTGGGCTTACCTCAGATTGATGGGTGCCTTTTGGTGACGGCATTTGCGTGACTGTGTCTCAGTTTAAGTTGTCATATACAGGGGGGTTCTGATGGATGGAGAGATTGTTTACGAGTGGTACGTATACTGGTAAGGGGTGTATGTGGGGTGGAAATCTGTGATTTGATAGTTTGGTGCCCTGTTAGCCGGGTCTCCTTTAAAGCAACGATTCCATTTAACGGGAGGCGTTAAGACTATGTATATTAAAGTTATGCAAAGAACAGCTAGGCGCTTGGCGACTACATTACCGTAGATTATGAGTAAAAGAAACAGATTAAGTATGAGACAGGATATGTGTGTCAAAGCGACTAAATGGCGAGAGATTTTAAGCATTTACTCTACTAAGATATTTATTAAAAAAAAATTAATTAATATAGTAAAATAAACAATGAACAATTTTAATATTTATGCCATTTTATAATATCTTGTTGCGGCTAATTTACTGTTTTTCACATTCTCAATCGCTCTAATGTTGATTTTTATTGAAAATCAGTAATGATCGTGCTAACTTTATATACAGTGAGGACACCTGGGTTGGAACAAATTCATTTAAAATTCAGGAGCTGTTTTTTGCTCGCACACGTCAGTTTTTTTTGGACTGCGGTTTTTGTGATGATAAACTCATTTATAAGGGTGGGCCACAAATAAATTGAGACCATCAACTTCATTTTTTCAAATGGAAACATATGTTTTTTATTTTATTTTTGAATCCTGCATTGAAAAGTATTTTTCTTATATATGCTATGCTGAAAATTAACAGTTATTAAAAAAATTGCATTTATTTCCAAAGTTAAGAAAACAACGGTAAAAATAATTTGTTTGTTGGTTTGAACCTATTTATTTACGTTTGGTTTTAATGATTGTTGGCGGTATTTAATCGCATGAATACTTTTTTTTAGTGCTGGATTTTTTAACACTTGTTTATTTCCATAGAAACTGTACTATAATTTTACTTCAAAGAAGTAGTTGTCAATTGCAGTTGCAAACTTTCAAACTATGGCGCGTTTAACTGAAAAGCAGCGAATAGAAATTTTGACGATGGTAGGATATGGCAACACAACTCGAACACAAGCTGAAGTTTGCGAATTGTTTAATATGAAATACCCGGAGCGGAATATTACACGATCGATAGTTAGTAAAATAGAAAAAAAGTTTCTAGAATTTCGCGGCGTAAGAGACAATTATAAAACCAAACATTTTCCAGAAGATACATAATTAAATGTTTTGCTCGATTTACAAGAAAATCCTCACAAATCCGTTAGATAAATAGCCGCAGAAGAGTCAATAACTATATATTCTTTTCTAAAATGCTTGCATAGAAAAAAATGGCACTCATACAAAGTTCATTTAGTCCAGGAAGGTGAATTTGACCGGAGAGTAGAATTTTGCGAAATAATGATGGATAGATGCCAACCCGCACTTTTCAAGTAAGATAGTTTTTAGCAAACCGAACTAAAAAGCAGAAAATAATTTTTAATTATGAACAGTTTATATTACAGCAGTAGAAAGTCGAACAATCAATCATGATTAATTACCTCAAAATAAAAATATAATAAAATTTAAGTTATTAACAGAATAATTCGATTCAGTGTAAAAAGTGTGGGGTGCATTTCACTATATTTGCATAACTCTCCTCTTATAAATAGTTGCAAATACAATAATTGTGAAATTTAATATTTGAAGCAATCCAACTATAACAAACGTATTACCTATAAAAAACATTTTTAAGTAGATACTATTACCTATAGTCGATTGAAATTTTGCCTGAATCTGCAAAATAAGGTGGTACATAACACATAACATTTATGGGGCGCAGATTACGAATATGCAATTACTTTTTACCCTAATCGTGCAGTAAGTTATGAAATACCCCAAAAACACCCCCAAAAGAGGTTTTTTTTGGATTATTTCCGAAAACTACAATGGATATGAAATACATAAGTTGGCCATTGTGTTCCTTGTAAAATTTCACATCGAAAACATGTAGTAAGGTAAACAAAATCAAAGAATTGTTGTGCAATTATTTAAGTTTTCAATTTAATTTGATTTTTGGAAAACACGCATTGATTGCACAGACACTCCATTATGCGAATATGCATGTCAGATGATTGATGGGACTGTCTGTTTATGTAATATTTTCGGAATTGGTTTTTGCATTTGGAAAAAAACGGAATTTAGAAAGATGGCTTATAGTAGGTGTTTGAAGTTCATAGTAAATGATAGTAGGTACTGCATCTTTCCATGCATTTAATTAACAACATTCTGAAAAGAAACGAATTTCATATCAGTGTATAGTTTGATGACCCGATTAAGAGAACATATCGTAAATGAAGAAATTTGGATTTTAGGGGTACTTCTTGGGAGAAATAAAAAATCGACCCCCCTTATCTCCTAAACTACTGAGCCTAAAATTTTGAAAAGATATGGAATATATGTTGCTTGAAGTTTACAGGAAGAAATAAGGATAAACCTTTAAATTTAATTTTGGGGGGCAAATTATAGAATTAAATGAAAAATTTAAAATAATTGTTTTTTCAAACGCATCACGTAATACATCAAATGGAAGGGCTCATTATGAGGGACACAAACATATTTTTTTGTATTTTAAAAATATTGAATTTAAAAGATTGTAACAACAATTTATAAAAAATTACCCCTTCCCCCCTTATCTTCGGAACTATAAGACGTAAAATTTTGACAAAAATTAGAGAGATAGGGCCTCACTTGAATTTTACCGGAAAAAAAATGAGAAACCTCTACTATTAATTTACAGGATTAAATGGAAAATATAAAAGAAGGTTTCTAACGCATCATGTAATATATCAAATGAAAGACGAAAACAATTATATTTTTTTCATATTTTTAAAATAAATTATTTAAAAGATATTAAGAATAATATTAAAAAATTACCTATTCGCCACGAAAACTATAAGCCGTAAAATTTTGAAAAAAATAGAGGAGAATTAAAAGAAATGTATAAAATTAAAATTATATCTAGTGCATCATGTAATATATTAAATCAATATTATGACAAATACAAATATATTTTTTTCATATTTTTAAAATAAATAATTTTAAAGATATTAACAAAAATATAAAAAATACTCATCCCCCCTTATCTCCGAAACTATAAATATAAAAAATAGAGATATAGGGCCTCACCTGAACTTTACTGGAAAAATAAGGAGAAACTCCTAATATTAATTTTGGAGGGCAAAGTACAGAATTAAATGGAAAATATAAAGTTAAAATCATGTCTAGGTAACGCAAAATGCAATATATCAAATCAATGTATTTTTTATATATTAAAAATAAATGTTCCGATTTCCCCCTTTATGTCCGAAACTATAAGACCTAAAATTAAAAAAAGCGTAGGTATATGGCCTCACTTGAACTTTACAGAAAAAATACGAAAAAATCCTTACTATTAATTTTGGGTGGCAAATTATAAAATTAAACGGAAAATAAAAAATATTTTTTTATCGCATTAGGCAATACATCAAATGAAAGCTTATAAGTGGAATAGAAATGTATTTTTTTCATATTTTAAAAATAAATTGTTTAAAAGATATTAACAAAAATATTTTAAAAATACTCATTCCTCCCTTCTATTTCCGATCTATAAGACCTAACATTATAAAAAAACTAGTCATATATGGATTTACTTGAACTTTACAGGAAAAATAATTATAGAATAAAACGGAAAATAAAAAAATAATAATAACTTTTTTTAAACGCATCATTCAATACATCAAATCAAATAAATGTTAAGGAATACAAATATATTTTTTTCATATTTATAAAATTGTTTACAATATATTAACAAAATTATAAAAAAAATCTCATTTCCCACTTTATTTCCGAAACCAAAATACCTAAAATTTTGAAAATAATTAGTGGTACAGGGTCCCACTTAAACTTTAAAAGAAAAATTAGTAAAAAATCCCTATATTATTTTTGGGGGGCAAATTATAGAATTAAATGGAAAATAATGTTAATTTTGTTTTAAACCGTCATGTAATATATCAAATAAAAGGGTTCATTATGAGAAATACAAATATATTTTTTCATATTTTCAAAATGATTTGTTTAAAATATATTAATAAAACTATCAAACATCGACTTATTCCTCCTTTATCTCAGAAACTACACGATCTTAATTTATGAAAAGTATATTTTATTTGTATTTTCAAGATAATTTTTCTAAAAGATTTAATAACTTATTATTTAAAACTTGACCTATCATGGGTGGATCCAAAGGGGGGGGCGATGGGGGCAATCGCCCCCTCCGAGAGCTACAAAGTCAGTAAATTTAATATTAAAACCAGAAAAACTTAACTCCAAGAGCTTAGCAGAGGTCACTTCTATGAGTTTAAACCTCAGAACGACTATTTTTGATGTAATATTCCAAGAAATCTGAGTTTAAAATTATAATTAGATAAATTTTGTACATGATCGCCCCTGGGTTATATACGGCTTCACTGAAAGTTTATTAGTAAAATAAAACCCTGATGTTAATTTTGGGGGCCAAATTAAAAAATTAAATAAATATTTTTATAAAAATCAAACGAATCATGTAGTAGATAAAATAAAAAGGCTTTATGAGAAATAAAATTGTATATTTTGTATAAATTTAAAACGCTTAGTTTAAAAGATATTAGGGTAAATATAAAAATGCACTCATTCCCTGCTTATCTGAAAATGGAATTTTGGAAAAATATATACTTTGATTCACCTAAATTGTATAAAAGGTGGTACGGAACCCTTGGTATGCGTGTGGCAATTGACCAAATTATTTTCTATAGCTATAATTCTCCATGTGAGTAATTTTCAAGTATTTGATACTTCATTGAAATAAAATACTTTCTTTTGGTTCGTAAAGCTACAATTTCCTCAACTATCTTCAATAACATTAAAACGTATTAACATTATTGTTGGTAAAATATTCAATTAACAATCTACCAGATACAATCGACATTGTTCACTTTCGGAGACATGATTATTAGTACTCCTACCTTACTGAATGCAACATACGTGATTTGTGTTCATACTCGTATATTATATCTTTTTTAGGTACCAACAAATATTGTAATTGACTAAGAAATATTTGAGTTCTACTGTTATTGTGATTTCTCATCCACACTATTTGTTATTAACATTAGATTGTCAAATATATAAATTCCGAAAATGTTTTTAATGTCTATATCACATTTATTTATTTCAAATTATACTTACTAGTATAGGATGTGGTGGAAATTCGATCAACATGGTCTACAAAGTAATGAAATTCTACTTGCTTTTGATATAAAATTAATTGGAATATATTTGACTGTAAATTCTTAATTCTTACCTTAAGGATATAGGGAAAGTAGTGGGAGTAGATAAAGAGAAAGTATGTGGTAATTATTGACAACCAGTTAGCTAACAAAAATGAAGACAATACGTCTTTTCCAGATTTTTCAATCCAATGAACACAAGATAATATTATTAATATTATGATACATTTCGATTTTGAAATATTAAACTTAAACTCAATTTTTCATTTTCTGGGGGTCTGCCAGAAATGTTGTGTCGTACGGGGTTATTATCCATAATTTTGCCTTTAGCTAAACTGCATCACTGAGGAAATCACGAGATGTTTTTTATTTACAACAATAAGTAATTATATACAATGTGCTTAATCTTCTTCTCGAATTACTATAACATCCTATTTATTTCAGTAAAATAGACTATATACAATGGATTTTGTTGTCTACAAAATATTTTTGCATATCAAAAATTGTGTATTATTGAACTAGTTTGGCAAGTTCAAAATATCTGTAAAAGTCAGTTAAACTAAACTCCTCTGACATAACAAAAGAAGCACATTTCAACAACTATGATTTTTGTGTCATTTGTAACCTATGAATTACAGGAAGACAGCAACAATTGCTTGTTTCCCTGAAATTCCTACATGAATGAAACATTACTTCAGATGATGACAGCACAGTGAGGAAACGTCCGTCGAATTTTTAAATAAAGATTTAAAGCTGGGTATAAAAGTTTATTTGTTACACTCAAACAACATCTTCGGAAGATAAAAGTTTTTCTATAGGACCGTAATTTATGTAACCCCTTCGACTGGGCGATAGATTATTTAAAAAAGTAAGTTCTTTACATCCTACGGTACTGTCATCTTTAAGATCTCTAGAACACGATAATAGGATAATAAGCCCTTAATTTGATTTGTTGAGTTTTCTGGTCAGGATCTTGCCAGCTCTTGTAGATCTTGTAGCTAAGTTATATAATTTAATGAAATACAAACATGAGTATGTAGGTAAACATATTTATACGTATTCTAAAAAATCCCAGAATCATATTAATCTGTTCAAATGTATTTAAGTAGTGGTTGAGAATAGGGTAAACTGGTATTATTTGATCATTACAGTTACTTACAGCATAACCATTTATTATTTTCTCTAGGGTAGTTTTGACATCTTATGGTATATATATATATATATATATATATATATATATATATATATATATATATATATATTATGGATTATGTATGAACAACTACCCTATTTGAGTAAAACTCTAAACTCTGTATGATTCAAAACACCAACCGCTTCAGGGTCTAAAACACTGTTGTCAATGGATATGATGATAATGAACTTGAAATTTGAAAATAAAATGTATAACAAAGTACAGAGTTTTAATTCAAATGTGATCTTTAATCATTAACTTTGTTTAATTCTCAATAAATCTGTGAAGTAAATATTATTATATTCAGATATGCAAATAGAGAAATTAAATAGGGATTATGTAGCAATACAGTAGAATTCTATACCATAGGTTATTGATGATAAGTTTTAAAATCTCGTCTTAAAAATTAAAATTATGTTGCTTCCAGTCCAGAATTATTAGTGAATTTAGTACATTTAACTGAATTTAATATTTTATCGCGAAATTATTTTCAACATCTAAGAATTCCAGAACAACTAGCTCATAGTGACTCCAAATCCAATTACTGTGTGTAACGCCGTTACCCTGTGATTCCTAGGATAGATATCGCATGAAAAAATTCGTAGGTTCGCTGAAACCTATCAAAGCAATTAAAATACCATTTTCCGAGATTTTTCAATACATTG
This sequence comes from Octodonta nipae, assembly GCA_034190945.1. Classification (NCBI taxonomy): domain Eukaryota; kingdom Metazoa; phylum Arthropoda; class Insecta; order Coleoptera; family Chrysomelidae; genus Octodonta; species Octodonta nipae. The sequence continues at coordinate 57,769,894 of CM067217.1, forward strand.
AACGTATAACAATATATCGTTTCTAGTCGAGAACTTTTATAAATTGCGCTCCCCTCAATGTATTGAAAAATCGTATAATAATTAGGTATCCATTTAGTACATTTAACGGAATTTAATATTTTATGGAATATTAAGAAAAGAAAGAAAAAATGAATAATTGTCAGTAACCAAAGATCCAAAAGATAGACAAATGCACAGACGATCTAGTAAAGAAATATATAGGGTAAACTAAAAGCGAATACATGAGATCGATAGGTTGATAGGGAGTTCCAAATCTAGAGCTGCCTAAAAAACTGTAAGAACACTAAAACCAAATTTAAATGAAAAAGTAATGATAGACCTACTTGGATAAAAAAGTCGGTAAACTATTATAAAACTTCATTAACAAACGAATTTAAGAATGCGATTTACCTTCAAATGTTTTAGTATACCGGCTATCCGTGTACGACGGAAGCAATGTAAAAATATTATGAAGTCCGAGAAACAACAAATTACCTGGTTCAGCAGGTCAACTATATATAGTATTTATAGAAGGCCTATGGTGTTGTGCCGGTAAATAAACTTTGGCAGTGAAAACTTTTATGAAGGAAACATCAGTGGTATCAAGACGCGAATATTTTCAAGGCAATAAGGATTTCCGACAAGGCTGCTGCCTCTAAACCTTGTTAAAACTCGTCTGTGACGGGAGTATAAATTGGGGACAATAACATTTCTACCTTATAATTTGCTGACGATGTGATTCGAAAACTCGTGGATGAATAAAACTCGTATCTCATCATCGCAAACCGGGCACAAACTATCAACTTTCAGGAGGGTAGGACCTCCGACCATGAATAAATGGTAGGACTATTACATCTCATAAACCTCTACGGTTCATAAAGCTATATCTAGGACATTTATCAGTTGTTTAGCGAGACTTGAGATTGATGGAGACCTCGAGTTCGATCTAGACTCTTAAACTTTAATAACAAAAATACAAGTCATGTTATACAGAAATCTACAGTGGACTCATACTAACATATATTTCAGTTTTAACTTTAATCAGCCAAATATCGTAATAAGCTTTATAGGAAAGAGCAAAAACTAACTGTTAATTATGATACCGTCATCCCTTTAAATATTAAGAAATATTGATAATGTTATAACACTTATTATGCTTGTTTTCTGAATGATACTTGTGGCATATTTTTCAATGTCTAAGTGCTTCTTGGGAAATAACACCACAGTTTAAAGAAAATTGCTGTATATTCCAAACGTTTCGGGGTCTAGATCAGACCCCGTTGTCAATGGTTAAGAAACTACGGATTAAAAAGGCACAATTCTAAGATGTAAATTAAAATATTTGACAATGTGTATTATTTGATTTTTGAAGTAACTAAGAGAATTTTATTTGTAATATACAGGGTAGCACAGAAATTTCTAAAGATCATATAATCATAAAGTTCCTTTCAAATTAGAAGAATTTGAAAGGGACATCTTCAGAATTTTATGTGGCGCTCCTAGGTGCGACTCTGTTATAAGATAGTGCATTCGCCAAAAATGCGACCAAAGAACTTTGTTGATTCAGTGATCCCATTAAAATCATAAGGGAAAACCTAGGAAAAATATCTTAGAATTGTGCCTTTTTAATCCGTAGTTTCTTAACCATTGACAACGTTTGGAATATACAGCAATTTTCTTTAAACTGTGGTGTTATTTCCCAAGAAGCACTTAGACACTTATTATGTTGTTGCATCTTTTGTCATCTTTTCTTGATATTATATGCTCATGTACTAATTAATTTCTATCAGATGTGTTTCTAACCGTTTTCAAGTCACTCTGCCATGCAACGACAATCTGTCGGACGTGATTTGGTAGTTATACAAATATAACTTAGAAGTAGTAATTTACAAGTGTAATATTCAAATGTTCAAATAAAGGAGTTTTTTAAAACGGAAGAGTTTTTAAAAAAACATAATAAGTCCACCGCTTATTATAAGTAGTACAGTAATTCGTATGTGACTTTCGGCAACGAAAGAAGTGTCGTAAAATCTATCTCAACAGACTTTTTGGCAAATTGCATTGTGGAAAGTTGAAGCTCGAAACTCAACGAAAAATGAATATTTTGGAGCGGCAATCCAAAGTTCTTCTGCAGTAACAGGAGCCCGTGGGTGACCTCACCAACAAAGCTGACGAACGTTCTCTGAAAATCTTAGTGAAAGCAGCCTGGGAAAATTCATTGAGAAAATCCGGCAAAAGCTAAACCAGTGGACAAGCGATTGTGATGTTTCGGTGCGTGATTTTTGTTCACGTCAGAGTCAACAACCTTTTCTACTATTGTATCTTTTTGCGATAACAATAGGGAATTTGAATTAGATTTATAAAACATTTGTAATCACATAAATCAAATTTCACTTTCAATTTGAATTCAAAGAATGTCACCAGATACTTGTACAAATCAAATCTTTCAATAGTACCTACCAAACTTTGACGGTAATCTCAACAAATTACAGAGTTAGATAACTAGTATACTAAACAAACTTCAAGGAAGAGCTATAGTAAATATAAACAGTTCATCGTCTTGGAACGACATTAAAAATATGTAAATCCAAAATTTCGGTGACCAACAATTATGATCCTGTAAATATGCGACAAAAACTAAACGAGAATTCCTACCAATTTCATGAAAGAATAATCCATTTTCTAAATACAATCTGTAACTATATTGAAATCTATAAAACAGATTTCTTTTCTAAACAACTTTTGAACTCTTTCTAGCGAAATTAAGAGAACCCTTAGGTTCAATCATCGTTGCTATGTGTTCCAATTCCTTAAAAGAAACTTTACAATGTATTATAGAGGAAAATAACAAAACAAACAAAACAAACTCCAAAATTCCAAAAATTTAAACCACCACAAATTCAACAAAGTCAAACATTGTCTTTTACCTATTCAATATCCACAAGCTAATCAGTTTCAACAAATTCAAAATAAATTTCCAACAGGTTTTATATATATAAGAACAAATCCAAACCTACCTAACAAGTATTTGGAAATCCCATTAATTTATGGAAACCAAATTCAAGAATGTATGTGAGAGGACTTCAAATATAAAAAATTTCCAAAAACAAATCCAATGAATTATTTTGAAAATAAAAATAAATTCAAACTCCGATCCGATATAATTTAATAAAGTTTTAATACTGAATAAAATGACCAAAAAATTACTATGGAAATGAATTTAATGTAAATGACATTAACTCAACTAACTTTAATCCAACTAAAGAATTTTATTCTGATAATAATTCTGTTCAACATGAAAATTTGCAGGAAGTAGCCTATGTAACAGTTTAAACTTGATAGAATTCCATGCCTCAAAAAATGACAAAGCATTACCTTACGCACAAATTAATAATGGTGGATTAGAACTTTTAAAAGTTTTGGTTTGATACTGGATTAACAAAATCTTTTATTAATCAAAAGATTATTTAGAGAAAATATGAACCTTTTATTGTCTCAACAATTTTTCAAAGTTCATACCACGATTACAGTGTGAACATACCAATGTTTAAAGAAATCAATAGAAAAAGGTTAATATTTTTCATTCATATGTTTTACCCAATTTTTGACATTTAAAAATTACTAAATGCAAAATTTCATTTCGTAAACTGGATAATAATAACAGCAAACTCAACAATTCCTATATATTACCAACTTTCTAATCAAAAACCCATTTTTAAAACCAGTCTACAACCACATTATCCCAAAACAGAATTTTGAAAACGTAGAGATACCAGAAACTCTAACAACAGTCTAAGGCTTCGCTTCTGTGCAGGTATTAAACAAATCTGATCAAATAACAATTTTTACTTTAACTAAACCAATTCAGGTTATTTCTTTGAACAAAAAGATAATGAATTTTATATTATTGAGAATAATAAAAATATAAATTCTTCTTCACGTGTAGAAATCGACACAAAAGATGTTACACCTTTCCAAGAATACATGGAAGAATTTAATGAACAACTAGAAAACTCTAAAAGAGAAGAAATGGATAAAGATAATAAATCTAATTAGAATTGATATTTTATGTTTATTAATTAATTTCTAGCAGATGTGTTTGTAACTGTTTTTACGTTTTCAGATCACTTTGCCATGCCACGTCAATCTATTCTGGTGTGATTTTGCAATTATATAAAAATAAAAGAAGTAGTAATTTACAAGTGAAATATTCAAATGTTCAAATAAGGTAGGTACTAAAAAATATAAAAGTTTTTAAAAACATAATAAATCAACGGTTGTTCCGATATCAATAAATTAAATGAAGAAAAAACATTTATAAAAAATGTACTAAGTGATAACAAACACTGAAAAGAGTGGCAACAGATTTAATTTTAAAACAACACAATACAAGAAATACACCGAAATCTATTATACGAGTATCAAAAGCTAAACCAAATAACGAAACCTAAAACTCAAAAATTGCATTTATAATGCAATGTAATAAATTCTGTATTGGAGAAACTTCTAGACCTGTAAATGTTCGAATAAATAAGCTCATCAATTTCGTCAAGGAACGACAATTAGAAAAGTCAAAAAATTGTGAATTAGCCTGCAACCTTGGTCATGACATTTAATTTCAAAATTCGACCGTAATAAACAAAAAAGAACACAATACAAAACGAAAGCTGAAAGAGTCTGCTTTATTTATATTCAATGACGATTTCATCGGTTGTACTTCCGTAGAATTCTACCATTTCTGGTAACCACTATTCAAGGGTTAAATTAATAGTGGTAATGTCTTTTGAACAATTCTTTCAAATTCTTTCAGTCTAAAAGTAACACAGACATTAAACATCAATTTAGGTTCACCTCAATTTTCATTAATAAATTAAGATCTGGGACATAAATTAAGTTAGATTTAAGTTATTTACAAATTAAGGGGTCACGCTGTGGAAGTTCTGGGTATGAAAGTTAATGAAAATTGGACGTCATAAAATATATTATATGTGTTATCATTTTGGTGACCATTGAACTGAGACTAGTTAGTTAGTAGAACGGGCATCCATTCCAAATTGATTGATTGATTTGATTTAACTGCTTTTTTAATCGTTTTGGCTATTAACCAAGTTGGTCAGAAATTTTTCTTATGTTATTTTGCAGTTTCCAAAAACGGAGTACTTAGTCAGATTTTTTGTCCTACATTACATTAAGTACTTCCTCCACGCATTCAAGTTAAGAGTCGTTAAGATTCTTTTGAGCTCATTCATAGGATATTTATTAATCGTATACCTTGTGCAAAGTTTAATAAGCTTTCTGTTATCTACTATATACTTTTACGGATATTTTACCCACTACGTATGTATTATTGTTGTAAAACGGCTCCTAGTTTTGTAGAATTTTTTTTGTATAAGTCGACTTTTTCTTATTAAAAGAGAAAAGAAAAAAGGAATTTTATTGTTGCGTTGTGGTCAGTGTGTACAAGCTGTGTCAAATATCTCAATTTGCAAGTTACGTTAGTATACTTTTATAATTTTGAATTTTTATAATTTATTTGTAATTCAAATAAATTAAAATGAAAATAGGTATTTATAGTTTTTTTGCGATTTCTTCAAAAAATATCTCTGGCAATAATTATTTTCTGACATATATTGACATTTAAAATTTGATATTTATTATTTTTATTTTTCCAAATTTCCGAATAAACGGGTTAATTCATGTTATGGATAAATATCTTACACAACCTAATGGACCTTAGTAGAACAAAGTCCTAACCTTCTACATTTTTTTAGGTCGGTTAATAATTAATAACCGACTTCAGTATTATATATTATAATCAATAATATTGAACATCCAGTCGCCGTTCCGATGAAGGATAGGAGAAACAAGAGAAGAATATGAGAAAATTCGGTCACGAAGCAATAAAAAGGGTAATTTAAAGCATTGACAGACGATTAAGCAGTTATTTGAGTATTTTAGAATAATCGAATGCGGCTTAAAAATACTGCACAGTAAACTAGAAAGGAACTTAAACCCTAAACAATATACTCAACATTCAAAGAAAAATCTTCTATTTTGAAGTAACTACAAACGTTTTCAAAAATTTTTAAAATAAGCCAGTTGAAACAAAAAAATTCTTGAGAAGAAATCTGCTGTTGACTGTTCTTATTGATAATTGGTGGTGACACCACCATTTAACTTCTAAGTAATTAGATCATAATAATAAGTGAATTTTCAAGGGAAACTGCCGCCACGACTCCAACCACGGGCCTGAAAACCTGGCAAGGGCTCCCACAGGGCCCTAGTAACCCTTTTGATATCTAGGGTATCTAGGGTTTAGTGAATTGTCGCCCAAAGGCACTCTTAGCGTGCCTTAGAGGGGGTGTGATGCCATACATTGTATAGTCAAGTCGGGAGTGAATTTTTATTTATATATACCAATTAATTTTGTTGTTTCATATTGATTTATTCTTACCTATAAATGTGGTTCCGTAAAAGCTTTTTTACCAAATAATGTTAAAGAACTTTTGATAAGTCATACAAAGGGTTCTATATTGACATATTCTTTGGAGCCGTCTCGACTAAAAATTATATGATCAACAAAATATTAGAAGCCATAATAAAAATTTGTTTAAGCATTTAAGTGTCAACAAATTACCCCTTTTTATCTTATATTTCTAAGAAATGCTTAGCAAGAATGTTCTTTTCTTGTCAGTGTATATTGGAACGTACAGAAAGGTACAATTCGTTTCGATCATTAATGTAAATATATTCAATAATATTGATACTTATAGGCAAACTTAAATTTGACAATTTACTTGGAAATTAATCCAGACGATCGATAAGATGGCGCCGACTTTAATAACGAACCAGAATGTTGTTATAAGCACGCCCCCAAGATATACCTATAGAAGCAAATATAACTTTTAGTGATAAAATGTGGTAGTGTGGTAGGCACAATATATCAACAGTCCTTGATATCGTACGTACAAATACAGGAGGGTTGTGAAGGGATTGTTACCGTATATATATATATATATATATATATATATATATATATATATATATATATATATATATATCATTAAAAAAAGTATATTACAGTCATAAACTGCATTCGATTAATAGTGAACAAACCGGAACTAGAAATGCGTAAAATACTTTATAATTTAACATAGTACCTAATTTGTGAGTTAATGAAGTGTTTAAAATAATATTCTTAGTGACTATTTTCATTGATGCAGAAGTTGTGAATAATAAAATCACTGAAGGTTGTTCTGATATTAGGAAAATGTTGTAGCGTGATTGTAATTTAAAAAAGGTACTCTGATTGATAGGTACACAGCTTGAAACGGAATACTGGTAGCTCAAAGTAACCAGAGCTGGTAAAATTATTTTTTTATCCAGGAATATGTAATATGTGAACTTACAATCAATCTACTATAATTAAATTAATGTTACTTTTATTCATACGTAGATGTTTCGCTCACAAGTGCGAGCATCTTCAGTGTATAACGAAATTTGGTAAAATAAATTTAATTTGGAACTAAAGTTACATTATTCTCTCACTCAAACGTTCAAATAAAGTTGAAATAATAGAAGAAAAAAATCAGTGTCGAGTGCATAATGAAGTATTTAGGTTATTAGGACAAAACCAAAAGGATATTGAATGAAGGGAAAAGTCTAAGAATTAAATATGCAGAAAATATTAATTGAAATTATTCTTAAGGAAAATGTGGGGAAATAACATTACAGGTTGGGTATCTTGTGAAAATCACTTTTCATGTGTTTTATTTTTGGTCATCTCCTCTTGGGTGAGATGGTTTCACGGATCTGATGATTTGGGCAACGTCTTGTTCTATCTGTTCTGCCGTACCTTACTCTAAATTTGCAATGCTTGTTTGGACATGGGAGATGATTTTCTCGGCCGAATTTTTATTGGAGCTATAGCTATAGCTAAGTACACTTTTGTGCCACCCAATAAAATATTTTTAGAACCACACTGTACAACTAATTTAATTCCAACTTATATTTCAACCATCCTATGTATACATCTGCTTATGTACCACCCAATATCACATGCACGCACGCATACACCTACAACCGTATACCATATAGAAGAGTTTGCCGACATAACAAATTTTCGTTTCGATAAACTAACGAAATATTTTCTGCCATTTCACGCGACTATAAGCCCCCTAAATTAACTTCATCTCTAAAAGAAACTTACTTCAAACGAATCAAAATGAAAACCTTACAAACACCCTGTGCGATATATTTTCATAGCAAATCTTGACATTTAAACTAGATATTTATGATGAAAATTTGACATTTACCATGATGTTTACAGTTTTTTTGCTTATATTTTTCCGATTTTCAGAAAAATGATGATTTTTACGTTATAGAAAAATATACGGAATCAAGCTGGAACATATCTTTGTAGAATAAAATTTATAATATTCAAATTTCTTGAGCAGTTTTAAAGAAAACAGTAAAGATTCTTTGAAATTCATTGAAATCTAGTCCCTGTTTATTTTTTTTTGACTTTCTGGAAAACCGGAAATCTCATGTTATATCTAATACTATAATACGAACAATGTTTGATATATATATATATATATATATATATATGTTTTAGGTGGTTTCCGGGAATTCAGCCGCGTAGAATTCCTGGAAACCACCTAAAACATTTAGTGCCTGCGAAAACTTAAAAACATATATCTATATATATATATATATATATATATATATATATATATATATAATTGAGTTCTGGAAAACGGCACTAACGATTTTGAAAAAAATTTCCCATATGGAAGTTTCGATGGATAGAAATCGATTCGTGAGGGTCTCATCTTTGGGAAAAATCGTTTTACAGAGAAATTGAATTATTAAAAAAATTATTGACAGTTTGACAAAAGGCGACTGCTTTACTAATTTCAAAGCGTTTAGTCTTCCTCTTTAGGGTGATTTGGTAACCTACAGTGAGACTACTTCGCTTGTAAGGATTCGATTTCCAATAGAGGGTGATTTGGTGACCTATTTGAGAGTGAAATTTTTTTTAACATTCTTTCAATAAAAATTGTGTTTGTATGTTGCGAACATGTAACTGATTTGTCTCCGTCATATTTTCCTAGCATTATATTTTTATACTTAGACATTTCAAGTTTTCAAGGTGAAAAAAATTCTTGGATGAGTAAGATCTCATCATTTCGCATGTTAATTTGATGTGTATAATATGAGCATTACACCACACAAGTCCAGAATTACTCTAAAAAACACAACCATACAGGCCACCTTCAAAATATGTTAGATGGTCCATAAGAGTTGCTATGCAGAATATGGTTAAAATATAGCGTCTGGAATTATACTCCTCCTTTGGTAGTTAGAAAAAAAGCCAGAAAAAATAATTTTATAGGGATAAGCTGTTGGAAATTAATGATAGCTGACATACAGGGCGGAGTAAAAGTATTGTTATGCAGGGTCGCTAAAAAAATGTTAATAGAATGTTATACCTATAGGGTAGCTTATTAGCATTTGCATTTACAGGGCGGTTCCAATATAGGATGTAGAATTTAAATAATATTTATTTGGAGAAACCTCTAGCTAGTTCATCAACAAGTTCGAATAAATGAACATCAAAATTACATAAAGAAACGTCAGTTCGAAAATCGCAAATTTATTATTTGTGAACATGGACATGCGGACATAAAATACAATTTCAAAACACAACAATATTACACAAACCTCTCGCCTTCGCAGAACACTGCACAAGCGCGGCAGGTACGGGGAACGCGGGAATGGGGTAAACGCGAGAATCTGCCAATTCTGTGACGACTGCATCGCTTCTACTTCCCAGTCAGTTGCCGATAAGGTTAAAGAAAACAGTAACAATCATATCCTTTTGACAATTATGAAATCTAGTCCCATGAGGTTTTTTTTTCCCTTATGACTTTCTGAAAACCGGAAATCACTGTTATAATTATCAGAATTATTTGATATATATTTTTGGCAAATGCACTATCTTAATAAAGAAAGTCGTCCCTAGGTGGTTTCCGGGAATTCGCCGCGTAAATAAACCACCTGAAGACAATTAGTGTCAAGTTCTTCCAACTTAAAAAAATATTATAATAGAATATATATTTAATAATCAAAGAAATTTATCCTGGAAGTAACGCACTAACATATTTTCAAAATAATTGGAAGTTTCATCGATTCGTGATCTCATCTTGGGAAAAATTTTACTGAATTATTAAATTATGATCCAGTTTGAAAACGAAATCCGACAGGATGATTTGAAACGTAAGAGTGGAAGTTTGTAAAAACTGATGTGGTATTTGAGAAAATTTTTTTACAAATAAAAATTGTGTTTGTATGTTGCTAACATGTAACTGATTTATCCGTCATATTTTCCTAGCATTATATTTTTATACTTAGACATTTCAAGTTTTCAAGGTGAAAAAAATTCTTGGATGAGTAAGATCTCATAATTTCGCATATTAATTTGATGCATATAATATGAATTGGTGGTGTAAAATTATAATTATACAGGGTCTAACAAAATATGTTAGATGGTCCATATGAGTTGCTATGCAGGATGGTTAAAATATAGCGTCAAATGGAGTTATACTATGGCTAGAAAATAGCGAGAAAAAATAATTATGTAGGGTACCCCATAAGCAGTTGGAAATTAATGATAGCTGTCATACAGGGCGGAGTAAAAGTACTGTTAAGCAGGTCGCTAAAAAAAATGTTAATAGAAAGTTTTACCTATAGGGTAGCTTATTAGCATTTGCATTTACAGGGTGGTTGCAATATAGTGGTGGTTCAAAAAAAATACAATAGGTGGCCATAAACAAATGCATATACAGGGTAGTTATACAGTATGATTTAAAATATGTTATATTAGGTAGCCTGTAAAAAGTTGCATATATAGGGTGGAGCGGAATTATTGTTATACAAAGTGTTTACAAAAATGTTGGAATATAAATGAAAGAATTTGAAAACAAAAGTGTTTGTAGAATGGCCAAAAGTGGTCGCTTATATAGGGTTGTTGGAATATGGAATCGAGTGGAATTGTGGCGTGATTAAAAAATGTTAGAAAAAAATGTTTGGATGGGTTTTTCATATGAAGTTGAATATAAAGGGTGGTTGAAATATAATGGGGAGTTGAATTGTAGTAACACCATGTAAATAAGAAATGTAAGAAAAAGGTATTACGTTAGGGAGTTTAAATTAGTTTACATAACAAATGTCCGATTATTTGGATATATGTACGTTTATGATAAAAGTTTAAATTTACGAGTGAAGCTTGGTCACCCAGGTACTAGAATAATTATATGGGACCTTACTGTAATGTTCCTTAATATAAAGCAGTTTAAATCATCAAAGTTGCCCTAGCCGTTTTTGAATAATCGCTCGTCATACATAAAAAAAGTTGCAGACGAATTGATAACCTCCTTCTTTTTGGAAGGCGGTTATAAAGTATCATTCATACAATATTAAATCTTAAAAATGATTACTTTTGCACATTTTTAATGTTTACTGATATGTGAAACTATTTAAATACTACTTATTAACTGAAAAGTGCCTACACAAAAATTCCGATTGTGTTATTTTCTTATCTTTTCATTATTCTGCGACTGCATGTCTAGAATCAAGCGTTCATTTTTGGTGTGTATTCCCACAATGATAACGATGATATTAATATTCTGTATGGGAATCAGTAAGTAGGTAGCGATTATTCGTCTTGCTGATTCTGCTGATTAAATATGAACTCGACAGTTCACATAAATATTGCAGTTACAAGATGTACATTCGAGAACAATCAAGTTGTTTGGCTTGTAATATTGGATTTTTGTCTACAATTATATCAATTTAAAATGTTTGTTTTGTCCAATATTTAATGAGACAGGAATCACAGGCAATATGATTTACGACTAAATCCTTTGTAAAAGGGAAGGACTGTTTTTTTTTAAAACACGTCAGACCCTCAATAACTATTTTAAATAATTTATATGAAATTTTTAAAATTTATTATCTGTTTATGCAGGTAAACGAAAACTGAACTGAGTATTTTAGAATGAATTATTGAAGTTTATTTTGTCTAAAGACCTAAAAGGCCTCCTTTAGACTCATGTGATGAGAATTTGCATTTGTCAAAATTATCTAAAATTTTTTTTATATTTAAATATCTGTAAATTAAAAAATAGCAACTTTGTAGAAGCAATTAATTTTCATTATATTTAATATTTTGAACAATCATATTGCACCCGGGTCAAATATGTCAACATTTTATTTGTTTATTAACATTAAATACAGTGTGCACAAAGTTTCCCTTTGTATTTTCGCAGTTACTCGAACTGCTATCCAACTTAATTCGATAGCTTATATTTTTCTTATATAATAATTTATGACAAAATTCATAACTTATTTTCTCCTAATCTTCTTAACTACAGAGAAAACAATTTGATTCATAAAATTAATTACAGTTGCAAGAAAGTTTCTTTTATTTAACAACAAAATCAAATCGACGAAAACAATTACAAGCTTGTATTTCTTACTTGCACTAACACGAATAAGATTAGGTCACCACTAATTAATTTGTTATTTGATAAATTAAGGAATGGCAAGGCATACCGAGCATATGGTAGAACATTATGCATATTGAAAATATATATGAGATACTTGGTCTTATTTATTTTGAAATATAAGAAATTTAATAGTAGTCAGATAAAATAGAAAAGCATCCAAAAAGAAGTCTCTCAATTTTAATTGATTTTGTAGAAAATTGTAACAAATCATTGCTTTTATGCCGAACCAACTTGATTTACCAAGGAGCCAGAACAATTTTACTTTAGAATTTTTTTTTGATGTTGATTAAGACCGCAAAAATTATCTTTCTATTCATAAGGCCTGAAGACAATAGTATCATTAAGAACTAAACCAGGTATAATCGTATTGTAAAAAGATAAAAAATAAATGCAACTATTCTACAAATCACTAAATTTCAACAAAATTACGGCAACTAATAGCTCAACATCAAGTTTTATCCAGCAAATCGTTCCATTTCATTTCATATTATTCAAACAATTGCTAAAGAAACTAATAACTGTTTTACTAGTTGTGGCATCTCTGGTTAGTAATTTTCCGATTTTTTGGGAATAACACCACAATTGCTGGAAAGTCTGTATATTTCAGATGTGCCAAAGGTTTCTAAATCAGTTTTCAATAGAAATAAAACTTAACAAAGTTAACAAGAAAAAGGTTGGCAAAGACAAATTAAATAATTCAGTATTTGACATGTATCGTTAGCATATATTAAAATAAATGATTTCAATTGACTTAAGATAAAATTAACCATAGAAATGGTGCAAAACCTGAAAATACTATAGTATACCAAATTCCCAGTTAAACGAGAAAAAAGTTGGTTATTCCAAGCCCAATCAGGTACTGTATCCAAATTATTAAATATCTATAGGAGTTTTCAAAATATCGAGAAAAAACAAAAAATATGGCTTTCGACAAAATAGCCCTCTTGTAAATAAATTTGATAAAATTTGGTAGTTTTGTGTTAGCTACTACGGCCAATCGACTGACTCATTGATTGGCACATATAAAGGGCTCTTCCACAATGTATAATGGCTCGTTTAGATTATGCCGAAGTGAGCAGAGATTTAGGCCGGGCACAGACCTACCGTTTCTGTTCTGTTCTTATAAGAACAGAAGAGAATCCGGGTCATCGCCGCACACTTACCGGTCGACGGGCTTTTTTGATTTGCCCTCAGTCATATATAATAATTCGTAATAGAAGATGAAGAACCGATCAAAAGCACAGTTGTAGGGCAATTGTGGTAAAATCGCCGGCGCCGGGTTGCAACCGGGCGGTGTGTGCCGATATATGGAGTTTGTACGTAATCCATGCCGCTTTCTTACCGGTGAGAACATTCTGACCGGGGACGCTAGCGGGTTGCTTTCTGACCGGGCGTTCTGCCGTTCCGGATTGGTAGTGCGATAATATAAACACTACTTCTAGTGCTACTGCTGCTGCCACTCCCTGATAATCGTCAAAACAGCGGTTTTTACGGAAGACAAAGGACAAAGTTCGAGCGAGAGTGAGTTTTTACATTCAGCCAGTGCTCGATTTTGGATTTTAGTTATACCATAAATAACCATATTTTTATTGATTGATACTTTTGAAGGAAATTTAATACTCTACAAAAAGGTTATTAACATTAAAAGTAATCGAAGTTGAAAGTAAATTCAAAATTATTTTTGAATAAAGAATAACTATATAAGTAGTGAATTTAATGAAAAATGTTAAGAAATGTCTTTTGTAGAGTATTAAATTTCCTTTAAGAGTAAGTGCGTTGACCAATAAAAATATTGATATTTCTGGTAGTTTCAAAAATCCAAAATCGAAACAAAAAATTGAAAAAACAAAACAATGTTTAAGACACTATTACGAGAAAACTGATATTATGTCAATTTACTGTTTTGGGCAACGAAACGCGATTTACTTTAAAAAACCTATAGTCGTAACGATACATTTCTAAAGGGCCCCACTCACCTCGTTCCTCTCTGCCGTTTTTACCCGACGATTAAAAATGTTGGAAGGAAGCACGTTGACTAACAAGTCCACACACAACAGCTTTGTTTTGCACCAGCTAATCACAATGGACTATTAGCAGTGGCAGCGATTTTGTTATGAAGAAAAAAAAAATCTCCAGGTGCAAGGAAATGATTCATAAAGTGCAATAAACAGTAATAGAAAGTCTCTAGTCCTGTATCTAATATCAGAAAATTTTGTAACCAATAAACAACAAAACAATAAAAAAGTGAGAATACTGAACGACACTGTCTCAGGAAAATGTGCGACCAATTTAACTGTTGATGCCACACACCTCGTGTTTGCCAGAACGGTTGCCAAGATAACCGTCAAAATTCAGACTTCCCCTGAAATTTTAGAATGACGTGCAAAAACGACGTTCTTGCCCATACTCCTCGTTTTTATGACATTTTTACCCGTCGGGTAAAAACGTCAGAAAAGAACGAGGTGAGTGGGGCCCTTTAATTTCACAATATTTTTTTGTCTCCAGGAATAATATTATCACAGTATCGTTGAAAAAAATAAATGATCGTTATTTTTTTTAATATGGACCTTTCCTTTTTTGTTACAATATCGAAAAGGCATTGAAACACCGATACATTGTTATATTATAAGTTAAGTTTTATACAAAATTTTGGGAGAAAAAAATAATCATCATAGTAAAAAAGTGTAGTACGTTCCTGCTTATAACCTAAATAGTATAATGATAATTTTTTTGCGTGACAAGAAAAACTATAAATTTTTTACTTGTTTTTCTTGCGTGTTAAAACGATGTATATGGAAAAATCGATCAACGAGAAACTTTGATTTTTCTGATTTCAAGATTTTTCACTTAATTTAGAAAACAAAAAACAAAAGCTGAATATTTGTTGATATTTTATAATTTACCAAATACAAGAAATAAAACTCCAAAAATAATTTCATATTTTAATTATGCTATCTTTGGGGTTTATTAGTAAATATCTGTTAATTTTAAACACTAGTCTTTGATATTTTATTTAATAGTGATAATTTTATATTATATTACTCATATTACCTAATTATAGCTTTAACCTTTGGATTCTATTATTACATTGAAATATAAAATTAAAATTAACTTAATATTTTTAATCCAACTACTGAACCCAGCGTAGATTGGGTATGTTAAAATCTATATTAATATTAAAAAGGTTAAAAGTAAAAATAAACAACTTAGAAGTATAAAAATTGTCTTGTGTGCCTTTTGTTTAAAGAATTTTATTTAAAAAGTGAGAAAATTAAACTTGTGTAGTTCATTTTGTGGATTTTTAATTCTCTTCAACAATGTCCATTATACCAAAGACGATTTTACGATTAGATTTTGCACAAAAAACAATAAACTAAATGTTTGTCATTATTTGAAGGTTTTTATTGTTTAATAAAAAATATCCATTGATAAATAATGTTGTGGCAAATGCCTACAATTGTTCCTTTGCAGATATTCTGTCCGCATATATTTGAATCACCTGGACTATAAACCGTCGATGAATGGGCTGGAGCCAGACCAGAAAATAATTTTCTTCAGCATTTATTTAAATTACCTGGACTATAACCTATCGATGAACGGGTCAGTGCTTGGACTGCCGCTCAACCGCTCAAAAACCGCTCTTTTGGGGAGCTAAGCATAAAGCAGTGCATGTAACAGTCGCAACATAAGGCGAAGTATGGTGTTTACATACTGCTCTTCATACTTAACTGCCTACTTCCCGGTCCACTTCGGCATAATGTAGACGAGCTTTTGACCTTATTTCGGCAATAATTCCGGTAACCTGCCGGCAGCTCGAGCAGCATTGGTTGGGGCGTAATGGAAACGAGCTATAACAGGCATTCTTTGGATGACAGAAAATGTAAATTAAAAAAAAAAACAGAATTTCTATAGTTAGCTGTTGGAACAGTTTATCAATTTTTTTCAACCAAACTTGACTGGTGAACTCGCTTTAACGCTTAAACTACACATCGAGTATTTCCAATAAACTTTGCCTACAGAAACCATTCACGTTCTGCAATCGCGAAATCCCTTAGTTATGTTCTAAGGGATTACAAACAGCGTAACACACAATAAGTAAAGGCAAATATCATCAAATGGTTTGGGAATCCATAGTGATCCCATAATATGCATTGTTTTTATAATATGCGGACATATCAATTTAATACAATTCCATATGTAACAAATAGTGAATAATCCCTTATTTGCGATAATAAACGAATGTTATTCATGATAAGTAATATTTCAATGTTTTCGGGTGGTCTGTTAATCTCAGTCTTACGTACTGTTATTACTCGACACTTAAGATTTAGGTCATGGTACTACTTACTTTTGCCTTCTTACACCAGCTGGCCATTTATTTCTTTATTTATTTTCCATATCGCACCCGGAAATTAATAACTTTTTCTGCTTGCATTTTTACAGTTTACTGGCTGGTGTCGATTCGACTCTCCCTACCATGATTTCGCACGGTGCCAATTAAGCGACTCCAGTTAAAATAAACAACAAAAACATAGATAAACTTAGTTTGTAGAAATATCTAGAACACTAGATCTGCTCAATTGTAATATCAAAAGAGCCCTTAATTTTGTGTTAGGAACTTCTTCCTTTAGCAAGGATTTTGCAGCTTTTAGACATTGAAAAATTCTTAAAGATGTAATTGAAGGAAAGGAGCAAAGTATTGTTATGATTTGAACGTGTTTTAAATAGGGTTGTAATTCGGAAAAAAGCAGTTTGTTATCAATTCAGTAAAAAAAGTTGACTGCTCATATAATGTAAACTGTTGATTTCAATACTCATTTTTACTATATATTATATTATGTCTAAATTTTATTGAAAAATTGTATTTTAGTCTAATAAAAAATAACATTTGTTTATTCTTTTTGTTTGATAACCTTTTTTAAGCCTTTTAAATAGTTTTTCAGATTTAGATCAAAATGTTTTAAAAATAGTAAATTTGAGTATATACACATATAATTAAACTCGATAAAACGGTAGATATAAAGCTCAAAAACTAATTTTGACATATTATAAATATAATAAATTAAATCCTTATTGTAATATAATAATTCATTCTGTACAATTTAACTCTTTTTTCCTCTGGATTTGTAATATTCCTCATGATTAGGATTTTTTTGTTTAGATTTGTGATCTTGGTCCTCTTTTGGTAAGGACTGTTTGGAAGGACACCCTGAAAAAGAAAGAAATTATAGTAAATATTTACCGTATCGCTATTAAATTATATATTCGGTAAAAGGCGGTTTTCCAGCATACTTTAAAGTAGACACAATTAAGTCAATTTTAAATAAAGGAAAAGCGCATAAAAAATATAAAGTTTATGGTACGGAGTTTCAATATCATATATTTTCTAATTATCGCAAACTGTCAAAACAATTAATGCAAAGGGACTATAATAATTACTTAAATAATATTGAAATATTGATCACATGACTATGAAAAAGGACCTAACAGCAGAGTTTTATAGAAGGGTAAGACGACTGTTGAAAACCAAACTAAACAGTAAAAATCTGTTTCAGGCTATTAACACCTATGCGTGTTCAATGCTCAGTTACTCTTTCGGTATAGTTAATTGGTGCAAGATTGACATTGAACAATTACAACGAAAAGTTCGAGTTTTACTAACAAAAGCTCAAAATCACCATCCAAAGAGCTCTGTCGAACGTACAACTTTGCCACGGTATGAATGAGGAAGAGGATTGACAGATCTAAGTAAACTATTAGATCAACAAATTTCTATTTTGCGTAGTCATTTCCAGAAACTCGCAGAATTTTCTGATCTACATAGAGTCATGTGCCAGGTTGATGACTCAACACCACTGCGACTGATACAACAACATGTCCAATTACACCACCAGACCACAGATCAGAAACTGCTGAAATGGAAAGAGAAGCCCCTTCATGGAAGACATATAAACGACATCAACCAAGATTATGTCGACAGTGCAGCGTCGAACTACTGGTTGATCTCTGGTCATATGTTCCCTGAAACGGAAGGCTTTATATTGGCAATCCAAGATCAAGTAATTCCAACTAAGAACTACCTAAAGTACATCGTTAAAGACCCTTCCATTAACAACGATAGATGCAGGTACGGTTGACAAACATCTGAATCTATCCAGCATATCACAGGAGGTTGTCAAGCGTTCGCTGCAACTGAATACAAAGAACGACACGATGCTGTGGCAAAAATACTTCACCAAGAACTAGCACTGAAACATGAATTATCACAGTCGGTAAGATTACCATACTATAAATATAAACCAGAATCTGTTTTAGAAAATAACAACTACAAGCTGTACTGGGACCGCACGATACTGACCGATCGGTCTGTTGCTCACAATAGACCAGATATAGTTTTGGTAGATAAAGTCTCTCGGAAAACAACTTTAATTGACATAGCAATTCCCAACAACAATAATATCAATATCAAGCAGGCTGAGAAAATAACCAAATATAGAGATTTGGAATTTCAAATAAAGACTCAGTGGAACATGAACAACACACAAACTGTACCAGTTGTTATGTCAACAACAGGACTAGTACCAAAACATCTATTAAACAATTTAAAATACCTCGGTCTGGACGAACATCTTTACAAACAAATGCAAAAAGCCGTCTTGTTAGAGACAGCCCGGACGGTCAAGAAATTCATGGGAAACTGCCGCCACGACTCCAACCACGGGCCTGAAAACCTGGCAAGGGCTCCCCTTTGATATCTAGGATATCTGGGGTTTAGTGAATTTTCCCCTAAAGGCACTCATAGCGTGCCTTAGAGGGAGTGTGATGCCATACATTGTATGGTCAAGTCGGTTGAAATAGAAATAAATAATAGTTCTAAACATTTCTGAAATTTTATTCAAACCAAGCGGAAAAATGGTGGTAGTATTCCCCGAACAATGAACTATGGTGATAGATCTGCGAATAATGGTGTCGATATGTGAGCTCTTTTCAGATTATTTTCAAGCAGTTTATGTCTCTGACCGGAGGGATAGAATTGCATTTACGAACAATAATCCGAATGAACCTTTACTCATCAAAGAACACCAAATTCAAGAAGTCATTAATAATCTTGATTGCAATAAATCTCCAGGTCCTGATAATATACCTGCATTTTTTATAAAATAGTCACACCTAAATGGAAATTCTCATATATTACACCACTTTTAAAAAGCAGTGATAAAGATAATATAAAAAATTACAGACCGATCACCAAACTTTCTATCTTTGGTAAATTGTTTGAATAAATTATTCATAGGCACATTTTAGACGCTACTAAAAATATAATCATAAAACAGCAACATGGTTTTTATCATTGCAGGTCAATAGAGACAAATCTGGTAACTTTTACTGATTTTGTTTTGAAATCTATGGACAATCGTGTAGAGGTTGATGCCATATATACCGACTTCAGCAAGGCATTCGATAAAATCAGCCATATACTGCTGATAGAGCGCCTTGCAGAGGTTGGTATGAGTGGTCTTCTCTGTCGCTGGGTTTTGTCGTACATAAGTGATCGAACTCAGTCAGTTTTCATAAATGGTTATTGTTCTAAATCTTTTACTATAACATCAGGAGTTCCTCAGGGCAGTCATTTAGGGCCATTATTTTTCATTATTTATCTAAATAATATTGATAGTTGCTTTCATAATTCAACATTCCTACTTTACGCTGATGATTTAAAAATATTCAGCACCATTAGTGACGAAAATGATTGCCAGAGGGTTCAGTCTGATTTGAATAGGTTTGCAAGTTACTACAACCACAATAATCTGTTTTTAAATTTTAATAAATTTGTCTCGATATCATTCACGAGAAATAAAAATGTATTTGAGAATCAGTATATCATTAAGAACAACAAGTTAAAAAATGTTAGTGAAATTCGTGACTTAAGTGTGATAATGGACTCTAAAATGACTTTTAACTTACATGTTAATCACTGTATTCGGCTGCTGGGGTTTGTATTAAGAAACTGTAGGAAATTTAACAAACCATCAACCTTTCTAATATTGTACAATGCTTTTATACATAGTCGTATCAATTTTGCCTCTGTGGTTTGGAACCCACAATATGTTACTTATGAAACCAGACTTGAAAGTATACAAAATAAGTTCTTAAAATGTTTGGCATTTAAGGCAAACTTGACTATCATGAACAGAAATTACTCTGGTATCTTGAGAAGATTTTCAATTCTCACTCTTACGAAACGCAGAAAACTTGCCGATTTACTATTTTTTTACAAAATTGTTACTAAAACACTAGATTGTACCGATATTATACCAAAGATAAATTTACATTTACGATCAAGAAACCTAAGATCTAAGGATACTTAGTATGGTAGTATGACAGAAATGGCCGAGACTACCAAAAAATATTTAAACAGGTTGCTGATAAACTAGACGAAAAAATAACTCAGATCCTGAAAAAACGTGATAAAAAAGAGAAACAACATCAAGAGGACATCCAACAAAGGTTAGTGAAATCTTTTGATGAAAAACTTAAAGTTGAGTTAGAACATTTGTCACTAACATAGATGAAAAGCAATAAAACCTTGTTACTAAGATGGAAAGTGAACAACAAAATCTTGTTTCTACGATGAAAATTGAACAAGAAAATTTAATGGAAGGGTTATTTTCGAAATTTGGTGAAAAACAAGAACAAACTGAAAACAAAATTGTACAACTAATTCAATTAGTAATTCAAGGCAACGAAGTAGTTAACCAGAAAATAGTGATTATGGAATCAGACATAAAAGAGATAAACGACGACATAAAATAATGTGGAGACTCTTGAAACCAAAGTAGATGACATCGATTTCATCCACAGCCAGGTAAAATTTGAAATCATCCAAAATGAAGTGGAAACAGAAATTTAAAAAATGCAACTAGATTTACACAGAGGGAAATACCAGAACACCGTGAGTACCAAAGTTTCCTTTAGCAAACCACCCACATTTGATAGTAGTTCATCTTTGCTTATGTATAAAATTTGTAGCCGTGGCTACGCTAATGGGTGGGACAACCAAGAAAAATCTACCTCACTTGTAATTTTTTTAAGAGGTCCGGCATTAGAAGTCAAAGCAAAGCTCAAAGCATTCCAGCAGATGAACAAGGTAATTTGGAAAAGATTATCGCAATTCTAGACAAAAGACAATCTTAAGCCAAATATAACAGGTGATAAAACTCAAAAATTTGGAAGAGTTTTTAAGAATTCGAAACAGAAATTAGACGATTAGTATTCCTGTCCTACTCAGACCTACTAGAGGAAACTAAAGATCAATTGGTCACACAGAGTCTCATAAACGTTGAATTGCAAAGAAATCTGAGACTTAGTGGCATCAAGAAGATTAATAAAGCTTTGCTCCGGGATTTGGAAGTAGAGGCCATCATGAACATGTCCAAGCCCAAAGCTCGAGCAGTTTTCTTCAGCCAGGAAAAATCAGAACCATCCCTTCATTCAGTGTTGACCAGAATAGGTAAACTACTGAAACAGTCACAGAGAACTGACACTAGAAGACCATGTTATCGATGTGGACGGATAGGACACTTTCAATGCGACTGCAGAGTGAGGCTATATGAACGGTCACCGACAAGGGATAACCAACAAAACAACCACATGTCCAGGGACCGCCAGGTAGTCAGCATAAGGAGGCGAATGCTGACTAACCCTCCACCAACCCCCAAAACATTATCCATCCGGGGATTTTGCAGAGATAGCAGCAGTCTAATGATCAGGGGCACCATCAATGGCCGAGCAATCACCATCAGTTTTGACACCGGTGCCGCTGTCTCCATTGCCAAGTCCAGAGTTTTGAGGTCATGGGAAATCCGGCTAACTAACAATAACATTCAGCTAAGAACAGTCACCGGCAAGTTCATCTCAATACATTGTGAGGCAGATGTCGAGCTACGTGTAGGGGACAACATAATCCGGAATAGGCTCCTAGTAGCGGAGATTGAGAACGATATTATACTGGCATTCCCCGATTCCTGTTGTCCTAACGCTCAGCCGTAAATAATAGTACAGGTCTGACTCCAGCCAGGGTACTATTCGGAAAAGAACTGAGATCACCCTGCGATCTGGCCTTTCACTCCCCCGAAGAACCGTCCCAAGAATTCAAAGATTATGCCGAGCAACTCCGACATAACATGCTGGCAATACACGAACTAGCCCAAACGCAGATGTTGGCGACCAGTGACCGAATATAAATAAATGTAAAACTGTTATAACAGGTATAGTTATGTCAAAAAAATATTAAATTGTTACGAATATTGCACCCATTCTTATTGTTATATATTTTTGCATTCAAACCACTTGTGGGAGCTTCATACACAAATATGGATATAGTAGTGTTTCGTTTGTTTTGATTTGCACTATCTTCAATTAAAATATATGCACTCGAACTATTTACACATATGCATATATTATTTATTCGTTTATTTACTGGTTCACTTCATTATTGATATTTTATGAAAACTATTGAAACCATAGAATTAAATACTTAATATTTCCCTGAAAACAAGGTTGATAGGGTTATTCCTTGCTGTAGAATGACGAGTTATGAAGGGTCAGGAGACTACCACTTGAAACAAATAACGTGGAAAATGGTCACCACTCAGTTGTAAACCTTGTATTTGTGCTTTATTAATTGTCTTGTGATAACAAACCCTAACAGGTACTGCGACAATTAAAGTAACAATCTGATGGAATCAGAGAAATTCTTTGAAGTTCGAATTATTTATCATATATATGACAATATCCTCAAGAGGAATAGGGAATTCGTTGTAAGCAATATCAAGGGTCACCTTAATATATATTCCAATTGGCCAAGTGCCCTTCGCTTCAAAGTGTGAATGAATTACTCCTACTACCGTTTGTAGAGCAGTAAATGACGTTGGGACACTGTTTTTGTGCAAGTGAAAGTGTAGGTCACAAATAGCACTGGACTTTGCCAGAATGGACAGAATATACTTTTCACACAAAACGTGGTCTTTGTCGCTTTTTGGTCAACCTAACCTCTTTTGTCTTCTGCAAAACTGGATGCTGTCCTATATATAATAAGCTGGAGCTTGATAATTTAAAGTCATTTAAAAACATCATAAACGGTTTGTTCTACACTATTTAAAGTTATTAATGTATTTTCCTTATTTCGACAAACGCAGCCTATTACATATGGGGACAAATTTTTAAAAATTTTCAAATATCTCGGAATGTAATAAGAGTTTCAAGATTCCATTTTAATCAATTAATTATCTTTATCATAAGAATACATTTTATATTTATACAATTTGCAGTCCTAATCAGCTCATCACGAATCAAAAAAATTATCCAACCCACCCCGAAAATTTTTTCTGGCTACGGCTTTGACTAATATCACTATGCTATCATGTTTCCGAGGTAATTTTCACTAATTTCCATACTACTGGTAACGTAAGGGGGGAAAACAAAGTATGTAATTTATAATAAGCTTAATTCTCTTAACGTTTATGGCTGAATTAATGCAATCGGATTCCGAATTACCTATAATCCCAATAATATATTTCTAGGGAGTTTCAAAAATCAATTAAATATCTTATAAAAATCAAGTATTAATCCTAATGTGTAATTTAATTCTTAATTTAAATTTCTACAAGTGCCAAATAAAATTTGTTGAATTATTAACTTGCAAGTTAAAGCACATATCCGATGAGTTGTACATGCGGCAAAAAAATGAACAAAAGCTGTATGAAATTAATAGCATTCTTTCTGACTTTTGACATATGTCAAGTCCGTAATGCAATATATGTGTGGTATCGGTGTCGGTATCGAAACAAATGAAATCTCAAGTTATCCAAATCATTCCCTTGCTCATCTATTTTCATATGTGTAAATGTGGGCCCCCGCTAAAAAAACTATACTTTTAGAACATACTCACGTGTTACTAAATACCATGTGAGAAAGTTACAAATTTGTAATGAAGAATGTAAAAAAGAGTCACATTAATTACCGAATATTTTCAAGGAGAACAACCATAATCTGTAACAATTATATTTCTAAAAAAAGTGTTGACATTAGCAAATATTTTTTCCAATATGAAAAAAATTGCAGGTCGATATAACAATAAATAACTTTCGAATGACTTCTAATTTTTGAGGCTATAACTCGAGTTGATCATTTGAAGATTGCGTATAACTTATTTTTTCAAGTTACACTACAATAAAATCGATGTCGTTAAGTTTCTTTTTAATATGGTTTTGAAATGATTTATAGATCTCGACTGATAAAACCAAAAATAAGGAATTTGAGGAGAAATTATATATATATATATATATATATATATATATATATATATATATATATATATATATATATATATATATATATATATATATATATATATATATATATATATACGGTTTACTAAAAAACATCAACTTTAAAGAGAATTTTCAAGGTCAATTGGAAGTTACCAAAATGTTGTAATAATTTTCCCGAGTTAATAATCGCTTACCTTAATCTGGAGGTTATTGAAAAATGGACAAAAATGTACTCATATATCGTAGTCTGCAGTTTATTTAATATTTTAGATTATGCACGAATGGGACAGCATAGGATTGTATTCTAGCGTTAGCGGTATTGGAGATATCTATCCTTTCCTTCGAAAAAGGACTTTCTACAGGTCTGGTGCAGTCACGAAAAGCCTAAACTAAACTAAAAAGTGTCTAGTCTTATCTTTTGTTCTAAGTAAGTGAAATATTTGAAAGAAACATATTCGAGTACATTAATTACAACCATACTGATTTCATTATTCTATTAGCTACACACTGTAATACTTTTCACAAAAGTGCCACAAAAACGGAAGCAGGATTTAAATCATTTAAGTATCAAATTCAGCACCAACTGCACGATAATGATTTTCATCATTATACGATTATTTTCGGACGAAACCAGATTTACCAATCTAGTATTTAATAGAAACAGACAAGCTATCTAGGTCTAGTTAAGGGAAATTTTCAAGAACGTTTTAGTGTGAACACTTGGTTGCGCGTAGTAGGACAATGTAATTTATTACCACGTAATGCAAAAGTAATAATTACTTATACGTAAATTATTTGTCAACAAGATGGCGCCTCTGCCCGTACCTAATTTAAGAGTTGTAACAAATTATTTGAAAGAGCGATTTGGCGAAAATGGATGAGAACAAATGTACCAATTCGGTGGTTAGCTGACTACACCCACTGTAGTTTTTATTAAGGGGTTATCTTTAAAAAAAATATTAGTGTCTCCTCCACGATAACTAGAAATTTTAAAGAATCATATTAGAATATCTATTAATAAGATCACAGAGGATCATCTTAAAAATCTCCTGTTTGAAAATATTTGGGCCCTGTGATATTTGTGACATTTAATAGTCTCAATGATCAGAACTACTACTAGAGAATATAAGGGAAGGGTTAAGATCCAGTAATTGTGACATTCGCAGCTGCACTAGGTGCCACATTTGTTTTTATTGACGATAAGGCACGTCTTCATCGTGCGAAAATATCATCGATCGTCATCATAGGATGTCAAGAATGGAGTGGCCACCTTCTTTACCAGGCCCAGGCCATTAAACAGACATAACTTCAGTTCAATTCATAATTTGATACCAGAATACGAAGTTTATCCACAGTGTTAAATTATTTGTGGAGATACTGTAAATGTCATATTAAAATAATTTTGTTATTGGTACCTTTCTTGAATTTTTCAATTTTACTCATTCATTCGTTTCTTTAATGGTTTATTCATTTCGCTGACAGTTCTTTATGTGAAGTTAAGTAAGTGAATGAGATAGTTGTTAATAATATCAGACTTTTATTAATTTCAAAATTAAACGGAAAGGTTATTCTACTACTACTACACTACACTTAATGTTATAAGTCAAAGAGCACTAGAATATAGTTTCATAGCCTTAGTGAATAGTGTTTATCAATACGCAATGGTATCTTCCTTTACGACTTTATTGCATTTTAGGCGTATCATTTAATTATCACTTTCGGATTCTGAAGTAGTTAATGTCCCTGAAATTTATTTACGCCCTCTGTCTCTCTCCAAATTTAGAAAATGCGCGAATTGATGAAACCCCTGTGATATTTGTGGCATTTTTATTTTGATATTTATGGATGTCATGGAAATAACATTATAATTGAAGAAGCTTGTATTTTTAAAGCTTCCAAACGTTTCGGGGTCTAGATTAGACTCTGTTCTGAATTGTAATTGACAATTTATGAATTTGTAAAACAAAGAGTTTGATGTTTTAATGAATATTATTTTAATGTTACTGAAAGTTTTAGTAAAATAATAGTAAAAAGTAGTAGGTAGTAATTCACCCTCACCTCATTAATTTTTTGGCACGATCAAAAACAATTTAACAAATTAAACTAAAAAAAAATGTCTCACCATTTGCTGTAATTTAGAAGTTTTCGAAATTTAATTAAAACTAGCGAAACACATCAGATTATATGTGGGTTTACCATGTGATCTCACCAGTGTTATCAAAAAACCGCCATCATTGAAAACAATCGAAAAAAGTTTTGTTAATTAATTGATTACGTTGACATCCGGTAAAAACTTGACCTGTGACCTTCTAAAGGTAGTAAAAATATAAAATAATACAGAATATAGAGATTTTTAAATTTACCTTACTGCCTTCAATACATAGTATAATATTTTGTGCAGTTTAATGCATGCTATGTTTTTTTGAGAAATCGAAACAGAGTGAATAAACTGTCATGTTTTTCTTTTAATAATATGTGGTGGCCAGTCTGTGGTTAGTAAATAATTACTCTAAATAAATCAATATGTACTTACCTTTCGCATCCTCCTGCTTTTGTCGGTTTCTAGATGACCAGTATTTATCGTTGTTTGGATTTTTTTGATTTGCGCGATTATCTTCGCTTTTTTTATCGCCCATGCTGAATTTCATGCAACTTACACGTCGAAACAGTTGAGTTCCGAATACTAAACGGTAACTTAAAGCTATTTATATATTAATTCCCTATACCACCAACGATGCGGTATCTATGTGAGGGGAGTAAAACTGATTCATTGCAAATTTACTGAGCACGTTTTAAAAAGTTCGCTATGATACAAAGCTAACAAAGTGATTACTAAAGATAAAATGAACAAACACCGATTGAATACAATTTTTGGGAAATTATGTCAAATTTTTGGAAATACTACTTGTTAATTCATGGTAACAAATATTTAAGGTACATACAAGTGCATATTTGTAATTAATGTAATTTATTCCAATGAATTATGATTAATTAATTCAGATGCTATAATATTAAAAAACAATTGAATAACAATATTTTAGGGTTAATAATAATAGCCGTTGGTTGGTTGGTTTGTGGCCTTCGCCAATAAGCATTTAGCCAGCCTCGAGTTAGAAGAGGAGCATAATTAAATGCGTCTGGGATAACCCATCCTCCTCTATATTAGCAATTTCAATAAAAAAAATAAATAAAAACTTATTCTTCCGGGACAGCCACTCCTGGACTTCCAGCTTAACTAAACTCTTCTTTCTTTCTATCCCTTCTCCCTCTTATCTAACGTCCATATATTACTAATTCACTTATAAGCTATTTTCACTTCTTGAGCGTCTCTCACTTGTAAAAGCGTCTCATGTTTAACTTTTTTATACCTTACAACAAAACTAGTCTTCATGGGAATAACTAACACTTAATGAACAATCACCAATTTCTTATATTATTTCATGTTAAACTTTAATTCTAACTTCTTTAATCTAATTTTTAAACTTAACTAGCTATTTACACGTGTGGCCGTCCCGCCATTTTCCCGGAAGGTTCTAGGGTTAATAGTCATTTGAATATAAATAAAATAAGCTATCGAAAACTTAATGTGGTTTTATAATATCATTATTCTGCATATTGAAATTTATGGTATCACAACATAGAGACAAAAACTTGATAATAACAAAAACAGGTTTCTACAGCAGACGGATAGGTTATGGTGGAAGTGTGTAAATATAACGGGAGAACTTTTTAATTCGTGAAAAATCGAAAGTCCAATTTCAATGAAAGCAGAGTGTAAGATTTAAGTTTTGTTGATTAAAAGCATACATCACTATCATTTCCGAGAAGTGTCCCAAGAGTGCGTTCAGTTACCTAGTGTCCAATTTATGTGTCAAATTTATGTGGGCTACTTAATATCTTTTGAAGATGTTGAAAAAATCCTAGATAACTAATATCTGTCAACAAGTATACCTAATATCTACATCATCCCTCTTTAGTAAAATTTATATCTACTTAAAAAAAACATTTGAAAGAATTCGTATCCATAGCTTCAATTTTGAAAATTCACTAGTCTTCACAATATATAAATTACTTTTATAATTTGTTAATACCTTTAAAATCCCAGAAAACATATTTTCTGATAATAGTACTAAGTTCATCCATCATCTGTTAAAAAATGATTTTGTAAATTTATGTAAAATAAATTGGAATTATTACTCCTGAATTCCAATAGTAAAATTAAGCAAATCGGATTTGAGTTCTTTAAAAAAATCATGTGCAGTTTTAGGTTATAACAATTTTCTGCATTCATTGACGAAATATAATTTATTGATCTTTTTGGAAAATTAGAATCAAAGAATCGATAAAGATCCTTCCCAAATTTCAGTTTCAACTTGACAGGCATAAAGAAATTATGAAAACTTTATATCCAAATCTTTCTGAGAGTATGCAAAAACAAAAGTCAAACCGTATTGAGAAAACTAATGAGAAAATAAATGGTTCTCCTGCATCCAAAACGAAGCTTACAGAAATTATTGGACAGTCAAGGACAAACTAAACCTTTATACAAATCACACTTATTTTAGAACATTCTTATTCAGTTGTGTTAATTTTAATTGCCACTGAAAACGGGGTTTCATTTATACCCTTAAACGTTTGGGGTATTATTATGAATATTGAATCAATTAACGAATTTTCTATTCCTCTAAAAGAGGATTAATTATCCCTTTAGGCTCTGTTATAAAATATTTTAAGATAATGTAAACGCCTAAGATGCTCAAGAAATACACGATAAACATTTATCATTTTTAGTGCTTAATGTCAAATATTAATAAAACAATTATATACCAAGATAGCAAATAATTAAAATTTTCTCCAATCAAAATCGAACAACTAAGAACAGCTTTGAACGAAATTATTATTATGCTTATTACTTAAAAATACAAGAAATTTTGAAACAAATAAAAGTAATATCAGAATCTTGTTGAACTTCCTTTCGTACATGGAAAATGACTTATTCACTAAATGAATTACATAAATTGACAGTAAATTGCAAGAATCGCATATAAACACATTTCCTATTTTCTATTTGTGATTATTTGAATTATTTCTCAAAATTATTTCCTCTTGACCTCCTTTTAGTCCATCTTGATAACTTTGATGATATTATCACATATATCCCTTAGCAAAAGAAAATCAATCAATAATTATCCCTATCTTTCTACCTTTTGATAAGCCACTTGAGTTTCAATATCAAATTTGCCACAATTAGGAAAAAATGACTATTTTTATTATTCAATTATAATATATTATTATATTATTATATATTATTCAAAAACGGCTTAGGCAAAAAAATCAGAAAAAAAAAACAGCAATTAAGGGATACATTTCAGGGAATTTCAATAAACTACACTGTTTCTCTAACAAGGCTCAACCAATTTGAATATTTTGATTCCGTATAATTATCTATAACGTAAAACATACCATTTTTCCGAAAATCGTAAAAATATTTGCAAAAACACGGTAAACATCAATGTAAATGTAAAATTTTCATCTTAAATATCTAGCTTAAATGTCAAGAATGCCATGAAAGTATATCGTACAGGGTGTTTGTAACGGTTTTCATTGCAGTCAAGTGAAATAACACAAAATATTCCATTAAATAGAATATGTAATACAGGGTGGTTCAAAAATGTTGTTTTGAGTGGCATATAAGTAGTTGCTTGCATAAGGTGGTTGAAATAAGAGTGAAATAAAACTATAGTTATACAGCGTGGATAAAAAAACTTAAAAAATGGCTAAATAAGCATATGCAGTAAGGATATTTGAGTTATAGGGCGGAGGGTTAAAAAAATGTTAGAAGCAGTTGCATATACAGAATGATTGAAATATAAGGTGAAGTGGAATTAAAGTTATACAGGGTGGTTAAAAAATGTTATATAGAGTGGAATATAAGTAGTTGCTTATACTTGGCATATTGGGCGAAATAAAATTCTAGGTACACAGGGTGATTTAAACAATAGAAAAATAGAAAGTCAATAGGGTGGAGAAGATTAATACTTACACAGTTGTAGTCGTTTTTTTTAAATATAAATTATTAAACATAATTTTACAATTACTTAGATTGCACCTAGGGCATAACACATGTTCATACCTATAAGAAAATTACATTATTTATTCTCTTTTCAGGATTTTATGGTGACAAATTAAACCATGTGTTGTTTTGTAGAATAAAGAGTTTTATTTTAACTTTCACAATAAGAAAAACACTAATTACATTACTATAACGTTATAACGTTACAAACATTACCTGTAAAACAAAGAAACGACATTTAAAGTTTATTTGTCATCGAAACAAAATGAATTATATTTTTTAATCACTCAAATGTCAGTCAAGACAACACATCAATGATATTTTTGAAACACGCCATAATATAAACATACAGGGATTACAGGTACTTCTAGTACTCCTTTATATCTCTTCCGCTAGGTTACAGATTTGCTTTGGTTTTTCCATTTTTTTAAATTTTTATCTTCATTTTCTTCTATCAAGGGGCAGGAATAAGTTTTGTAATATGGAATAGATTTGACTCCATCTTTTCATGTCCTGTATTAATTTTGTATATTAATTGTAAATGGACCAATCCTTAACTCGTCCAATCTTTTTCTTTTTAGCTTGTTACCATTTTCAACATATCATATCACCGATCTTAAAATTCTGGATTGTTGTATTTTTATTAATTAACATTTTATGTAACAGGAAGTTTCTAAAATAGGTGTCCAAACTTCTGCTGTGTATAGAATTCATTAAAATAAGCTAAAAAGTACCTTAACTCAAACAAAACTGTTTTTTTTTTCTGTTATTGACAAAAGGTCGAAAATAAATAGAAACAAATATGGCTCTTTCATAACTTGCATTTGCTACTTCGTTTTTCGACATGCAAATCATAAGCGTCATATTAGGTTGGTGAAAGGGGTTTTCGGCCCGTATTTTTTTTATATAACTTTTTTATAATTTTCTCTACAGATTTATAAAATCTTAACACTTTTACGTAAAAAAATTATGTTTGTCCAAATCGATATTTTCAACATTTTTAGAGTCAATTGAATTTAAAAATTCGGTAACGTTATTTAAATAAATTGCAGTTATTAAGGATCTGATTAATAAATAATTTAGGACATAAACTAAGACTATTTAAATTTAGAGTTTATCAATTGACAGTTTATCAATAACTTAAATTGTTAAGCATTGTAGCAATGTCAGTCTTTTATTTGCCATGGTAATGTAATTTTTGGCCTAGTAACTTAATTTCAAAACTCAATTTACTCCAAACACCATTGGAAATATCGATTTTGACAACAATAATATTTTTTGCGTAAAATTGTTAAGAGATTATAAATCTGTAGAGAAAATTTTAAAAAAATTGAAAAAAATACGGGCCGAAAACTCCCTTCATCAACCTGAATAGGACGCTTATGATTTGCATCTCGAAAAACGGACTAGTACATGTTATTTAACGTAAAAAGCTATGTAAGACCCATACATTTTTTTCTATTTATTTTCGACCGTTTTGTCAATAACAGAAAACAACCAGTTTTGTATGAACTCTTTTAAGGGCGTATAACTTCCTAAGAGTGCGTTTTAGGGCACATGTTAATAGGGACTATTGGCTTATTTTAATGAGTTCTATACACAGCAGAGCTATATTTAAGAAACACCCTGTAGTCATGTGACTCAATTGTTATTTATAATGCAATTTTTCTGTCTTCAATCCGGGTATCTGTTTTTTACCTAGTTTTAGTTCTTTTGGTATGGATAAAAGATCGGTACCATCCAATAGGTATCTCCGTGCGAAGCCTGTTATTGAGTGCTTCATGTTATGTATTTATCCATACAATTATGAGCAATGGTGCAGTATTTAGATTTTCATTTATTTTGCACCTTATTTCATTTACATGTTTTTGGATAAGCCTTTTGTTTAGTCCATTAGAATCCAGCGAATTTACTGCAGTTAAAATCAGAGTGATTTTTCGTTAACTCCAATATATTGGTCAGTAAGGAACATGCCAATTTCATCACAATTTGGTACAATATTTGTAAGTTCTCTAAAGTCCTTTATCCTCTGTCTTTGAGGTTCCTATATAAGGACAACGAGTAAAATGGTAGACAAATAAAAGATGCAAACATTTTTTTGTTGATAGAAAGCGTCCAAATCCTCCAATTGTATCTATTGAGATGATTTCAAATGGTGTTCTGGATGGGCCTAAATATGACATTAGACAATATTTAGCTTGTTTTATTTTTTTATGCATATTTCACACTGTTCGCATAAATTGGTGATATTTTTAGTTAAATTTTTTGCTGTATAAAATTTTCCTAAATTCGTTTGCATTGGTTTTATACCTATATGAATTCGTTTTATAAATTTTATACTCACTTCCTCTCACAGTAATTTTGTTTCTTGTTTTCTTACTTTCTTATAATATATATAATTTTGTTCTTGTATTTTTGAATATCTTCATTTAATGCAATTAAGTTTATTATTTTTAATTGTTCATGTAAACCTTTATTAGCTTCTAGCACTGCGTTTCTGCTCAAGCAATCTACCTCTAAATTATTTTTTTAGGTGCATATTTTATTTCAAAGTCATATTGTGATATATAGGATAAAACTTCAAACGTGTAGATTTAACATTTAAATTTTCCAATATACACTTTCGTTTTCTTTTGGACTTTAATTTGTTTTGAAAAATATGGTACAGGTTTTTCTTTTCCATTTGGCTGAGTTTGCTTTAACACCGCTTCAATACTTTCTGATGAATATATTTATTGGTAGGTATTGATCAAAAATGTTAGATTGGTTGTGATCACAGTAGTTGTTTTGTCTTCTCAAAAGCTTCTTTACAGTCTGCTGACCATATAAATTGTTGATGCTTCCTTAATAAATTATGTAATGGTTCTAAAATTACTGAAAAGTTAGGTAAGTGCTTAGGGTAGAAAATTATTTGTCCTAAAAGTTGTCTAATATTTTTCTGATTTTTGGGTGTTGGTAAATCGCTTATTGAAATTAAGTTACCTCTCACTGGTCTTAACGTATTATATGACCCATGTATTTTATCGAATTTGTTGAAAATCGACATTTTGTAAATTTAAGAAGTCGGAAACCTTGTGATGAATGGTTAATGTGATCCGTATAGGATTTTGAAAATATCAAAATATCATCAATGAAGTTGGAATAGTTTTCACACCAAACATGTCCATTGGTAGTGGCCTTCTTGTGTACAAAAACCCTTTTCTTTCTATCTTCAATTCACAGGGAAATAGACCTGAACGTAGAATTTATATCTAATGTCGAAAAGTACTTACAGTTTCTGGTTTCTGGTTCAAAGGAAATGGTTAAGCTTGAGGTACCACCACTTTATTTAAATCTTTAAAATCGATACACAATCTTGTATTACTAGTGTCTTCTTTTTTGAAAGCTAGAGTTTTTGGTGCTGCCAATGAGCTCTATGATTCCTCTATAAGATTTCTTTCAAGCAGTTGTCCTTCTTGCTCTTCTATCTCTAATTTATGATCTATTGAACATCTATATGGTCTTTTACTACAATATTTGCCCCCCAGTAGATCAATGTCTGCGTAATCCACCCATAATCCTTTACCGTTCCAATATCATATTTATCCTTTTGCTAAGCTTGATTTGTATTTATCAATAAGTTTATTTATTTCAGATTTTTATTGGTTATTTAAATGACTCACTTCCAGTTTGTAAATTCTTTTTATTTTATACTTCATTAAAGTTTATATAATTTAAGTTCACTGTGTCTCTATTTCCATTAGGATTGTTTTCCAATCTTCGCACGTGAACAGCTGGCCAAAATTGAAGTCCGCCTCGACCTATCCAGCGATCTGGATATGTTTCGTTCAAATATTTAAGTGCTCTCATACCAAAATGGGCAGGAGCGCCAGCGTGCATAAACCGCATTCCATTTGTGGTTGAGGTGGTTATTAATAATGGCTTCCGTTGAAAAATTTGCTTCGTCCGTGAATAAATAATTTCAAGTCTCGGTGTTGTCTAATCATATCTAGCATCAAAAACGAAAATGCCAGACAGCTGAGAAAATCACGAGGTAACCGTGTCCAGTGCCTGGACTCGTTGTACATGATATCGATATAACAGCTGTTCGTTTGAGACGGCAGATACCGTCATATGATCAACATGTTGCTGTAAAGCAATTTTCCTAGTGCTGGTATTGGGTTGCTCGTCAATTAAATTAAGTACAGGTTCTTCTAATTCTAGTGTTCTAAGATCCCGGTGGCGTACACAATCATGTTTTCTAGGTTTTAAGCTACCTGTTTCTCTTAGTCGTTGATGAAGTCGTCCAAACAAAGTGTGATGAGGGGCTACACGCTGAGGATACATTGTAGCATATCTCCTCGATGCTTCTAAGGAATTACCATTAGAAAGACCGTAGACGAAATACTTGACAGCCATTTCTGCGTTTGAATAAACCACCATACTGATGAAAATGAGCGAGAAGTCACATACAGTGTGCCAGTAAAAATCAACGAGGGTAAACTAACAACAATTCACTCTATTTTTGAAGTAGAAAAAGTAGTCAACGTAAACAAACCAACAATTAAAGAAAATGAAGTAGGCTATGATATCTATAAACCGATTACTTATGAAGAAATAGACAAAGCCATCAACGAAACGAGGACCCTAGCCAAAGGACCCGATAATTACAATATTAAGGATATCAAAACTATCCCTAGAGAGAGACTATGGCTGTCTTTCAGTGCTGTACTATTACTACAAAGAGTTCCTGAAACCGTTAAAAAATCCAGAACAATTCTTATTCCGAAACCCGGTAAAGATCTCAATGAAGTTGGAAACTGGAGACCACTTACTATCGGTTCAGTTTTTATAAGAACACTCAATAAAATTCTGAGCTGGCGATTCTCTAAATTGCCCCTTAATAACATCCAGCAAGGTTTCATGAAAAAGGATGGTACGCTAATTAACAACAGCATATTAAATGGTTTAATCAAACACGTAAGGGCACAGGCAAAACCGCTAGATATCATATCACTCGATTTGAAAGCAGCATTCGACTTTATCCCGAGAAGCAGAATAAGGGAAGCCATGGCTCGTTTTAAGGTACACGAGAATGTAATAAATTACGTCATGAACACGCTCACGAACGCTAAGACTTTTATTGAGATGGAAGATGACTCAGAAATTTGTATTAACCTCAACAACGGAGTCAAGCAGGGGGATCCCTTGTCACCCTGCCTATTCAATCTATGCTTCGACGAACTCCTAGACCAACTTAGCACTAATTTTCCTCCCAAGGCATCATATATTCCCTGTAACTGCCTGAGCTATGCAGATGGCCTTATTCTGCTAGCGAGTACAACATCGGAATCGAATGCTCTGCTAAAGGCGACTACAAAATTCTTTCATAGGTTAGGCATCAGCCTAAACGCGGATAAATCCCTCGCTCTTTCGCTCCGTGTCGTCCCTCGTAAAATGAAATTATATAGTGTAACTAAAACACTATTTTTCGACAAAGCCGCCCAATAAAGCAAGTCGGGATGGATACACTTAAGTATCTGGGTCTCCGATACAATCGAATGGGGGCTGAACTTCCCTCCTTAGACACTCTTCAATCCCAATTATCCAATATCCTTCGTGCCCCTCTAAAACCTGCACAAAAACTCCATATCCTTTCTTCCTTTCTGATCCCGCGCTGGATTAGCGCCCTTCAAAATATCCTTGTTACTAGAGCGCTCCTCAAGGAAACGGACAGACTAATCCGGCGTACCGTAAAGTCCATCCTTCATCTCCCCTCCTCTACCTCAAATTCCTTTATTCATGCCCCCAGACGTGGTGGTGGACTTGGGACTTTCCCATTCCTCCTAAAGATACCCTGTATTATGATAAGACGTCTTAAGAATATCCAGAAACACTTACCGGAACAAGCCAAAATTTATACTAACCATCATATCGAAAGACTTGCTGCCTTTAATGAGTTCCCAACAACTAACAACATAAACAACTTCCTTATATCGGGCCTAGAAACATCGTGGTCAGGTAACGGGCTGAAACAATGTGCCTCTTCGTCCTCAGCAACCAATATTTGGATGTCCAACCCGCCACCATCTTGGACGGCCAAAACATATATTAAAGCAATAAAGCTACGTGCAAATCTGCTACTATCCCGAGACCTCCCATACAACGATACAGACTCCAGAAAGTGCCGCGGAGGGTGTGACAAACGGGAATCAAACTGTCACATCCTCCAAGCTGCTACATTACCCATCAAAAACGAATAGCAAGGCACAACAACGTCCTTAATATCATACAAAAGGAGGCCGGCAGAAAAGGCTGGACAGTAGAGGTAGAACCGCGTATAAGGAGCACTAACAATACTCTTAAAATACCCGACCTAATCCTGACTAAAGGCCTTAAATCTTTAGTTGTTGATGTGGGCATACACTGGGAAGGACATCGACCATTGAGTCAAGGATACAGAATAAAGAAAGAATATTATGAGGACCCACAGTTTTTGAATACTGTAATGGCCACTAGAAATTCCTCCGAGATCTTTGTCCAACCACTGATTATAGGAGCACGAGGAGTGTGGTGTGCCAACAACGATACCTTATTGGACTCACTAAATATCAACAACATCACAACAAAACATTGTCTAATAAACAGTGTAATAGTTGGTTCACTCGCCAGTCATTCCTTTTTTAATAGAGCAGTGTGGAGATAGAATTGTCATTTGTCTCTATCTAATATTAAAAAAAAAAAATTAAATATCCCCAGTAGTTTTTCTTCTCTATTTTTTAATCATCACACTCTTCTTTCACATTCATATGTATGTATGTGTGTGTATATGTGTGTATATGTGTATATATATATATATATATATATATATATATATATATATATATATGTATATATATGTATATATGTATGTGTGTATATATATGGATATCCATTAATATATTATCATCAATTTCTACAATTTTATTCTTCAAATAAAACTAATTATATGTATTCACGTCCCACATCCTCCCATTTAAGGAACTGAACCCAAGCACAAGCTATCTCGCCACGGCTACAAAATTCATGTCAAGACACTAACGTAGATACTAATTTTTAGCCCCCTTATTCGTGGCACCGTTCACCGGCCGATTCGTAGATTGGGAAATAGACGCTGTAGTATACATAAATGTTAATGTGTGCTATTTGATGTAATAGCCTTATATTGAAATTATATATTATATTAAGGTTTAATTTAATACCTCTGAGAGTCCTTTATAATGTAGCACACTTGTAAATTTATTAAATTCACTTCTCCTTTGTTGTATTTTAAAATGTTTGTCTCTTAAATTGATTGTCCTTATACAATGATTGTTGACTATAAATACCTATTTAATGACTATTTTTTTTATTATAACTATTATTTGTATAATGTATAACTGTCTCTATTTGATTTCAAAGTTTTAGCGCCTGCTCTTTTAGATGATATTAATAGATTATTGAATGCCAAATTAAATTGACACATAGAAATAAGTAGATTTTTCCTTAGTTAAGTTAGGTTAAGTCACCCCATCTCCCGGTTATACTGGTGAGCCAATTGTAAAGCCTCACAGCCTGGCTGTTAACATGGCTGAAATGTTTTTTTAACATTTGTTAATTGTAATCATGACAGCCGCTTACCAGAAAAATAAATAACAGAACTATTGCTTGTTTCTACTGTACACATGAAATTGATCAATTTTTATTTTACACAAAAATAGTGGCACATAGGGAAAAGAACGCAAGACTTAAAAAGATTGCATATTCATAAGAGATTCATTTACAATTTTTGTCAATTGCCAGGTGCGTACTAAAAAAAAGTTGTAGGGGCAGAAAGAATACGTGACCTCAGAAAAGTACCACTCGTTTTTGCGATCTTATTATGAGGACTTCATAGAGGAATTAATGCTCCAAAATTAAACTAAATACCTCGAAAAATTTAGTAGTCACAAGAAAAAAAACTGAAGATTTCATCACCTTGCACATTGGTAACGAAGCGTTTGCGGATATATGTTCATAGGAACTGTTCGGCATAAAATGACTCGACGAAGCACATCTTGAAATCTTTCGCACTTATTCATTTACACCCTGAAACACAAATTATTCATTGTATTAAGTGGAGACTCATTATAGTGTATTCTTGAATATACAAATGTGAAATTGAATTTATCATTTCGATGCTCTAAGGAACTCAGTTTAATATTTCATATTTTGTATGAACATGGTGCAATAAATGTTGACTTCATTAATACGATGTTGTCACTAAATGTAAATAAAAAAGTTATATCATTATTCACCAGTTATTTATTATATTGTTTTAGCTTTTGAGTAAATGCGGTACATTGTGCAAGATAGTAAAATTTGTTGAATTCATTCGTCGTTGATAAATATTATAGTTCTTAGTAGGTCGAATGAGTAAGTTATATGTGTTTATTCATAGTAGTAATTCATGATGATCAAATGAAATTAAGGACTTTCTGCCTGTTCCGAGAACAGTTTTTTTCTTTCTGTGTGCGTGGACGAATTCAATCATCTTTTAATGATATAACCTAACTTTATTTATAGGGACCCAGAACAAAATGTTTTATTTTTGATATCAAAGGTGATATTGGTTTTTAGTAACATGAATTAAATACATTATTACTACGGCCTCTGTTTTTTCTATATTATGAAGTTTCATTTATACTGCAGTTTACCGTATTTTCTATAATCTCAAAATACAATAACAAACTAAATCCATTTCCATACTAATGATTAAAACGAATTTGTCTTTGTCTGTCTGTGTGTTAGGTTTTGACGTTGAAGGCGCTGAACAAATTTTGGTGAAGTTTAGTGGAGATATCTTGCCTTCAGGAACAGTGCTCAACTACTTTTGTTTTTCGAAATTTATGCCTTATTTTTATAAGGGGATGTGAACGTTTGTTCTGAAATCGCTGGAGTGGTCTTAATAAAATTGGGCAAAAAGAAACAGTATTTGTAATCATTACAGTTTAAGCATTTTTTGTAACCTCCCAAATGAAAAGAGATATCAACGTTTGTAAGGAAGAAATCAAACTGCTGAACCGAACTTGATACAATTTGTAGGTACTCTAGAGAAGTTAGTATTTGCAATTGCAAAAACGTTCCACAGGTGTTTGATTAGCTTTTTGAACAAGGTATATGGATAACACATAAAAACTTTAAGTTGCAAAAATCGCAACTTAATGAAAAGTTCTGGTGCTAAAAGTAGATTTATTTTATACTTATTCGTAATAGTTAGTAAATGATGTGTTCATATAGCCGATTGGATAATTAGTTACTCTCTTCGAGGTGTCATTCCTTTGTACGCAAGACAATATACATTTTATATCATATATTGTTTCTGCTCAGGGAACCTTCATCAGTTGGGCTTCCCACAATTGAATGTCCTCTCGAAACTTCCTTATGTATTTGATACATTTCGTTAAATTTGAAGACGCGAGATGTAAGACCGATATCAAGGATTTTCGAGAGAATTAGCACACAGAGGTTCCGAATCTGGAGCCGTTCCGTGTAATTGCTGTTCTCCCTTAACTCCTAGGACAGAATGTCACGATACAATTTTCAGGTTACTTAACCTGTCAGAGATATTGAATACTCTCTTCGAGGTCTCATTCCTTTGTCCGCAAGACAATATACATTATATATTATATTTAACATACATTGTTTCTGGTCAGAGAACCTTCATCAGTTGCGCTTCCCACAATTGAATGTCCTCTCGAACACTTCTTTATGTATTTGATTCATTTCGTTAAATTTGAAGACGCGAGATATAAGACCGACATCTAGGATTTTCGAGAGAATTAGCACACAGAGGTTCCGAATCTGGAGCCGTTCCGTGTAATTGCTGTTCTACCTTAACTCCTAGGACAGAATTTCACGATAAAATTTTCAGGTTACTTCACCTGTCAGAGATATTGAATACTCTCTTCGAGGTGTCATTCGTTTGTACGCAAGACAATATACATTTTATATCATATATAACATATATTTTTTC
Organism: Octodonta nipae; assembly: GCA_034190945.1. Taxonomy (NCBI): domain Eukaryota; kingdom Metazoa; phylum Arthropoda; class Insecta; order Coleoptera; family Chrysomelidae; genus Octodonta; species Octodonta nipae. Next base: position 57,810,883 of record CM067217.1, read on the forward strand.
TGGTCAGGGAACCTTCATCAGTTGCGCTTCCCACAATTGAATGTCCTCTCGAACACTTTTTTATGTATTTAATACATTTCGTTAAATTTGAAGACGCGAGATGTAAGACCGACATCTAGGATTTTCGAGAGAATTAGCACACAGAGGTTCCGAATTTGGAGCCGTTCCGTGTAATTGCTGTTCTACCTTAACTCCTAGGACAGAATTTCACGATAAAATTTTCAGGTTACTTCACCTGTCAGAGATATTGAATACTCTCTTCGAGGTGTCATTCGTTTGTACGCAAGACAATATACATTATATATAACATATATTGTTTCTGGTCAGGGAACCTCCATCAGTTGCCCTTCCCACAATTGAATGTCCTCTCGAACACTTCTTTATGTATTTGATACATTTGGTTAAATTTGAAGACGCGAGATGTAAGACCGACATCTAGGATTTTCGAGAGAATTAGCACACAAAGGTTCCGAATCTGGAGCCGTTCCGTGTAATTGCTGTTCTCCCTTAACTCCTAGGACAGAATGTCACGATACAATTTTCAGGTTACTTCACCTGTCAGAGATATTGAATACTCTCTTCGAGGTGTCATTCCTTTGTACGCAAGACAAATTATACATTATATATTATATATAACATATATTGTCTCTGGTCAGGGAACCTTCATCAGTTGCGCTTCCCACAATTGAATGTCCTCTCGTACACTTATCATATACATAAAGAGGTGTTCGACATTCATGACATGACACCTTGAAGAGAGTATTCAATATCTCTGACAGGTGAAGTAATCTGGCAATTTTATCGTGACATTCTGTCCTAGGAGTTAAGGGAGAACAGCAATTACACGGAACGGCTCCAGATTCGGAAACTCTCTCGAAAATTCTAGATGTCGGTCTTACATCTCGCGTCTTCAAATGGATAATTAGTTATTGAATTATTTGTAAAAAACTGTAAAAATACGCATTTTTCAATGGTTACGTCAGAAAGTAAATAATTGGTAAGAATCTCGACTTTACGGCTTAGAAGGTTTTCTGGCAAATCTGATTTTATGTGAAGTTTACAACGCTCCCATTTTGCGCCCATTTAATTTTATAAACATCTAAATGGAAAATATTAATTATCAAATCCTGCAGTACAATCTCTCATAACTTAATTTTCTTTTGGTTTAATTTTATTGTGAGTAAAAAACACAAGTTACAGGTGGGGAGTCCCTTCCCTGAATTTACTATTGTGTTCGAACTTACAATCAATTCACAATGATTCTCACATCGAAAAATATATTAGTTGTTTTTTATATTTTTTTGTGTACATATATTTAATTAGATGATTGTAATAAGGTAGTCATAATAATAATTCATATATATATATATATATATATATATATATATATATATATATATATATATATATATATATATATATATATATATATATATATATATTATATATATATATATGTATATATATATATATATATATATATATATTTGTTTTTAAGTTTTCGCGGGCACTAAATGTTTTAGGTGGTTTCCGGGAATTCATCCGCGTAGTTGATAACTGATCCCTGTCGGGATCGATGGTAAAATGACGACGTTTCGGCAGAGTCACATCTGCTCTCTTCAGGTCGGTTCGCATAATTCTCGTAGCCTTCTGCTTTCGCTTCTAGTTACTCGAATACTGTAATTATTATTTTATTATATAAATTATTTTATAGAGGCAAGTAAACATTTGAATTTGTTTAACGTTTGAAGATGTTGTTTTCTATAGATCCTAATTTAGTACATTAGTCCGGTCAATTTACACATTCAAGGTTACATAAATTTATAAGAAGCTGAAGATTGGCATAGTTGTTCAAAACATCATTATAAAGGAAACCCCAAAACTCCTCATCGTTCCGAGGTCTGCTAAAAATTTGGCACGGGGTCAAACGTCAAAAAAACGATTTTTTTGCGATTTTTAGCGAAACGGTAAGTTTTTTCGCAAAATTACCTCAGTATAAAATTGTAGATCATAAAATTCTCTACAAAATATATATCAATAATTTTTTTCATAAAAGCCACCATTTTGGAGATATAACGCTTTGAAAAGTTGGATCAGTCGTTATCCCCTTATTTTGCACACGTACGCCACATATGAACGTCACTAAAGGTGTTATAGAACCAAAATAAGTTCGCTATTAGTGATTGTGACTTGTTTATGTAAAATATAAGTTAAACTATTATGAGAATCTCAGGTATAATGAAACCCCGTTTGTAAGTTTGTACGTCAGTATAACCTTGGGACGACATCTGTCTTTTATTCCATTGTCCGCGTGGCTAAGGTCGTATACCTGCTTTATGTTGGTATGCCCAATATATGAAATACATACTGTTAGTCTTGAGCGATACTACGCAGTGAAAACATGTGCTTATCCTAACCTCTCTTTTAACTTATTTTGTGCAGTTTAAAGTTTTATAATAAAAATGTCAGAATATTGTTTTATTTGTACTCATCTTTTAATTGAAAGTGAAACTGTAACTGTTGATCGTGGTATGAAGACACTGATTAATGCAAGTAGTGAAAGAGGTGATGGATACTTAGAATTTCTTAAAAAACAAAAGTCTGTGACAATACATAGCGAATGTCGTAAAAATTATACGCGAAAGTGTTCTATTGCTGCTGCCATTAAAAGAAAACGCGAAGAACAAGAAGCTAATGAAGCTAACACATCTACAGGATCTACAGTAAGTAGTCCTCCTCGTACTAGATCACGTTCAAGTGATTCAGCTTTTTGTTTTAAAAAACTATGTTTATTTTGTGGCAATAAATTGAATGAAGAGTCGCAGAGAAAAAAATCCTTAGATCGTCGCAGTAAAATTTGTCAAGTAAGTACTCTTCAATTCAAACATTCAGTTTTGAAAGTAGCACGGACTCGTTCCGATGCTATATCGAAAGCTGTTGTTGCTCGAATCGAATATGAATATGATTTAGTTGCTGTTGAAGCAAAGTATCACCAAGATTGTTATACTTCTTTTTGCAACCGAGTACTGGCGGTAAGGTCGGTCGTCCCAAAGATGAAACAACAAATCTGGCAATGCAGGAAATATTTACATACATTGAGAGTAGCAATGACTGTCAGTTTAGTTTGGCTGAATTAAGAGATGTTAGCAAAATTTTAACTTTAGATAACAGGACTATTAAGCTGCGACTTAAATTGAAATATGGGGATAAAATTATTATCACTGAAAAATCGGGAGCGTTAACATTTATATGCTTGATAGACAATCACTATGAAATTTTAAATCAAGCTTGGTACGAAAATAAAAAAATGAATAAACAAGAAGAACGATTAAGAATTCTAGAAGCAGCAGCATCTATTATTCGAGAAGATATTCAATCTTCAGTATTTGATAATTCCTACTACCCGCCACCAGGTTGAATGTTTGAAGATTTAAATAACGACATCCCACAGTCACTGACATTTCTCTTGGAGCAAATTATCTTAAAAAATAAACGATCTAATTTCGATCATTTGCAATTAGTATGCACAACTATTTGCCATAGTATCATGACTGCTATTCGACCAAGATCGTTCAAGTCTAAATTACAGTTAGGTCTCTCAGTTTTTTTTCATCGGAGGTTCGGGTCTAAGCGTCTTATACAAATTTTTTCGTCTTTTGGTTTGTGTGCTTCTTATAATGATACATTGATGTACGAGTCAGCAGCAGTTTTTCATCCTCTTCCTCATGTCCTACCACCAGAAAGTGGCACACTTATTCAATACGTTGCAGATAATGCTGATATAAATGTTAATACGCTAGATGGTAACAATTCACTCCACATAATGGGTATAATTCAAATTGTAACTCCAAAGCACTCTGTTTCACTAGAAGACCCTATGCAACGAATAAAAGAAGTTCTTTCAGCAAAACACTTCAAAGCAAAAGCTCATGTGCCAATACAGATCTATCAGAATAATGATGTAGTTGGTTACAGTAAAATTTATGTCCAAGATTTTGGATATGAAACTGAAACAGTATCTTTTCATAAAAATTCTGATGTAGTATGGTTTTATGGGAAGTGGAAAAATACATCATTACCTGGTTGGAACGGTTTTATTGAACGCTTAACAAATTACCATGCGAATTATTCAAAATCTCAGATTACATTTTTACCATTCATCCATCAACCAGCTAGTAACTATAATACTGTCTATACGACTTTACTTTGTGCATTAGAGAACGCGAAACGTTACGGCCACACTGTATGCATCGTGACTTTCGACCAACCCCTGTATGCAAAAGCTCGAGAAATTGTATCAGCCGCACCTGACGGCTCTGAAGTATCAAAGATTATTGTCAGACTTGGAGGATTTTATCTACTCATGTCTTTTCTCGGAGCAATTGGTTATATTATGCAAGGAAGCGGGATGAAAGAAGTACTCTCAGAAATCTATGCACCAAAGTCATTAGAAAAAATGCTCAATGGTCATGCTTACGCTGTTCGAGCACATACACTACTCCAGCTTGCTTTAGCAATTATAATATTAAAAACAGTAGATATTAATGATATCATGGAAGCAGATTTAATCATAAATATTGACTATATATTAGATAGCACTCTTTCATATTCTGATATTGAAAATGATACTGAAGTATCAGGTGCTTTACTTCATAAATTTAATGTAAAATTGAAAGATTTTGAGGAACGAGGACCAACAGCAAAACTTTGGATACAATACTTTAATATGGTTTCACTTGCAAAAGAATTTTTGAGAGCTGAGCGTATGGGGGACTGGAAAGCTCATTTAAGCTGTGTAAAAGAAATGTTACCTTATTTCCACTCGTCAGGACATTTTCCATATGCTAAATCTGCACACCTGTATTTACAAGACATGATGCAATTACAGGACTCGATGAATCCTGAAGTTTAAGAAAAATTTACCGAAGGATTTTTCACCGTTAGACGCTCAGATAAATTGAGTTGTGGAACTTCTACAGATATGGTTATCGAACAGTCCATGATGAAAGCCATGAAGACAGATGGAGGTATTGCTCGAGGAAGAAGTACAAAACAAAGTGTCATAAGTAAATGGGTTTATAGCATGCATGCAATGAACATAGTTTGTGAGAAATTAGAAGATTTCGCTAATGTTAGGATGGATACGACTGAACAGCATGTTGATGCTAGTGATTCACGTGTAAAAAAAGACGCTAAAGACATACGAATGCTTCTTGAGTGGTTCTCGATTCATGATCCTTTCCCAGAGGTTAACAAAGTCATCTCGATTGCAAGTGGTGTCGTTGGTGATAATACAATTAATTGCTATAAAGCACGTGAACTTGGGCTTATCTCTATTGCTAAAATAACAGGACTGACATTTAAAGACATTAAACTTAAACGCGCTGACAAAGTTGTTCCTCTTTTGGCTATGAGTAGCACCATAAAAGTTCACGAAGAAACAGTACCGGTTGACCCAGTGTTATTGTTTCAACGTATGAGTGTTACTGCGGCTTTTCAAGATGAAATTGAGAAATATTTTGAGTATGAATTAGCTCCTTATCCGTTAACATTATTTGATGACATTGGAATGCGAAAGACCCAGAAGTCGGCTATTTACGATTGTTTTCAGACCATAAATGTTGATATTAATAGCTCTAATTCAACGTACATAATTGACGGAGGATTCTTATTGCATCGAGTAGTTTGGGATAGCGAGGAAACATTTTACGTTATCTTAGATAAATACGTTTAATATGTACGTCGACATTTTGGTTCCAGAGTTACTGTCGTATTTGACGGATATGATGATTATACGAGAAATATTAAAGCTGCACAGCAACGCCGTCGAAATGCTGCTTCATCAACATCCTCTGATATTATATTCGATGAATCGATGACGGTTCCTACCAGTCATCGAAATTCCTTGCAAATAATCACAATAAATCTAGGTTTATTTCGATGTTGAAAGCAAAGTTTACTACTGAGAATATATCGGTTGAACAAGCTAATAATGATGCTGATGTGCTTATTATTGAAACAGCGATAAAGCAATTTAGTGTGACAAATACAACTGTTGTTGTTGGTGAGGATGTTGATTTACTTGTCTTGCTTACTGCTCGAACTCCAACTGAAAAAATTATTTATTTTTTGAAGCACGGAAAGGCCCAAAATCAATCGGAAATATACTCATCAAAAAGTTTATCTCCTTTTCCTAAATGTCAGAATCATGTATTATTTCTACACGCAATAACTGGCTGCGATACGACATCTGCTTTTTACAGGAGAGGAAAAACAACAGTTTTTAAAATGTTTGAAAAAAAAAAGATTTAATACAATGTGCTGAAGTTTTCAAAAATAGTAATTCAACTCAACAACACGTCATCACCAACGGAATTCAATTTCTTCTTGCTATGTATGGAGCTCCCAAAAAAACGACTTGTTTGGATAAGTTACGATACGCATCTTTCGTTAACAATACGCGTAATAAAAAACAAGTCAACTTAGCTTCTCTTCCTCCAACCTCAGTAGCTGCTCACCAACATCTGTTTCGGATATATTACCAAGTTCAAGTGTGGCTTGGTAATCAGCTGGACCCTAAAGACTGGGGTTGGAAGTTGGTCGACAATAGACTAGAGCCAGTTCAGACTTTACTTCCACCAGCACCTGAGAAACTTCTCAACACAATATTTTGTCACTGCAAAAAAGGAGGTAGTGCAAAATGTGGTTGCAAAAAAGTTGGACTGTTTTGTTCCCTGGCATGCACACCCTGTCAAGGCCGATCATGCTCGAATGTTGAGTCACCAATTCTGGAAGATTCGTTTGATACTGATCAGGAATCGCTATTGGGGCAGTTTACATGTGAAATAGAAGAAGAAGAAGAACAAGAGGACGAGCAGGAAGAAGAACGAGAAGAAGATCAAGAAGGAGAAGAAGAAGAAGAAGAAGAAACAGTAATACTAGAAAACTATGAATCAGACGAGTAAATTATTATTTTAACAATTTTATTTTTTATTACGACGCCGTTATTTTTACCAACTATTATATATAATATTATTTTGCAATAGTTTTAAAACATATAAAATCTCAGCAGACCCGTGGAATAGGCCTACTGGGGAAACCACGTTAAAAAAAACGCGCTACGTACACTACCTCAGAGGTGGCGTGGAAACGTGTGCAAAATAAGGGGATAACGACTGATCCAACTTTTCAAAGCGTTATATCTCCAAAATGGTGGCTTTTAGGAAAAAAATTATTGATATGTAGAATTTTATGATCTACAATTTTGTACTGGAGTAATTTTGCGAAAAAACTTACCGTTTCGCTAAAAATCGCAAAAAACTCGTTTTTTTGACCTTTGACCCCGTGCCAAATTTTTAGCACACCTCGGAACGATGAGGAGTTTTGAGGTTTCCTTTATAATGATGTTTTGAACAACTATGCCAATCTTCAGCTTCTTATGAATTTATGTAACCTTCCTCCTTATTTTAGGCTTAAATTGACCGGACTACATTATAAGATGTACTCATGTACTCCTTAAACTTTGGTCATATCATCGTATTTGCTGTAGAATTAAAAATCCAGTCATCAAGATTTCAAGGGGTTGAACACTATTTTTGTGGCAGAAAAGGCAGAAAATTTTGAAAATAGAAAATTTTCGTTTGGATATGTTCTCATTGAATCAAATAAAAATATTTTCAGGTCGAAGGGCCCAGTCCTAAATTCATTATTCGTATAAAAACGTAATAGAGGAATAGTATAAAAATGACAATTGAAGGACGACCAATATACAATAAAATTGATGGTGTTATGGTACAGAACAAAACTTAAGTTTTTTCTTTTCAAAATCGTCGCATAGATTAAGTGTGATACTACGATCGACTTAAATGCTTTCAAAACTCTAACAATTAAAGTCAGCCAAACAATTACTAGGGTAAATCGTATATAAATGGTATTTTTTTTGAAACATTTATTGAATAATATTGCATATAATTCATAGTTCACATTTTTCGGTATACCCTCCACTTTTACCACCGATTTGGGAGTTTCAGTATTCTCTGTTCATAAAATGTTGAAGCGGACTGCGCATGTGCGTCTCGGCTTCTTCATTACTTCTAAATCGTTTTCCTCCGGGTGATTACTTCAGAGGCAAGAACAAAAAATAGTCACAAGAGGACAATTCAGGGCCATAAGGAGGGTGTTCGTAGGTTTCCCAAATTTCTTGAAGTGTATTCCTTATTTTTTGTTTCGAATACGGGGCTTTTGTCAATCGTAACAGCTGGCAGTAGTAATCCGCATTAACTGTACGTTGGTCATGTAAAAAATGGATCAGTAAAATGCCCTTAGAGTCAAAAACAGTTCATTGCAATGACTTTTCCAGATTAGAGACCGCGTTTATTCTTATTTTCGCTTTTCCCTACGGGCCATATTAGACTATGAGCTTCAAAGAGTCTTCCCTTCTCGCTGAAATCGATTCAGAAGCCTTTCAGCAATCTCCGATCTCACTTGCTTTTGGTCTCGAGTAAACAATCTCGAAACCCATCGAGTACTAATTTTTCTGGAAACAATTTGATCAATGATAATTTATAGACCACTTCCATAGCCGACACCTAAATCTGGGGAAATTTCTTCCACAGTAAATCGGCGTCATGTTCAAGCAGTTCTCGAACGCTACTGGCTTGTCTTTGGCCGTCGACAGTGATCATCGTTTTGGTCCACACTTCAATTTCCTCAGCCACATATACACACGATTCTGAGGCAGTGAACCCTACCCAAACTGTGCCTACAGACGAGTTAAAATTTGTGAGGGTTTAACGCCTTCACTGGTTAAAGACTTTATGTAAATCAGTTGCGCAACAGACGAATATGTCTCTTGCTCGGCCATGTCTGTACTCATCACTGATCCTACAATAGGTAATAGGTACTGATGACAAAGCCAAGCATATGCTCGAACCCGGCATAAACTCCTCATAAACCAAACATTTTTTCCTTGGGAAAAGCATTTTAAACGTCATGTCAATTCGATGACATGCTATTCGTATTCTACCCTGAGGGGAAAGCAGGTCCCCTTCCACTAATATTTATGCTTTGTCGAATGCCACCTAAAATGCAGAATTTCAAATTAAAAAACACAAAAGAATGTGAATATATGACGAGTTGTGCCGAAAGATTGGATAATTACCATGTTCCATACAGATTTATAAAAAAGTAATTTGATGCAGAATGGGAGCATTTTAAACATCATCAAAAAAAAAGAGCTCTCGGAAAAAAAATTCATTTGTGAGAAAACCTTTAAAGCAATGAAGTTGAAATTTTGAATAGTTATTTTTGTAGGTTTCATCGTTCTAGATTTTTTAGGTACTAGCTATGAATGTTTGAAAAATGTGCCTGTTTTCACAATTTTCGTGAATAACTCACTTAATAATTGACCTATGCTATTGGTCAACATCTCATTTAGTAGTTTCTAAAATGCGCATAAAATACACTTAGCTTTGATACTGTAAATTTTTATTCTGTTGCTGAGAAGTAACAAAAACTCCCAAAATCAGGGTTTTTGTTATTTTAAACACCTTGTATAATTAACTAAGAAGTAAAAATGTGCTAACAAAACTTTTTTGTGTTATGCCGTATACCTTCTTCAAGAAAAACCATTCTAACACCTCTGGATTTTTTTTGCAATAATAATATTAAAATAATGCTAAGTTCCCTACTTATTGGTTTAGGAGTTTGAGTATTTGGAGGAAATATAGTTCGGATTTTTTTGTAAATTTGATGAGAAAGAGCTGTAAAGACGACCCTTGATAAATGTGCATTAACCAATATATTGAAAATTTCATTAACAAGTTTGAATGTAGCTTCAATATAGCTGTATCAATATGATCACTAGACTAGACATTTTTGTATTGACTGTTCCCGATCTGCATTTGCAATTTTTTATTTTGATGACCTATATTTTTGATATCAGGCAATCGTATCAAATACAGATTTAGCATTCCTTACCTTGTCTTTCGCTCTGTGTGAAAGAGAAAATAATTGTAAAGAATAATACCTGAATAATTTACCACTATGCGTTTATGCTGTTTTTAGTTGATCATTTATAAACAGCATTTCCTCAAAGTATCTTGAATTTGATGCTTTAGAACGCTGTGCATTTTTTAGTGGTAAATTGGTACGCCGTGTGCCCGCCCATATTTTTCCTCAGTTCATTTCTTGTAACGGAATAGAAAGTAGTTAATGGTGAATACTATATTGTCGAAAACATGAGAAAAGAACGCCAAGATGAACAACAGGAGTCATTCAACTATTGTAGCGAAATCAAGACCAGCCATATCAAAGATCAAGAATCACCTGGAATTCGTTTAGTAAATAGTTCAGTATTATTTCACACTTATGTGCAAGATGAAGTTCAAGTAATCCAAAAAGACAAATTGAAAAGAAATCGTTAAGGTATAGTAGTAGCAAAAGCCCGGCTTCTTGCAATACCCATTTTCGACGGTATTTATTCTATTTATAAATGGCACTTTGAAGCAGACCACGTCACTTATGGTTTCATTGAGGCGCTCTGTTCTGGGATTAATCTAACACATTCCAGTAAATCAACAGGCAGAACGACCTATGTGGTGATTAACAGGACGTATCAAAATTTTTTGAATATACCATTTGGAAATGAATCAGGGTTTTCATCTACAATATTTATTATTGTCGCCCCTGTACTACAGCCCACAAAGACAGAGACAGCTTCTTAAGGAAATTACAAAAGAGAAAGATTATTTTCATTCAGTGGAAGCTCATTATTGTGTATGGTACAATAAATATTTATTTTATTACTACGATTGGAATTCAAATAACAGGATGTCAGTTCATTATTCACCATGTAATTATAGTGCTTTACTTTCTGATTAAATGCAGTGCATTGTGAATTGTAGTAAAATTTATTTTCAATTTACATTTCGCTCAGTCGTTGATAAATATTATCATCGTTATTTGCTGGAATAACATTATTATACTTATACGAGTATGTTTAGGTATTAAGTTATTTGAAAAAATGTAAGTCGATGTTTAATATCTTTGCTAAACAAATGATTTAAAAATATGATATATTTGTAATTCACATAATGAGTCTTTTATTTGATATATTACATGATTCGTTTGAAAACTGAATTTTTATTTTCCATTTAATTGTGTAATTTGTTCCTAAAATTACCATGGAGGTTTTCTAATAATTTTTCTTATAAATTTCAAGTGAGCCCCAGTACCCCTAATTATTTTCAAAATTTTAGGTAGTATGGTTTCGGAAATAAAGCGAGAAATGAGAATTTTTTATATCTTTATGTTAATATCTTGTAAACAATTAATTTTAAAAATATATATTTGTATTTCTCATAACGAGCCCCTTCATTTGTTATATTGCATGACAAGTTAAAAAAATATTTTTTATTTTCCGTTTATTTCTATAAATTGCCCCCCATTATTAATATTAAAGATTTCTTCGTATTTTTCCTGTAAATAAAAAAAAAATAGGTGTTATAGTTTGGGGAATAAAGGGGGAATGGGTATTTTTTTAAATATTTTTTTAATATATTTTAAAATATTTATTTCATATATATATATATATATATATATATATATATATATATATTTGTATTAGTCATAATGAGCCCTGTGATTTGATATATTACATGATACGTTAGAAACAAGTTTAATTTTTTATTTTCCATTTAATTCTATAATTTGCCCCCCAAAATGAATATTAGGGGTTTCTCCTTATTTTTCCAGTAAAGTTCAGGTGAGGCGCTATACCTATTTTTTTTCAAAATTTTACAGCTTATGGTTTTGGAGATAAGGGGGGTGGGGAATGGGTAAAATTTTTTATATTTTTGTTAATAACTTTTAATTAATTTATTTTAAAAATATGAAAAAAATATATTTGTTTTCGTCATAATGAGCCCTTTTATTTGATATATAACATGATGGGTTAGAAATAATTTTAATTTTATATTTTCCATTTAATTCTATAATTTTCCCCCCAAAATAAATATTAGGGGTTTCTCCGTAATTTTCCAGTAAAGTTCAGGTGAGGGGCTATAACTCAATTTTTTTTCAAAATTTTCCAGCTTATGGTTTCGGAGATAAGGGGGGGGGGAATGGGTAAATTTTTTTATATTTTTGTTAATATCTTTTAATTTATTTATTTTAAAAATATGAAAAAAATATGTTTATTTTCGTCGTAATGAGCCCTTTCATCTGATATATAACATGATGGGTTAGAAACAATTTTAATTTTATATTTTCCATTTAATTCTGTAATTTGCTCCCCAAAATGAAAACTAGATGTTTCTCCTTATTTTTCCACTAAACTTCAGGTCAGAACCTATGAAAGTATTTTTTTTCAAAACTTTACGTTTTATAGTTTCGGAGATAAGGGGGGGGATGGGTAAATTTTGGTATATTTTCTCTAATATCTTTTTAATTAATTTTTTTTAAATATGAAAAAAATATATTTGTGTTCCTCAGAATGAAACTTTTCATTTGATATATTACATGATGGGTTAGAAACAATTTTAATTTTATATTTTCCATTTAATGCTGTAATTTGCCCCCCAAAATGAAAAGTAGATGTTTCTCCTTATTTTTCCAGTAAACTTCAGGTCAGAACCTATAAAAGTATTTTTTTTCAAAACTTTACGTTTTATAGTTTCGGAGATAAGGTGGGGGGAATGGTAAATTTTGGTATATTTTCTTTAATATCTTTTTAATTAATTTTTGTTTAAATATGAAACAAATATATTTGTGTTCCTCAGAATGAGACCTTTCATTTGATACATTACATGATGAGTTTGAATTTTTTTTTATTTATAAATTTTTATTTAATTCTATAATTTGCCCCCCAAAATTAATATTAATGGTTTCTCCTTATTTTTCCTGTAAAGTTCGGGCAACGTTCTATATTTTCTATTTTTTTCAAAATTTTAGGTTCAGTGGTATTGGAGATCAGGGGGGGGACGGTCGATTTTTTTTGTTTTTCCCCCAGAAGTACCCCTTAAATCAAAATTTCTTCTTTTGCGATATGTGCTCCTGATCAAGTCACCAAACTATACCTTCATACCAAATTTCAACCTCATGCGTCCAGTAGTTTAGGAGAAAATTGCTGTGATGTGACAGAGGCAGAATTCCTGAGTGATATTATAAGGGTATCCGTATAATGTATATACGGAACCCTAAAAAGGAGGTTATCAATCCGGCTTGTATTTTTTTAAATTTATTTTGGTACGTATGTTATCTGATTTGTGACCCGATTCGATTTTTTTTGTGTAATAGGTTGGACACTCGTATTAGTAAACTATTAAATTTGAGAAGAGTTCTATTCGTAAAGAGACGAAATTTCGGTTTCCCCAAAACCCCTTACCGATTTCTATAGTTTCTTAAATAGCATTATTAAAGAAAATCACCAGGTGGTCTCATACATTTTTGTAGTTGTAGTTGTAGTTTTTTCAGAAAATCCCCAATGTAACAAAAACACCATCGAAGTGTCTTAACTGACATTTTCCTGATACATTTAAAATTAAAAATTTCACATTATTAGTCGGAAACTGTAGACACTGAAAGTTTTAAACGATAATTTGAAAATTTTGTACATACATCACAATAATATAATTAATTTTATTCTACTTATTTTCAGCTTAAAGCAACGAGTCACTATACATAAAAATAGATTTTTGCAATGATGGGGGGTTTAGTATCACCGACCTCGTGCCCAAAAGGAAATTCAGTGGCAATACATGCCAGGTTCTAAACATACAAACATACACAGTGGGTCGACCAAACGAAATAATGAATAATTATATAAAATCAATAGTAATAATTATTAATTTAATTAAACATTTTTTTGGATTAAGTCAATGTGTCTCAAATTCATATTATTCATATAACTGTTAACGGTGGAATTAAAGGAAATTTTATCATTCTGGGATGACGGGGCTTTCGGTTTACCTGTTCCCTGTCTGCTAAGATTATATAAACAAAATAAAACATGAAGAATAAAAACTACCGCCGTTCAAAATAGAACTAGAGAAATGAAAATAAAACATTTAAAAAAATTAATCCTGTTCAAAAAGAAGTAATCAGTTGAAAATAAAACATTTAAAAAAATATTTACCGACTTCAAAGTAGAACTAAAAAGTTGAAAATAATTTACAAAAAATAACACTATACAATAAGTAGCTGTGTAAGTTATCTAAATACAAAATTTAAACGAAAAAGTGCTCAATGAAGCAACAATTAAATTTGATAAAGTTGTAGATATGTAAGAAATGCAGGATTTTAAGTTCAGTAGTTTCTGAGGAAAGGGGGTATATTCCTCGAATCCTGTTTTTCCTCTTGATATATTACATGATGCGATTAAAATAATGTACTGTTTTTAGTTAATTTAATAATTTGCCTCCAAAATTAATTTCAGGATTATCACTTTACTGCAAAGTTTGAAAGAAATTTTAATTTTTATTTTATATTTGAATTCATCATTTGCCCCCAAAATTATTATTAAGACTGGCACAGGGAAATCTAGACCTACCGAATCTATACCTAATTCTATATGAAAGAACAATAGTAACAAATCACTCGACCTAAATTGTTTCCTGAAAAACATGGTCCAACTAATATAAAGATGTGTATAATAAGTGATCTCAATTTCGTCTGTATTTGCGCATTACGTCACTTGGTGAGGTCGACACCCTATAAGAAATACATTCAAATTCACATAATTTTATATTTCAAATTCATAATTAATTATTTTAATGCTATACATAAGTTATCATTATTATCATTTCTAGCAATGAATTGTGTAAATAATTATTTATTCGGTATTTTCGGTTAAAAAATATTCAGCTATGTAATTATTTTATTATTTAGGTATTGCTTTAGGAATTAATAATAATCATATTATAGCAAAAATAAATTAAGTTGTATTGTTTTGTAAGTTCCTTCACTTATTATATAGGTACCTGCTGTAGAAATAATTAAAACAGGGTACTATCAATAAAAATAATTTACCTACGGCATCGTCAAAAAATTTTCTATTAATTAATAGAACGACAAACGTCTTTACTTATATTATAGAGATCCTTGTTGTACTTATAGAAGAAATAACACTGGAACAGGTTTGATTTAACTAGTTCTTGATGGCGAATGAGCAGGTAACCACGTAAACTTCTAGTTTAAAAGTCATTTAATCATTAATATCATGGTCGAAAGGCATGACAAGTCGTAGTTTTAATAATGAGCAACACGAATTTGTGAGGGGCTGATAAAATTGGTGGGGCATTAAGTGGCTGGAAAAGGGTGAACTTGTATCTCTTCAGGGAAATTTACTTTATCTTTGATATGAATGAAAAGTCAAACAATGATAGTTAACATTCGTCCAAAATTACCGTTTTAGTAACTGATGGATGGTGCAAAAGAGGTCGTGAACAAGGGAACAGTTGTCAAAATTTTTGAAAAAAAAATCCAGTCTCTGTTATGTCAGCTACTTAAAGTAAGATGTAAGAAAAAGTACATCATATTAAAGATGGAGTGTTTAAACGAATATATTACTTTACACCCGTTAGCTAACCCTTTTGCCATGCCCGATCCATCAGCCACTCACATCACAACTTTCGAACAATATTAACTTTAATTGTTCAAATTTTGATGCATACCAAAAAATGAAGTTTATTTTCTAGAAAAATTAAAGTTTACTGTTCTCCACACGCTCCACTCATGTAATAAGGCCATCACTCAGTACCTACTAAAGTACGAATTGCAATACCGTTTGTGAATATAAACGACCATTTTGGGCGTGGCATTTGGACTAAGTTTCCTCGAAGAAAAGCATAGTATATCCTGGAACGGAAAAAATCCTACATTGAACCCCTTCGAGTGACTGTAACAATTTATGAAACGGATTGTAGGGGCTTGTGACAAATATATTGTGTGAAAGTTCTCTTCATTCTGTATTCAAATATATTACTTTTTTCATATTTATTGAAAAAATTAACTATAATAAAAAATAAAACAATATGAATACATCATTTCATTATCAGAAATTGAGGAGCGACATTAATTTTGAATTCAACTTTGATAACAATTCCCTTCTGAACTTTTGGCAAAGGATTTTTCTGTTCTCATTACAAATAGTTATTTAGATTATTTCCAAAAAAAGGTAAAAATTAATTGTAATTTTTATACGTTTTACTACTTAACATTGAATACTAGAAAATATTTGTTGAAATTACATTGCAAAATCAACATTAAATATTCTTTGCCTGTAACATATACTATTTTGAATGAAAAATTAAAATAAAAATACAACCACATGTATTACTATGAAATATTTGTACGTAAAATAAATAATCTTTCATTTATTGAATTTTGATAATGTAATAAAACTATTAAATTTTGGTTCTGTTGTTTACTACTGTTCTGCATAAAATATTTCATTAATTTAGATAAATATTTAATTTCACGTAACAAATATGTTCTAATAAGTTTATTTTATGTTTGTTTAGTCATTGATCTTTTACGAAGTCGTATCAAAAAATGAAGGAAGTTAAGTTTTGAGTTTGGCGTTTGTCAGTACTTTAGGTATCGCTTTCAGAATTGTTTGAGGCTCAGACTTTTGCACAAAGTTATGAAGTCTTTTTGAAATAATGTCCTTTATTTGCGATAGCACATGTGAGTTTTTTTAACATGCCCTGGTTTACAAATTGTTAGTAAATTATAGTTTTTGAGTTGTCGTCTACCGGCAAGAGATTTTTGAGGAGTGTGCCATAGGTAAACCTTAGAAATTAGAGCTAAATAGCTCTACTAATATATGCCCTGGCTTAATTTTGTCCTAATATGAGAGCATTTTTTTAAGTTTTTGAATTATTTTACCTAGTCCGAATTAAAACCGAAAGTACATCATCGACTTGTATTAATTTTGTTGTAGTTCTGCTTTGATTTTGGGATAAAGTGGGGTACCTATTCGGATCATTAGAAGTTAAGAAGTTTGTTCAGATTTGGAATTTGTATTCAGCTATTTAATTGCTAAAATGGGATGAATTTGTAAATTTTCGACTTTTATACTTTTAACCTATATTCTCAGCAGATAACAGAATAGAATATGACAATACAATATAAATTGTGTTATTTGATAAACTTATAAACTGAAGTGAAAAAATCCGATATCATTGTTAATGTGAATAATTAATGATTAGTTCTACACTTATTTTCTAAATTGATATATCTCCATTTGCCCTTTATAATTAGTCTTGTCTCTTTGTTATTAGATATTCTGTTTAGACCTTTTCATTATTTATTCTCTTAGTTTGTTGAAGATAAAGTGAAAACTGCGACACTCGTCAAATTGCAGCATTCTCACCTCGAGTTTTGTGAGAGTATTGTAACTAAAGGTACTTGTAGTTTTAATACATACTACTGAAATTAGCTACTGAATCGGGTTCATTGGAAAACAAATATAGAGTGAATTATGCAGGTAAACTTAATTTACTGTAGTGGTTATTAAATTAATTTGGATCCAATTTACTAAATTCGTTTCTAGTACGTCATTTACATTCTTATAAATTAAATTAAATTACTTTAAACAAATTTTTTAATATCACTTATCAAAATTTTATTTGTAATTTACAGTACACTGTATAAAAGTTACTCAGTTTCAAAGGTGCTTTTACTTAAATTTGTTTTTGTAATAAAATACTTTTAGGCTATTGAGCGATTGAACCCTGGTAAAATGCATTTATGGACATAAATGTATTATATTTTTCTCATTTTCTTAGGCTTTTCTACAGTGTGTCACATGTGAGATGAAGAATCATATTTTCCTAATTTAAAGGGATATTTGCAAAGTTCTAAAGGGTGATAGGTGACATTCTTGAAATAATCAACTGAAACCTTAACTTTAAATTGAGTCTGAAACTAACTAATAAAAGGGTTATATATAAAGTATTATAATAAGTTGTTCATAGTATTATTTTATTCTCATATGCAGATTTCCATGACAAAATTCGTGAATTTATTTATTTATTTAGGTTTTCATTATATTAGGCTATAAAAATAGTTGAGTTTTTATTTTAATTTTATAAATCAGAATCTCAAGAAAAATATAAACTTGACAAAGTGACAAGTTAATAGTGCCATGTATTCATAAGTAGTTTCTAAATGATTGAGATGACAAATAGTTATTAAATGTTCAGAATCTCAAGAAAAATATAAACTTGACAACAAATAATTTTAATAATGTAAATGAATAACGGTGTTTAAATGTGATCTCACTTAGCTAGTACTCCGTCCATTCAAATACATTGTCTAGTCGTCAAAATTCATTGATGCTGATTTCTTGATATGTGCATATTAATATCTATATGTATTCATGTAAGTAGTTTGAACTATGGAGCAAATATATTTCATGTGCCACATGATCATGAGATTGGCAAATTCCACACCAGATAGATAACCCACTATGATGTTCATGGCATTTTCACTCCTCACTAATGTTTTATGAAAAATATTGACACTGACAATTTAGTTTAGAGTGTGATTTTCAGAAAGTGAAGGTCGATTGAAGTTGAGTTTAAGAAGTCTAATCCCAAATGAACATTCAAAACTGTAAATGAATCGCCAGTAACGGGCATATTTAAAAATGTGTTGAATGATTAAATTGAGAATCAAAAAACATGTTTAAGCATTGCAACAAATAATCCAAACGTTTCGGAGTTTATAACTCGGTTGTTAATAAATGATTTGATAACTAAGGGGTCCATTTAGGGAATGACTGATTTTTTAAAGGAAGCTCACTTAGCTAGTACTCCGTCCATTCAAATAGGCTCAATAGATTGGAACTTAAAGGGGAAAATTGTCTAGTCGTCAAAATTCATTGATGGTGATTTCTTGATATGCTTGTTTCCTCAAAATTATCATTTCAGTTCCATATTACTATATCTATTTTTGGGCTTGCAACTTTATCTTTTATACTGATTTGATGAGTATTTGATTTTATCTTGCCACATCCCTGTTAAATGTATCATTGAGTGTAATTTGAGGGATATATGTGTCTTTAAGCCGAACTAGTAACATAACCCGTACCGGATATTTCCGATTTGCCATTCACGTGGAATGCCTGTCATTAGATGCTCTCATCAGACCCAGCTGGACATTACAAGTGAACTAGTAAGTAGAAATGTTAACTGAATACTGTGGATGGATATGCAAATATATAACTTATAACTGGAACAATAACAAATACATGTGCCTAATATCAAGGAATTTCGTTGGATTTTTACGTGTTTTAGTACTCATTAATTTGTAAAAATATTTTCTAATAAAATCGATTTCATTTCCCAATTGATTGTTATTGAGACCGATGTCACCTCATTAAAGAACCGATTTATTTATAACTAAACGACAATGTTTAAGCAGGAAATTTAAATTAAAAATGGGACTAGTTTACATTCGGCCTCCGGTTATGAATTCCACGAATTCTCCAGATACTCCTTCCGCTGCCGGCTTTAGGAGAATCTTAAACTTCGTACAACTAATAACTGCCCCCCTTTAAGTCTGAGAATTATCATGGTCGAGTGGCTTCTAGTTTATCGGTACAATAAGTGACCACCTCGTATTCAAATTTAGCTCCTTAGACCCGACATATAGTCTTCAACTGGTGAAAGTATATGTTATTTGGTTGCATAATTTCTAAAAGGTGCAGCCCTTTCCGAATAGGAGCTGGGGTGAGGCCTGTACTATTATGTACAGCAGAGCGATATGACAACAGGAATAGGGGAATATGCTCATCCCAATCACGCTGGTTGCTGCTGACGACCTTGGATAGGTGCTGTTCCAAGGTCCTGTTGAATCTTTCCACCATTCTGTCTGACTGTGGGTGTAATGGTGTTGTTCTCGTTTTCCTGATCCCCAACATAGTGCAGACCTTCTGGAGTACATTCGATTCGAAGTTACGCCCCTGGTCTGAATGTAATTCCATCGGGACGCCAAACCTGCTGAATAGTTGTTCTACTAGCACCGTCGCTACCGTAGTTGCCTCTTGGTTGGGTATCGCATATGCGTCAGGCCATTTGCTGAAGTAATCCATGGCGACCAGAATGTATTTGTTCCCCCTCTCAGACTCGGGAAACGGACCGGCGATATCGATGGCAATTCTCTCAAATGGGACGCCCACATTGTACTGCTGCATTCTGCCCTTGGTCCGGGTCTTCGGGCCCTTACTGGAGGCACAGGTGGCACATTTGCGGCAGCAAGCTCTGACTTCTTCGAAGTAATTCACCCAGTAGTACCGCTGACGAACTTTGTCTAGGGTTTTATTCATGCCCAGGTGGCCTCCGGTAATTCCATCATGTACTTAGGTCAGGATGGCTGGTACCTTTTTCTTCGGAACTACCAGTTGGGACTTGGTTTTTCGTCAGCGCTTTCCCAAACTCGCTTCAGCATTCTATTGTCTACTCTTAGAGGGTCCCACTGAGCCCATAACGATTTCAGCACGCCGGAGTATCTAGCTACCTCGTCCCATCGTGGCCTGGGTGCTCCTCTCGTTTTGAGTGACAAGATTGGTTCGATGTCTGGATCAGCCATTTGGTCCTGGATGCACTGTTCCGTTGTCCAGTTTTCATTGGCCTGCATTCGGATCTGCCTGATGGAGATACCCTCGCGCTGTTCCGTCTTCAGACAATGTCCGCATTCCGCTCTACAGGGTCTTCTGGATAGGGCATCGGCGTTATTGTGCAAACGGCCGGCACGGTGTTCCACCTTGAAGTCGTATTGCTGTAATTTCTACATCCATCTTGCCAGTTGTCCTTCCGGTGTCTTCATGTCCAGCAGCCATTTGAGTGCGGCATGATCTGTTCGGATTAAGAAATGACGACCATAGAGGTATTTGTGGAAATGGCCTACAGCCCTTATTATTGCAAGAAGTTCTTTTTTGGTGACGGAATAATTTCTTTCCGGTTTCGAGAATCCACGGATGTAATACTCGATCACCCTCTCTTCACCATCTTGCACCTGGGATAGGAGGCCCCCAAACCTGTGTTGCTGGCGTCGGTGTCTAAGATGAACTTGCCGGACTGTGTAGGAAAAGCTAGGATTGGGCTGGAACATAGTGCTGCCTTCAGTCGCCTGAATGATGTTTCGCAGTCCTGATTCCAATGGAAGGTCTCTTTCTCAGTGGTCTGCCGATGTAGAGGGGGGCGATGGTGGCAAATCCCTCAACAAAACGCCGGTAGTATCAACAGAGGCCCAAGAAGCTTCGGAGTTCATGTTTGTCTCTTGGAACTGGCCAATCACGGATGGCTTCTATCTTGTCTTCGTTGGAGCGGATTCCTGACTCGGAAAATACGTGGCCCAAAAACTCTACTTCTTTTGGGAACAAGGAACACTTCTTCGGATTGAGTCTCAGGTTGGCATTATTAATTATGGAGAATACTTCGTCCAGGTTCTTCAGATGGTCGTCGAATGTCTGACCCATGACTAGAATGTCGTCGAGGTATACTAAGCACGTCCTCCATGTTAACCCGCTCAGTACATACTCCATTAGCCTGTCAAATGTAGCGGGTGCATTACATAACCCAAAGGGCATGACCGTGAACTGAAACAGCCCTTTACTGGTGGAGAACGCTGTCTTCTCTCTGTCGTTTGCGTGTAGACCAACCTGCCAATATTCACTTTTTAGGTCTAGTGTGGAGAACCAACGGGAGCCTGCTAGTGTGGTCAAAGTGTCATCGATTCGAGGTAGTGGATAGCTGTCTTTCTTCGTGGCGTCATTCAGCTTTCTGTAATCCACACAAAATCGGGTGGTTCCATCCTTCTTTTTAACTAGCACGACGGGAGCAGACCATGGGCTGATGGATGGCTCAATAACTCCATTTTGTAACATGACTCGATGTTTTCCTCGACTGTCTGTTGTTGCCCCAATGGTAGTCGTCTAGGTGGTATTCTGATGGGTTGAGCCTTTCCGGTATCTATTCGATGCTGGATTATGTTGGTGCGACCGGTGGTTCCATTTTTACTGTTAAAAATTTGCCAGTGCTTTGTGATAGCACTTATTTCAAATTTCACCTGGTTCTGGACGGAATCGACTTTGATTTCAAGAGTCTCCAGATTACTTTTTAGGATCTTTATGTCGTCGTTTATTTCTTTTATATCTGATTCAACTATTTGCATTCTTTCATTAACTGTTTCATTAACTTGCGATACTATTTGCATTAATTGTTCAAATTGCAATTGTCTTTTTTCTTCCGTTTAGCCTTGTTTTTCTTCAAATATCTTAAATTCATTTTGTCGTTTTAATTCAGTTTGATCTTGTTTTTCTACAAATTTCGAGAATAATCCTTCCATTAAATTATGTTGTTCACTTTTCATAGTGGAAACAAGATTTTGTTGTTCGCTTTTCATCGTAGTGACAAGATTTTCTAATTCTATTTTACGTTTTTTATCAGAAGACTTTACTAACCTTTGTTGAATTTCTTCTTGATGTTGTTTCTCCTTATTGTCACGTTTTTCTAGAATCTGTGCAATTTTTTCGTCCAGTCCCTCCGTAACCTGCTTGACTATTTTTTTGGTAGTTTCGTCCATACTACGGGTTTCCATAAATCAAATTAGGATTTTAACTGCACTTAATCCTTTACTTCTGATCACCAAATTGCAATATAGTCCGTGGGTTCAAATTTAAAATTATAAAACTAATATTCACTTTCACTTTTCTAGAACTTTATTTACATTAAAACAGCTGATTCAAATATAATAACAATCCCATATATGCTAGTCGTCGCGGTATAACTGAACTGGCGATCGTGGCGTGCTTCCTTTATAACACCAGCGTCGAATTCTCCAGTAAAAATCATCATCACTCCTTCCGCTGCCGAGTCTTTTCGAGAATCGTTTTTTTTTTATCTTAAAGCGTTTGTTGTCGTACTGAAATGAAACAGGGTCGGCTTTGGGTAAATTTCGTAACAGTATATTTCCAAACCTTTTGGGGTCTAGGTTAGACCTCGTTGCCAATGGTAAAGAATCTATGAAAAAAGGCATAATTCTAAGATTTTAAATTAATATGTTTGTGAATTGTATTTGACTTATGAAGTAACTAACAGAATTTAATTTGGTAATATACAGGGTAGTACAGAAACGTCTAAAGATAATGTAATGATGAAGTTCCTATAAAATTGGAAGAATTAGAAAGGGGTGATCTTCAGAATTTGATGTGGCGCTCCTAGGTGCGATTTTGTTATAAGATAATTATTAATAAAGATTAAACAAAATCGAATACCAAATGATGGCTAACCACCAACACCAAACAACACTTACTCCCAAGATAATCACATTACTACAATAACTATACCATACATACAGGGTCTCTCAGAAAGACTAAAAAGAGTTGGGCCACATATATAATATTAAAACATCATTTAAAACAAGAGATACACTAAAATCATTTCTATCAAAAACAAAATACAAAAAATTCAATGTATAAAATTCCCTGTGAATGTAATAAATTTTATATTGGAGAACCCGATAGACCTCTCAATGTTCGAATAAACGAACACACAAATTTACATTAAAAAACAACAGTTTGAAAAATCCAAAATTTGTGAACATGCTTGAGACCTTGGTCATAAAATACATTTTCAAAACTCAGTTATATTATACAAAGAAGAACACAGCACGAAAAGAAAACTAAAAGAGTTTGATATGATTTTGTTAAATAAAGATGTTTGTATCGCTCTTGGTTGCCGATTATTAAGGAAGAAATTGCTAATGGTTATGTATTTGTGAACAACCCTATATCGAGATGGTTCCTAAGGTTTTTCCTAGGTTTCCCTATGATGTTAATGGGATCACTGAATCAACGAAATTCTTTGATCACATTTTTGGCGAATGCACTATCTTATAACAATGTCGCACCTAGGAGCGCCACATAAAATTCTGAAGATCACCCTAATTCTTCCAATTTGAAAAGAACTTTATTATTACATGATCTTTAGGAGTTTTTGTGCCACCCTGTATATTATCAAATTCTTCACTTTTAGAATTGTGCCTTTTTTCATAGTTTCTTTGGCAGTGACAACGGGGTCTGACCTAGACCCCGAAACGTTTGGAAATATACAGTAATTTCATGAATTGTGATGTCATCTCACCCAAAAGGACTCAAAAATGGAGTATTATTACTCGGGCATCCATCATTCGATGTCAGTTAGGGCTCTACACCCATTCTGTAGCTATATAACAAATGCTTTTAACTCGAATATTATTCGGACATCCATTATTCGACGTCAGTAAGGGCTAAACACAGAGTCTGTGGCCATAAAACCAATGCCTTATGCCGTATATGTTCGCATATAACTGACACAGATTGATAATTTTTAACATCCATTCTTTAACCATATAACATTATGTCTTATGTCACCGAAAACGAATAATATTTGGATGATTTGTAAATATTCGGAACAGACCGAACATTTCAGTATTCGGATGATCGGATATTTATCCGTCGAATATCGCCGTCATTAAACATACCGGGACGGGTTGGCTATGACATGCACCTAAGAGTAATTGGCCATTTTTTATTATTTTTTTTTAGGTCAATTATATTTTCCAAATATAATATGATACTATAAGAAAAAATGAATTCTTTTTTATTAAATGCCTTCGATGATTGGTTCATCTGAAATGAGGATACTCAGAATGTCAAGGGGGTGGCGGCAACACTGTCGACGATTCTCCCCAACATCGGTGGTCCACGGGGACAGAAAAGGGTGGTGCTATGTAGTGCCGTTAGGTCTGGTCCTGCTTTATGGCGCACCGGTAAGGAACAAGGTCATGAGAGTGGAAACGCTTGCGACGATGGTTCAGATGCTTCTGCTGGTGGCGTGAGTTTACCGGAAGGGCACGTATGAGGGGCTGGGTGTCATCACGGCCATCACAGGACAGCTGCCTATAGGAATCGAGTAGGATCTTTGAAAGGGTCGAGGGGTGAGGATCGGGTCAGAGTGAGAAAGGAGGAGAGGGAGAGTTCCTTAGATATATGGGCGAGAGAATGGAGAAGTGAGACTAGGAGGCTTGTCAGAGACGTGAGTGCGTGGGTTGATTGTCCACATAACATAGGCAGTCCAACTATTCTCTGATAATATATCGTTAAATTTTAAGACGCCAGATGTAAAGACGCAATGACAAAAGAATGACACATCGAAGAGAGTATTCAATATCTCTGACAGGTGAAGTTAACCTGAAAATTTCACCGTGACATTCTAACCTAGGAGTTACGGGTAACAGCAATTATAATGAACGGCTCCAGATACGGAACCTCTACGTGCTAGTTTCCCCGAAAACCCTAGAAGTCGGACTTTACATCTAGCGTCTTAAGAGATATGACTTGATTTGAAATAAAAACAAAAAAATATTTTTGTATGCAATCAGGGCTACTAGGCGTAGAGAAAACAAATCATTTTTTACATATATAACAAGAGTAGCCTGTTTATCGGCACACCTCCAATAAGTTGTATTAACGGGTGAGTCTTCTGCTTGCATTGTACTTTTTCCACTGATGCTAATTAGTCAAAACATTCTACCCTAGCCTTTGTTAAATCATGAAATATCAAACAATACACCTTATCAAATAAGAAACATGTACAAAATTCAATTATGACACATTGATCATTGTTTTTATTTTTAAAACAGTTTTGTAGTAAATACCTTTTATCACTTTTAAAGCGTCCAGCTGAAAAACTCTCTTCTCTCCTTTGGGTGTGTTCTGTTGCTCCAAGGCTTTGCTACTGCATTATTGGTAACGATTTATTATAGTTTGGTCTTTTTACTTCTGTAACTTTTAATTGTGTTGTATTTGTAGTCATTCTTTGCTCCATATTCATCCTTTTTACTGATAAACTTTTATTTTAAATATGCATTTGCAATTTTTAATTGTCTTTGTTCTATTTTATTATGAACTCTCCTTGTATATCTCCGACTTGAGATTATTTGTCACATCATTAGTTCGGCTTCGTTTTCTTTCGGGTTTGAAATCTCACTTTCACTTTAGTTTTTCAACATGGCGATTTATGCCCACAAAATTCGTTGCACTTTTGTTTAATGAAATAAAATTTTTAATTAAACCCTTTGTATTTTGTATCATTAAAATCTAGAAAAAATACTGGTTTTATTAATATATAAAACTTGTCTTACAATTCAGTTTTAGTCTTGTATTTTGCAATTGAAATCTAGGTTATGATATTTTCTTTTGAACTAGAATATTTTTCTCTAAAATGATTTCCCTCCATATTTTTCTCATGAAACGTATTCTTTAAGCCTTCCTGTCCCTTTTGATGTACTTTAACACTTTTGAAATCTTTTTTATTTAGTTCTGGAGTTTAAATGAAATTCTAAGTTGTAATACCTTTCTTTATTTTCCTCAAAATTTAAGTTTATTGAACTGTTCTTGACCTATTCTTTTTTACCTTATACTATTTGAATCTCTGCACGTATTTTTAACTATTTTTCTTTCTTTTTGCTGTTATATTGTTACCATTTTTTTAATACCTGATAACCGTTTTACTCTAACACATACTTTTTGATGTTCTACACCCTTAATCTTTATCAATTCAACTATAACTCATTTAATCTGTTCAATTTGTTGTCTACTTTAAGAATTTTATATATTTTTACCCATTAATGTGATTGATTTTCTGTTTTGACCCTTGACTTTTTATACATGGTATCTTACTTTCAGATTTAGATATTTCAATTTTTTTGCTCAAAATTAGCTTTAATTCCTGTTTAAATTTTAGATTCTACAATATTGGTGTTAAATTTTGTATTCTTGGAACCTATATTATTACACTCACACTTTATTTCATTTCATTTCACAATATATATATATATATATATATATATATATATATATATATATATATATATATATATATGTTATATGCAAAATATATCAGCACTTAATTCACACAGTCGAGAAGTCAACGGAATTTAAAGCGTACGTGACTTCTCAGGGATATCAAATTACATCTTGAATTATATGCAAACAACTTCCCGAAACCTACACGTTTAACCAGTAAAAACGCTGACTTGCATCAGCACTTTTGTTAATGTTATAAAAGCAACTGGAAACGTTCTCGTGTTGTCATTCAAATATTATCACTTTTAGTATTAAGTCATTCAAATAATATCATTTATAGCATTAAGTTATTCAAGTACTTAAACTATTTTAATTGTTCACTTTTAATATTGTATGTTTCTAAATAAATAATTTTTTTAAAAAGTGAATTGAATCAAAGTGAATATAAAATTGGCGCAGTCAGTAGGATTGTCCAACACAGTTAGAACACGTGAATACTTACTAACTGTGGAGATTTCTAAATCATTGTGGACAAAACCTACTTGAAAAGGACAACAACTACCAAGTACTAGCAAGGGAACACGCAACGAGGCTAACCAGTGCTAAGTGACGGGGAGAACAGTCCGATGCGAGGAATAATAACGTAAGAATCACATAAAGTAACTATTTTTTATTTTTTTGAATGACCACCAGTTCTTTCATTTATATAATATTTTATTCCTCATAACCTTACATTCCTAAATAATATTGAAACTATATATTTTACATAATCATATTAATTTATTACTTTGACTTACATATCTCGAAGTATTTGAAACATTATTTCAAGTTTATTATTAATCTACCATTTATACATTCCTATTTCAAATTTGTGATTACCCTATTAAACATTGCTCGATATTGGATTTTGATAAACTAGATGTTTACCATTTACATTTAAAACCTCAACATTTAATTTTTATTTATTGTGCGAATCTATACAATTATAAAAATGACCACTACTAGACAAGCAGCTACACCAACCGTAGAACCATATAAGTTATCTGAAATATTTGCCATAATTCCCGAATATGATGGTAATCCGATATTTTTGAATACTTTCATATGTTCCTGTAATACTGCTTACAGCATGGCAACGGATAATCAGCAAGTATTGCTAATTCTCCATATAAAAAATAAGTTACGCGGTAGAGCGGCTGAGTTAATTAATTCGCGAAACCCTAGTCAACTAGCCGAAATTCAAACCCTCCTAGAAAATCATTTTGGAGATCCTCGGGATCTCTCGGCTCTCATACAGGACTTGCAACGAATGCGGCAAACTCCTAATGAATCCCCTCTCACGTTCTCTGCTAGACTCCAGACGCATCAAGCGAAAATGCTAGCAGCTATAAACAAACAAAATTTAACTATCAAAGAAAAACAAGCACAGATTGACTTAATAGAGTCAATGGCTCTTAATAGCCTCCTCACGGGTTTAGAGCCCAAAATTGGTCAACTCGTTCGCGCTAGTGACCCGTGCAGTATTCTCACTGCCATTTCCAGAATTAAACGAGAACTACAACTATCACATTTAAAAACCCAGAAATTTTCAGGTAATAGAAGTTTCCAACAACCCCCTCGTAAACCAAATAACGGTCCACCTCCAAAACAATGCTCTTTTTGTAAACGCATGGGCCATTTAAGCAACGAATGCTTATTGAGAATGAGACAATTTCAACACAACCCGAATTCTAATCAGAACTATTCGAATTACCGCCCTCATTTTTCCAATCAACCTGCTAATCAATCTACAAATGTTAATCCCAGTCAACAATTTTCACAGCAACAATTTCGTCCATCTACCAGTAGACAACCCCCAAATGTCTGGCAATTACAGACCGAACCCGAGTTTCTTTAAACATCAACAACGCCAACAACCAAAAACTCATCACTTGAACAATCTGCAATTCGGACCATATCACAATGACTATAACTACTCTCAAAACGAAAATCATTACACCTCTTTACCCGATGAGTACGGAAACGTACAAGATTATCACCCTAATGATTTCGAACAAAACAATGAACCAGAATATTTTAATACCGAACAGTTATACGAATATTATTCTGAGGAACCTGATTCTTCTCAAGTAAATTTTCATTTGATCCCCACTCAGTCAGAACCCACAGACCAAGAAATTTCAGAAATTCAAACCCAAATTCAGACAATGAATCTGGACGACTTCAGCCCCAATGTCAACTTCCCAGAACAGAACTTTCTGTAAGACCCCTTCTTTCCGTCAACTCAAAGAATCTTTATTATATTACTGACTCTTCAAACACCTATAAACTTCTTATCGATACGGGTGCAGGACTTTCAATTTTTAAACCTGAAACCTGCCAACGCTTCAAACAACGATTTCCCGAAAACGTAGTCATCCAAGGAATCACCGATCAGAAAATCTTAATCAACGAATCCACCTTTGTACCTTTCAATGTCGCCGACCCACACAAAGTATATATTTGCGACATCGACATTGACTTTGACGGATTACTGGGTTCAGATTTCCTTGAACACTATAACTGCGTTATAGAATTTAACAGCAAACAACTTGTCACTAATTTTAAAACTTTACCTCTCTACAAAGTTACGGATGATACTGTCATGCGTACTCAGAACCCTTCAACTTTCAATAACTGCATCCCGGTTAATACAATCTGTTTAGAACCCCGAACAGAACAAATATGTAAATTAAAATGTAACCTCACTAATACTGATGCTTTCCTATCATCTGCCGAAATAGAAAAAGTTTATCTTCCCCGTGCTCTTGTTAAAATTAATGAAAAAGGCGAATTCCTTACTTCAGTTTTAAATGCAAATGCTATCCCCAAGACTGTTAATTTCGACAATTTGGAACTCGAACCGATAAACAATTTTTCCGTAAACATTCTTTCTGAAAATTACTCTCAAAACTTGACCCAGCCTGATAGACAAACTACAATTATGGAACAACTTCGGTTAGAACATCTGAACGAGGAGGAAGCCGAACTTATTTCTCAACTTTGCCTCGAATATTCCGACATATTCTATTTAGAAGGTGACCAACTGACCTTTACAAACGAAAGCAAACATTCGATAGACACTAATAACGCAAAACCCTCTTTCACAAAGTCATATCGGTACCCCCAATACACAAACAAGAGGTAAAAAGTCAGATATCAAAGATGCTTGACCAAGGCATTATACGTCCGTCTAATTCGCCATGGTCATCCCCGGTTTGGGTAGTTCCCAAAAAACTAGACGCATCTGGTACCCAAAAATGGCGTGTCGTCGTCGATTATCGTAAATTAAATGAACTTACTGTTGACGACAAATATCCCCTACCGAACATTTCGGATTTACTTGACCAACTTGGCAAATGCCAATACTTCACCACCCTCGACTTAGCTTCCGGGTTTCACCAAATCGAAATCGATACTAAAGACATCCAAAAACAGCATTCACAGTTGATAATGGCCATTTTGAATTTGTTAGAATGCCCTTCGGTCTTAAAAACGCTCCATCCACCTTCCAAAGGTAATGGATAATATTCTTTTAGGTGTTCAAAACGAGAGATGTTTAGTCTATATGGACGACATTATCGTTTATTCTCCGACTATACATGAACACATAGCCCGACTTTCTGAAGTTTTCAAACGATTGCGAAAAGCCAATCTAAAAATCCAACCCGACAAATGCGAGTTTCTTCGCAAAGAGGTCGCGTATCTTGGCCACCTTATAACTCCCGAAGGCGTGAAGCCTAACCCCTCAAAGGTAAATTGTATCTTAAATTTCCCCCAACCAAAAAACCCAAAAGATATCAAGTCCTTCTTAGGGTTAGCTGGTTATTACAGGCGATTCATCCCCAATTTCGCCAAGATTTCAAAACCTTTGACAAGATTACTTCAAAAAGACACACCTTTCCAGTTTGATTCAGAATGTGTCAAATCTTTTGACGAATTAAAAAGAGCCCTTACTTCTACTCTCATACTCATATACCCTAATTTTGAAGAGCCATTTATTCTTACAACCGACGCCAGTTCATTTGCTATCGGCGCAGTGCTCTCTCAAGGCCCCGTAGGTAAAGATTTACCCGTAGCCTATGCCTCCAGAACTCTCTGCAGTGCTGAAACTAAGTATTCAACCATAGAACGAGAACTCCTTGCAATAGTGTGGGCGGTTAAACACTTTCGTCCGATAATTTTTGGCCGTAAGTTTTTACTTCTGACCGATCACCGCCCGTTAACTTGGCTGTTTTCTATAAAGGACCCTGGAAGTAGACTTGCAAGATGGCGCCTTAAACTCGAGGAGTACAACTATCAAATAATTTACAAACCCGGCAAAGTAAATAAAAACGCCGACGCGCTCTCTCGCATTAAAGTTAACAACTTTAATGAATACATATCATTTCAAGCAAACAATCATCTAACACCATTTACAGTACTCCCAACAAACGAAACTGACGATGACTCACAAGAACCCCAGACGAGAAGTCCCATTAATCTCCAACAAATCTCCGAAGAATTTAAAACTTTTGTCGAGCGATATCAAACCGTCTCTCTCATAGATTACGACAAAATTCAATTTTCTAATTGCCAACTCCTAGACCGAGGAAACAAAAACATCCTAGTATTTCCCCAAGGCTCTCTCATGAAAAATTTTCACCATGACATCATCGAAGACATTTTTGAGGAAAATGCTGATTTCCGTACCCCTAGAGTAAATGTCTTTGCAAGCAAAAGTGTCAGAAAAAGACGCTATTACATCGTCCCTCTCCCTTCTGACCCAGAAATAGTCAACGAGATTCTTTTCGCATCTCTGTATAATAGTAGAGATGTGTTTACTGAAAATGAAGTATTCTGTGTTGAGAATACATTGAACTGCCATTTTGGAAATGCTTTCGTTTATCTTTTCCGAAATCGATATCAAATGGAAAGTTTGCCAAAATATCGTCCAAACGGTTGAGAAAGACCAAATACCCATCATCCTCGACCAATTCCACAATGGCAAAAATAATATACACCGAGGTATCAATGAAACTATCCGCAGAATAAAAGAAAAATACAATTGGCAAGGACTGACTAAGGACGTTGACAATTTTATCAAAAACTGTCAATCTTGCCAGAGAGCAAAAGTTTACCGAAAAATCTCGACAGCCCACTTGTCATTACTGAAACCCCTCGGACACCCTTTGAACGCGTCAACATCGATATTCTAGAAGTCCCGACAAAAAACTACGCATTAACTATCCGGGACGAATTAACAAAATTCTCTCAGGCCTACCCCATAACCGACAAATCCGCAAAAACCGTTGTTAGTACCTTACTACTCTATTTCCAACACTTCGATACTCCATTACGGATACATTGTGATTATGGCAGGGAATTCGACAACACACTAATGAGAGATTTGTGTAAACTATTTGACATCAAACTATCTTATTCTAGTGTGGGACATCCCCAGTCAAACGGTTCATTAGAACGATTCCACTCGACCTTATTAGAGATGATTAGAATCCATAAACTAGAAAATCCTGACGAACACCCTTTTAACATCCTCCCTTATGCAATCATTGCATATAACAATTCTGTAAACAAAACTCATGGATTCACCCCTTACGAACTTGTTTATGGACATACTTCGAGTAGGACTCCAGAAACTCTCTACAACCAACAAGCCCTGATAACTAAGTACATCAGAGATCTCAATAATCGTATCTCTCACTATTATAAAATTACTCGCGAAAGAACGGAAATCCAAAAACATAAAGCGAAAGTCAGATTTGATGAACACGTTTCTGAAAATCTCCCTAACTATCAAATAGGCGATAAAGTCTATATTAAAGAATCCCAGATCAAGGACAAACTCCAAATAAATTCAATGGTCCTTTCGAAATCCTGGAGATTCATAGAAATCCGCAACAGTACTAAACCCTAAAACTAACCAAAAATCAAAAGTAAATTTCGACCGAATGAACCATTCTCAGAAAGTTAATTTCTGTTTCAGGTTTTGCCTGCTGTTCGGGTCAGCAGTACCCCAATTTCAAATACAACCAATAAACAATACTTTAGGTATCTACTTCCATAACGAAGCAGAAATAACTGTATCCAATGATAAATGGACACTTTTAATACACAGAAACATTTCTACACTAGAACAAGTATTTACAACAAATAACAGAATATTACAAACTCTTGTAAAAACTGTTAACTTCAATTCTTTTGCTATGAACTACTTTCGCGCAGACGTACAAACCCACATTAACCTTCTCAATCAAATTTCTAACTCAATCAAACAGAAATTTACTGACATTCACATGGACACTAAAAGACACAAACGAGGTATACTTGATGGGGCAGGTACCCTTTTTAAGGCAATCACCGGCAATTTAGACGCCGCCGACGGAAAATACTTTACCGAAAGCATAAACCGCTTAAATCAAGGCCAACTTCAAATTGAGAACTTACAAAAAAACCAAATAACTGTCACCACATCCGTAATTAAAAACTTCAACGAAACTATCCAAAATCTTAGAATTGACGAGAAACTATTTAACGATAACATGATAAAGCTGGAAAACACTATCGGAAAAATTAATGATAAGGTCGCCTACGTCGAATCAAAACTCGCACTACTTGAAATGTGTGAAAAACTTATGGAGAATTATCTCTACTTAGAAGATAATTTAAATGATGTTTTAAATTCTATCACATTCGCGCGTCTGAAAATAATTCACTCTTCAATTTTAACACCAGAACATCTTATTACCTCATTACAGGAAGTATCGCAAAATTTAGTCAAAAGTAACCTTCCATTGGCTGTAAAGTACTCGAGCATCGCACAATATCTGGAAATTATTGAACTAGAGGCATTTCAAACATATACCGATCTTATATTTGTGTTAAGAATCCCTTTAGTCGAACAACATCCTTACACAGTCTTTCATTTATATCCTATCCCTATATACGATGAAAGAACAGGTTTACATCATATGCTATCCTTCACTCAAAACTATCTTGCAAAGAATGATGATTCTTTAATGTTTATTCCGATCAAAGACTTAAGTGCGTGTAAACCGTTATCCACTCGTAAGAAACTGTGCTCTGAACTTTACGCATATCCTATTGACACAAACGCGTTATGTGAAGCTCAACTTCTAAAGAATGTCCAGAAGGTACCCGACAACTGTAAAAGCTTACTAATATTCACTCAAGGATACAACGTTCAAAAACTAGAACCCAATACATGCCTCATAATTACTTCTGAACCCATAAGTGTTACAGTGAATTGCGCTCAAACAAACCCAAAAACTCTTACAATCTCCTCAACTCCATATTGACTCTTCAATCAGAGTGTAGTGCGTTTATAGGAATTACAAAAGTTCAAGCCGAATCTGGTAAACAAACCGATGTTCTAGAAACCTTCCAACCAGTAACAGTGCCGTTCAACTGTTGCGACGCAGTGCCAGAAAAATTATAATTCCTGAACTTCAGCCCCTGAAGCTGAACACGCTTAACGTAGAAGAATTAGACGTAGCAAATCACAAATTGGAACAATATTCCAGAGACCTCGATGGTCTCATAAACCAGCCGTTTGTAACCAAAAATATCTCTTGGTTTACCTATACAACCATAGCTGCTCTCATGATCATAGCAGCACTCATCACCTTCCAAGCTGTCAAAAAGAGGATGGTAAAACCTCCAAAGGACTGCAATTCTGACCAGACTTCAGTGCCTCAGCCAAGACTCAAATTCTTCCCCAGCTTAGGCCTGTTTTGAAAACAGAACAAAGGTTAGAGACGCAAGTTTAGGTATACCCTTTATGTTCTCTAAAAACACCATTTCTAATATTAATTTATATCATTAATACCTTTCTTTATTTTCCTCAAAATTTAAGTTTATTGAACTGTTCTTGACCTATTCTTTTTTACCTTATACTATTTGAATCTCTGCACGTATTTTTAACTATTTTTCTTTCTTTTTGCTGTTATATTGTTACCATTTTTTTAATACCTGATAACCGTTTTACTCTAACACATACTTTTTGATGTTCTACACCCTTAATCTTTATCAATTCAACTATAACTCATTTAATCTGTTCAATTTGTTGTCTACTTTAAGAATTTTATATATTTTTACCCATTAATGTGATTGATTTTCTGTTTTGACCCTTGACTTTTTATACATGGTATCTTACTTTCAGATTTAGATATTTCAATTTTTTTGCTCAAAATTAGCTTTAATTCCTGTTTAAATTAGATTCTAATATGATTTTGTATTTTTAGCTACTATGAATGTGATATGAAGATGTGTATTGACTGTATTATGGAAACTTTTCACTGCTTTACTTGATGCTAATGAATACTGGTAATGATGATCATCCTTTTGGACTTTAGCACTCAATTGTAAGTATACCTTATATCTTTCCCTCTAGATCTATGATATTTAGGGTTTTTACAATATTTTATTCATATACACCATCACAATGACATGTTACCCTTGTGAACAAACATGCTCGGTTTGCTATTTCAAATACCCTAAATTTTATGTCTGGTTATACAATATTGGTAGTTAAATTTTTATTCTTGGAACCTATATTATTACACTCACACTTTATTTCATTTCATTTCACAATATATATATATATATATATATATATATATATATATATATATATATATATGTTAAATCAACTTATTGTTGGGCTGATAATTGTAAGTCAGGAAGACCGATCGAACGATGAGATTTGAGACACACACAAGCCCCTCGCAAGAAACCAAGAACGACACGACGAGGAAGGGAGAACGGATGAAGGCGAATTAATCATAAAAAAAATCATAGTAAAGACGGTAAACGCGATAATCAAAACGATAAAGTGCGTGCCTTCTCGGGGTTTGGGACTAAAATTGTTTATGCTGTCTGTGTTTGTAACTTGATAACGGTTCTGCAGACGTTGACTTTGGAAGTTAGCTATGCCATAGTACCAGATCTTGTTATTCCCGGAAACATTGACCTTATTATTGGATTGGACGTCGTCAATCGAAAAAAAAAAAGAAAAGAATTCTGTGTGGAGTTACATCATAAAATATTGAACACAATTTCTAATGTATTTATATTAAGTGCTGACACGGTTGTGATAAATCAGCCTGAATTAGACGAAGACTTGAAACTAAAGAATATAGTTATTATTATTATTATTATTATTATTGTTTTATAATAATAAAACTCCGGATCATATAACCATCAGTGAGGTGACAATAAATTTAAAAGACAATACTCCAGTGGCGTAT
Source organism: Octodonta nipae (assembly GCA_034190945.1). NCBI lineage: Eukaryota > Metazoa > Arthropoda > Insecta > Coleoptera > Chrysomelidae > Octodonta > Octodonta nipae. Next base: position 57,847,045 of record CM067217.1, read on the forward strand.
CGTGTCCGTAGGCGTATCATATCACGAACGATTGCATGTAAAGAAAATAATGATCTTTTAAGCGCGGGTATAATTCGCCAAAGTAGATCCGTATATTCAAGCCCTATAGTATTAGTGGCAAAGAAAAACGGGGAAATTCCAATGTGTGTGAATTTACGTGATTAACAAAAAGGTAGTCATAGGAATATGGCTTTTCGATTGAATATCTATCTGGAAATAAAATGGCTCACATTGACTATTGACCCCGAAGTGCTTTATACCAATTGCTACCAGCTGCTAACAATGCGCCTATATCATAACGGTTCATCGCACATAGGATGGAACAAATGTATTTGCAAAATGAAAGAAACTTTATTTTAGCAGAAAATGGGAAAGCAAGCACATCACTTGCGTTGTCGAGCGAATTTATTTGGTATCGGAGACCTTGTGTCTGTGGAAGATTTTCAGCTGGCTGGTGGAGGCAAATTGAAATCGAAATATAGGGGACCATGCACAGTTCATGCAGTACTGCCCAGTGACAGCTACGTAAGAAAAAAAATCTGATTGGTTTGTTTTATACTTGTATTAGATTGTAAGTGTTGCCTAAGTTCAGTTTTTGACCAAAAGTATTTGTACATTAAACTTTTAGAAAGATTTTTGATAGCTCAGTTTTAGTAATTGAAATTGGAAAGTTTGATTGATTTCTGGAAGCAACTTGTATTGTAGCAGAATTTAAAACATATGATAATGACTTTACAATATTTTTGTTGATTTTATAGGGGACTCTGAGTAGTTGCTCCTACTTTTGTTGCAACAGACAAGCCTAGTGACTTGAAGCACCGATACCGCGTTGGGTTAAGTCTTAAGTGCATTTGCCTCTGACCTTTGCAACAACTGAGTTAACTGAAAATTGCAACTACTGACAACTGACTTGACTCAAAACATAAAAATTGATTGCAAGTAAAAACAAATAATAAAAAAATGATATAAACTTTGTTGCAAAAGACAAGTCTAGTGACTTGAAGCACCGATACCGCCTTGGGTTAAGTGTTAAGTGCCTTTGCCTCCTGAGCTTTGCAACAACTGACTTTACTGAAAACTGCAACTACTAACAATTGACTTGACGAATTGAAAAAAAGTAAAGGTAATAATGACAATCCCATTAATTGTTGAAATGAAGTTATAATGACAACCGCATTATTCGCTTAAAGGTAATAATTGCAATCCCATTATTAGTGAAAGTATTAATGGCAATCCCATTAATTGTTGAAATGAAGTGATCCCATTATTCGCTTTACGGTAAGAATGGCAATCCCATTATTAGTAAAAGCATTAATGGCAATCCCATTAATTGTTAACATAAATTAATAATGGCAACTTTAGAATTGTTTAAAAGATGAGGTTTAAAATATTTGAGCAAATGACTGATAGAGCAAATCACAAATTCTGCTGCTGGTTTCTAATATTTCAGAAATGGCGCGAGGACGCTCCATGAGCAGGATAGCTGGATTAAATGAACGTATTGTTGGGCTGATAATTGCAAGTCAGGAAGACCGATCGAACGATGACGGATGAAGGCGGGGCAGTCGGTTGAAAGAAAGTACGGGACTCGCGAGTACACTTAACTTATAAAAAGTACCGAGGTAATAAAGGTGGTTGTTTGGAAGAACCACTGTTAAATTATTTAACCTGTTATTAGCAAAATAAATAAAATAAAATAAACTTATATATATATATATATATATATATATATATGTTTTACAAAATATGATAAAAATACTTACAAAACTTGCGGTTAAATATAAAGCAATCCAATATAAAACAGTATAAAAGAATCCTCTACTCAAATGTACGAAATATCCTATAAAAAATGTATATTATTTGGCAATTTCATCCAACTTACACCATTGCCATGATATTTTGAAGTATATCTATATGTCTCTTTGACTTCAATCTAAATTTTCTGTCATCCATATGAACCGTTTTCGTACATTTGAGTAGAGGATTCTTTTATACTGTTTTATATTGAATTGCTTTATATTTAACCTCAAGTTTTGTAAGTATTTTGATCATATTTTGTAAAACATATAATAATTTAACCAAAACATTCTAGTATTGAACTGATGAAGAAGAGAAATTCTTCGAAAGCTCTTCATTAAAGAACAAAGAGTTAAACACGTAGTTTTAATTCGCCCACCTTCAGGCTAAATCCCGTTAATTATTCAACCTATATCGAACAACCAGCCGTTATTCCAGCCGTTATTCCTGCGTATATACAAATTATTGTAAGAAATTAAGTCTAGAGCAATTCACGAGATATCATCTTCGTCTGCGCCGTTGTAAATGTCTGCCGTATATGAAAAGTTGGGAAAGTAATTCCAATGTAACATGGCATTAGCCGGGAAAACCACAGTTTATCCATTCACATCAGCCGTGAATGTTTACATAATTGGAGAAATAGATTGGCCCACTTAAACTTTGCTGTTGCTAAAACTTACGATAACACATCAATACCAAAATTTTGTCAAGTAATCCTAAAGGCTATCATTAATCATACCGTTCGCTTTTCAAAACGTATACCAGTTCATGAAATATCCAGTGAAACTAGAGAATATATAAATAATCAACAAGGATCTGAGAGCATGATTTACAATTTTCCCATATCTTTTTAAAATACATGTAGTGAAACTTGAATACATTGGATGAAAAGTAGTGAAATGTTTATTCAGAAAGAAATAAAAGTATAATTAGGTCACTAAACGAAATACTGTGGAGCATCTAAATAGAAAAACAATGAATAATGAAAATCTAAAATACAATTTCAGGAGCAGGATTGTCGTGAATTCGGTTTACTAAAACTTAGAGAAGAGAGAAGTTTTGAGACCTTAACTTGCTTTGTTATTTCTGACACAGGAATACTGGTGGATATAAAGAAGCCAATAACGGGACAGAATGGTAGAGCACAGATAAGTATTAGAAAACAAATGGAAGTAAAAAAACTATAGAAAAAAATTACTCGCGAAAGTGGGGAATCCGAATGGGGCCCTTGAAAATATATAGGGTTAGAAGAATAAATGTTCCTATGTTTATGGACGCCTACATATGAAACCTGTATAATTCGGAAGTCATTTTGTAGTAATACAACATTCTTTGAAAATTAATCCTGTTGTTTGACACAAAAATGATTTTATAAATGTAAAGTTTTGTTGATTGTCAAAGAAGTGTTAACTATTATTGGTACGAAGCTATTTCGGCTGGATTTGCGAACATAGAGATATACTCTAGGGAAGTTTATATTTTCAATTGTAAAAACATTCCACAAGTGTTCGAATGGCTTTTCTTGAAGAATGTATATAGCATAACATATAAAAACTGTTGTTAATAAATTTTTGTTCCTTAATTAATTGTACGGAGTGTTTAAAGTTGCAAAAATAGCAATTTTAGCAGTTTTTGTAACTTTTCAGCAACTGAGTGAAAAGTCCTAGTGTCGAAAATAAGTTTGTTGCATACGTAATTTCAATAGCGACTAAATGGTAGGTTCATATCGAGGACTGGACAATTAGTTATTGAGTTATTTGGAAAGAACTGTAAAAAATACGCAATTTTCAATCGTGGCAGAATGGGGGTAAATGATTGGTAAGAATCTCAATTTACGGCTCAGAAGGCTTTCTCGCAAATCTGATTTTTTCCAGGGCTTTTGATTTTACATGAAGTTTGCAATGCTCCCATTTTGTGCTAAATTAAAATTTTAACCATCTGAAAGAAACATATTAATTTTCAAATCTTTCAGTATAATCTCTAATAAATTAATTTTCTTTTGGTTTTCTTTTATTGTATGTAAAATCAGTTTGAATGCCTGCATGTACTGGTGGGGGAAGCACCTTCCCCTCATTTTATATTACTGTTCGAACTGACATTCATTTCAAATCGTTTTGATTTCAAAATTCGGACAATTAAAGTCAGCAAAACAATTACGAGGGTAAATCATATATCAACAGAATTTTTTTTCATACATTTATTGAATAACATCAAACAGAAATCATTGATTTATTATTTTTCAATATATCCTCCTGATCTGGACACTTTTCCTACCGATTTGGGAGTTTCAGTATTCTCTTTCCATAGAATGTTTGAGAACTAGTATTCCTTGTTTTTTGTTTCGAATACGCGGCTTTTGCGTAACAACTGGCAGTAGAAATCCACATTCATTGTACGTTGGGCATGTAGAAAATTGATCAGTAAATTTCCTTAGAACCAAAAAAATCGGTGCAAAGACTTTTCCAGATGAGAGACGAGTTTTGGCCTTTATTCTTCTTTCGCCACTTTAAAAGATGAGCTTAAAAAAGGCCTTCCCTTCTTGCTGAAATCTATTCAGAAGTCTTTCAACGATCTCCTATCTCACATTCTTTTGGTATACAGTCAACAACCATCAACCACAATTTTTTCTGAAACCTAATTGATCAATGATAATTAATTGAACACTTCTATAGCTGACACCCAGGTCTGAGGAAATTCTCCCACGGTTAATTGGCTGTCATATTCAATAAGCTGTCGAACACTATTAGCTGTAAGGCTTGTCCTTGAGCCTCGTTCATGCTTAAATTTTCTCACGATTCTCAGAGAGTGTACTATCGCCGAACTGTGCTTTCAAATGAGTTAAAATTTCTCAGGATTTAACGCTTTTCCTGGTTAAAAGCTTTATGATAATCTGTTGCCCAACCGACGAATGTATCTCTAGTTGGACATAGCTGTACTCTGTAATGACCACACATCATACAATACACATAGCATACGCGCGTACCCGGCTCGTTTCGTCACTGCCCATTAACCAAACATATAGTCCAAACAACATAATCTAGCTCAAAACTGCAGAACTAAGCAGAATATCAAAATTACCGTTTATATTTGATTTACCCTCGTACATAATGTAATTTGATTGGGAAAAGCATTTTAAAGGTCATGTCAAGTCGATGACATGCTCTTCGTATTCTACCGTGAGGGGAAATCATGATCCCCCGCTACTATTATTTATGCGTTGCCGAATACCAAAATGCAGAATTTCAAATTAAATTTACATACAATAGAACAAACACAAAAGAATATTAATATGTGACGAGTTGTATCGAAAGATTTGATAATTACTATGTTCCATTCAGATTTATAAAAAAGCAATTTGCCGCAGAATGGGAGTATGGTAAACATCACCAAAAATAACAAGCTGTCTGTAGAAAATTACATTTGTGAGAAAACGCTCAAAGCCATGAAGTTGAAATAAGTTCCCTACACTAATAATCAATGTTCTTATTGAAAATGTTTACAAATTATATAAATTTCTTGAAGTTTCCTTTGACTTCCGTCGTCTTGAAATGGCGAACTTCACAACGTTTCAATAGCCTGGTATCTGCTATTGTCATCAGGTGAATGATGGAAAATTCAGATTATTCTTCCTCTATATACCCTTAACCGGTCATGCGTCGCCGGTCATGGTCATTGCGTCTTATCTTGTCCAATCTTGGTTGTCGGTGATGCGTACCGGTAGTGGCCCAAGATAGGGTCTCCAAATGTTTTTAATTTGGACGCTGGGTTCACAAATTATGTTCTCGTTCGAGATTATATAGATTTTTTAAACCAGTGCTCAGTTGATGTATTTGTGTTCGATCCATGTGTGATTAGCTAGCCGAGACTTCGTTAGCTCCGACCTTTGAGTAGTTATGCGGTGTTCCTTAACCCTGGTAGCCACATTCACAAGGTCTGCTGTATATACAATTATTTGGTATTGCAAGAGCGTCCTCTTCTCTAAGTTTCGCTTGTTCTTCTTTGAGAACTTCTGGTGTGGTGTAGATATTTTTTGCTCCATGGACCAGTGTTTTGATGATGCCAGTTTTCATTGCTGATGAGTGGTTAGAATTGTAATGTAGGTATAATCCTGTATGTGTAGCCTTCCTGCAGACTGTTGTTTGGATTCCGATCCTAGTCCTTTGACACTTTACATCAAGGAAGGGCAAGCACTTACTACCTTCCCTCACCATGGTGCCATCGACATACCTCAACCATAGCTTGGGCTGCTTCTCGTACCTCTTCAGTGTATGTTTTTCGAAATATTCCATGTAGATATTGACGATGGTTAGTGATAACGGGGAGCCCATAGGCAATCTATCTTCTTGCATGAAGTACCGATCCGTCTCCTGAAAGTAGCAGTTCTTGAGGCAACATTGAAGAAAGTGCCTGATTGAATCTATTGGCAGCTTCGCCCCCTCCATCAGTAATGTTCTTTCTCATTATGTCGAGAGATTCGCCTAATGGGACATACGTAGGTTTTCAACGTCAAAATTTACTAAGGGATGTTCTGGCTCAAGTCCTATGGATCCGATAATTTCGACAAAATGCTTTGAATCCTTGACGTGCGATGATGTTTTGCCCTCCAAAGGTTAGATCCATAGAGCCAAAAATTTGTGCAGTACACCAGAAGCCCTCAAAGTAAACTTAGAGAAACAAACCACCTAGGAAGGAAGAAACCACAATAGCAACTTCATTCTTACCGTATACTAAAGGCTTGTTGGAAAAATTTAGATGAGTTGCACACATATATGGAATCACAATGATTTTCAAGAGCATCAACACCTGGAGAAGCATGATTACTAGACCGACCCAAGACGCCTTTGCAATGCTAAATAGTTGTATATACACAGCATACCTTGTGAATGTGACAATTGCAATCGTTACATTTTAAAGACTGAACACCCATTCAACGAGCTACTCAGTCTGGGCTAGTTAATCACGTATGGACCAAACACTATAAGATCAGCTGGGACCAAGTCAGGGTAATTCACAAGGAAGAGCAGTAGTATAAAAAAATATAGAGACAGCATATATATTCTCGAACAAGAATATAATTAGCAAGTTCAGCGTCCAAATTATAAACATTTGAAGACACCTTCTACGGCCGCTGCATCACAGACAACCAACCACCAGGTACGACGACGCTGTTTAGAGCAGATAAGACCCAAGGGTACAAATACGACGGATAAACTGAATTTCCCATCATTCTCCTGAAGACGATAGCAGTAAGTGAAACGTTGTGCGATTAACGATTTCAAGATGATGGAAGTCCAAGGAAACTTCGATGAACTAGTTACATTGTCTACCTGCTTCAGGCTAACATTATATATATTATTTATCATTATAGGTAAAACGCAACATATTAATATCTTCTTTATTTTCAGTCAATTGAGTTTTATGATGCATATTATATGGAAAGAGCCCATTTATCGTTTTTTGGAATGTATCCACAAAAATCTCCACCATCAAGTTGGAAAATTATACGAAAAACACTGTCGCTGTTGTCATTCCACATACATATTATTCAGATATTAATGAACAGCTTGTATCAAAGCTTCAGTGAGTCAGCTTTTTCTGTTGTATGGGTAACGGAAATTGGATTTCTTTTAAAACTCTTAACATTTCTTCAGCACAGTGAAACTGTTTTACAATTTGAAGATATGCTGAATCAACCAATTTTCAAAGTGTTACCCAAGAAAGGTTTGAACTCCATCAAGAAGAGGATAGCATTCGCTAAACTATTTACTAAGACAAATATGTTCCTTGTACTCCTATTTGTAGCATACATTGCCTATTATGTACCGTTGGTAATCCAAAGTGGAGAAAGGCACTTACCTAGTGAGGCACATGTGCCTTGCAGTTTAGATAATGATTTTTGCTATGTCGGATTTTTCATTTTTCATTCAACCAATTGTATTATGACTGCATCTATGAATACGATATTTGACTGTTTATTTTGCAAATTAACAACAATTTGCTGCTGCCTGTTCGAAGTTGTTTATATCAATTTGAAGGAAATTGAATATAAGGATAGCGAACACTCTTTAAATGACCTTCATCACAATGTCATTCTGCATATAGAGGTACTAAAGTAAGTAGCATTACCTTAAGTTAGTAATATTGTTAAGTGTTTTAGAAAATAAGTACACTGTATTTCGGTTATAATAACGAAGAAGCGGTTTTTCGTCATCGTTGTTATTGAAGAATGAAAAACTGGTTTGTTTTCAAATAGTTATAGATTGAATTTTTAGAACTTTTTTGGGACTATCACCCCTGTTCTGATGTTAATAAATTGAATGAAGAAAAAAAAATTTACAAAAAATGTGCTATTTGCTATTATCCTCAAAAAATCATCAATAGAGTTAGACAAAATTAAACACAAAACAATTACTGAAATTAACACCAAGTTACTTAAAGCTATACTGATACCCAAGATAGTCACATGCCACACATAGATGGTCTGAAAATAGTGGGCAAAAGATTTAATATATATTAAAATCTATTAAAATCAAAAACTAAACCAAACTTAAAACTCAAAAAATTGCTTTTATAAAATTCCTACCCTCCATACCTCAAAAACAACAGATTTCCAGTTATGGCAATTAAACTTTTCAAAATGATCAAGCTTTCAATTTGAAATTTATAAATAAAACAATAATTTAGATGTTAATGCAATTGATAACGAAGTGTGGCAAGCTGGCACTACAGAACCGTAATGCCTCTTTCTTTTCTTTGTAGTACAAGTTCCGTACATATTCTTCATTTCGTTCTAGGTTTTAACTTTGGGGTGAGTTGGCTTTCGAATATTTCATGATAAAGGCTAACTCTACCTGATTTCTTCTTTGTAGCATATTGTTATTTTATTAATTATAAAACATACGCCACGTTGGCGTTCGTTGTTTGCCCCTTTGGTATCTGGCCGTATTTAAGTGTTCCAATTTCCCTTCCTTACATCTTATTTCCGATATTTCTGATAGTCCGACGATGGCCCAGTTTTTTGTTCACCTTTCAGATCATAGATACGGGCATCATCTCTTAGAGTTCGTACGTTTTACAGTTGCGATTCCAAATGTTAAACTGTTTCTGGTAGTCTGCTCCAACCAGGTGAATCTTTTTCTGAGTCGCGGCTTGCATGAGATAAATCAGTTTCATGATGTGTGCCTATCCTCTACCTGAATCGTGATGAGTGCCTAAGAGGAATTATTCTTGATGCGACTAGAACTCTTTTTAATAGCAGAAACATTACACAGAGCGATCTGAATGCTAGGCACTTTAGTGAACAAAGTGTATCTAATAACCCATATGAATTTGGTGCCTTTAGTTTTGGGGCTACTGAAAATACTGCAGTTAACTCCTTGGGTTCAAATTTAATTAATTTTAAAACTGATATTCACTTCACTTTCTAGAACTATTATTTACAACAGCTGATTTTGAATACAATTCACATCGAAATCATAACTCTATGTACGCTGTACTAACCAACTTAGCAATTCTATATTGCTTTATATATCCCACATCGAATTTTTTGGTTGTTCTACATTTGTTCGCAAAGCGTCCAGATAAACAGTTTTTGCCTTAGTCGAAAATTCCATTTCTTTTTTTATTATCCCAGCGATTGATGTTTTATTGGGATGAATATTGCTTTACGTTGCTTTAGTCAGGGACGGCGTAGATAAATTTTATAACAATACATAGGTTAAGTACATTATTACCAATTTAATAATTGATTGGACCTCCCTTGTTTTATCAACCATGTTGACTACGGAGAACGATAATAAAAAGTTAATGTTGATGGTCCTAGTTTCTCATATCTCGAAGCTATCAAAACTTTCACAACAAAACTTGACATGAAAAAGCTCAATTCCACTAATGTGGATGTGAACAAATAGAATGTAGTTAAGAGATTTATGACTATGAATGAATTGTGGATCTACAAATAACAGTCCTCAAATCGGAGTAAATATTTAGAAGTAAAAATGAAATGACATGTAGAAGTAAAAATGTAAGGACTCTCATCATCGACCTCATACATTCAGGGTGGTTAAATCAGCTGAGAATATGATGCTTTCATTTGTTGAGTTCTGAGGGTGCAATTTTAATTTAATAACAAACACAATAGAGATAGTACTGCATACAATTAATTGGTAGAATTAATTTCCAAATTCGTTGAGGACATTTGCTTATTGCGTTGTTCGATTAAGGCAATGCTGTTTGCTATATCTCTGCTGTGGATTTTGATCAAGTAGGCTTCCAATTATTGGAAATTATACCGTATTTTACGTAATTTAAAAAGAGATGTATATAAATATATTGTTCGCGGCTAATCAAATGCTGGAACATTGTTGAAACAAGTACTTAATATAAAACACGATTATATATTCATTTAGCTTATTACATACATCAACAATTAATATTGGAAAAATTGTGGAACGTTTGGTGTGTTATAGATGTATAAACACAAAGCTGATTTACTCCATGATGATGAAAGCTTTGTTGTTAAAACGTGCGTTGAGTGCAAAAATAAAAGTTTGGTGTTAGGGTACAAAACTTTGTGTTTATACATCAACAATTAATATCTGAGAGATTGGTAAGTATATAAAGAGTTTGTTGTTTTACAAAAAGAAAAATACAAAATTAAGTTTTACAATTCCAGTGAGAAATATACTTGCCTAAGGTGCAGAAACATCTTGTATGCAATTACACTTTCTCAAAATAGAAAATTTGACAACGGTACACATTTAATGAGTGGGCAGGAGATTTGATATATAGTAGACAAAATAATTGTAGGTGATTAAAAATACTCTTTCAATTTAACATTATTTTTTTAGACTTTATTCATAAACATATATTTTTTGGTAGTTTGTTGTATAAAACAGGGCCATAATAAGTAATAAATTTTTGACAAGGACAGTCGGCCATAAACGGAACAGGTAGATTATTGAGCCTTGATGGTTTTCTATATTGTCGCACAATCGCATTGTCCTCCTCTTGAACAACTCGAAACATGAATTTTAATTTGATTTAGATTTGGTTGGTCAGCTACAGTTGCAGAGAAAGCTACAAAATTAGATTCAGAGACATATAAAGTTGACAAATTTTGACTAGGTAAGCAATGAACGTATTTCCAGTGCATTGCAGTGTTATCAGCATAAGAGATAACACTGCAACTCCGTGAAAATACGGCTTCATACTAGTTTTGATTGCAGTTTCAAATTTATTTTAAGCTTACTTGCCTAAAATTTGATCAATCGAATGTTCTGTGTTCTGGGATAGTTCTGTAATAAACTTAAATTATACTTAACCCCCATATATAAAATGGAACTTATTTTAATTTCCACTATTTTTTGTTACAGACTGATTACAATTGTGGACAAGATATTTAATAAAATTGCATTTTTTCAATGCCTAGTAAGCATATTCTCCATATGTTCAAGTCTAATTCGATTGACAGCGGTGAGTTCTTCATAATGATATTGTAAAATAGTATTTATCAGTATACTTTAATTTTTTTTAAATGTTCATTGGTGCATTATTGACACTGTTTTTCGAGATATTTCGATTCTATGAATGCTGGACAAGATATTTATTGTGTTTGTATTTAACCATTTGGTAAATTATTTGATAGCAGAAATAATAGCAACTATAAATTTCAATCAAATTTGAGAGTCGTTGTGGCGCAGTTCTAGTATTCGAGTAACTAGAAGCGAAAGCAGAAGGCTACGAGAATTATGCGAACCGACCTGAAGAGGGCAGATGTGACTCTGCCGAAACGTCGTCATTTTACCATCGATCCCGGCAGGGATTAGTTATCAACTACGCGGATGAATTCCCGGAAACCACCTAAAACATATATATATATATATATATATATATATATATATATATTATATCTTGTAAATCACTTTTGAGTTTTAAAAAAAATATTTATTGAAATACAAAAACTTAAAACTTTAAATAAAACAGTAAATTGAAAATTAAAATGAACTAACTAAATGGTACAAGTATACTAACGATAAATGACGATCGTGGGACCGCGTCGCTCTGATTTATAACATTAAGAAAGCTGACTAATCAAAAGAACGGTCAAATCGATGCGTTCCCACTGGTCAGCGAAATATGATACTTTGTATCATACACGTGCATGATATTTACGCCTAACATATATATATATACGTGGGACATGAAATAGAATTTGGAAGAGAAAACCAAACAAAATAATTGTCTGGCGGTGATGGGCAGGACATGTTGCCAGGATGCAGGGATGCAAGGTAATGGATTGACAGAGAGAATCCTGGAGTGGAGACCGAGAGCAGACAAGCGAAGACAAGGAAGACCTTCCCTCCAAATTGGGGGGTACCTCCTTAGAACAGAAGAAACTGGATACACTTCGAGGAGACCCATGTCCCGCAGTGGATTAGACAAAACTGAATGATGATGCTGATTGTTTTTTGTTGTTTTTTTATGTGCGAACAGGATCACCTTTGTCGATCTTAACACATTAAACTTGCCAAATATTGCCATTAAAATGAAGAAAAGATACTCGGTCTATTGTATCGATCAAAAACTTAATACACGAACGGTATTACTCATTGGCTATTTAATTGTATAGTAAGTAATTTCGGAAATCTGCTATAATATACTTCCCGCAAGTTCAAATTGGTCAATTATAAGTATGTATATAGGTTAGTCTTTTCGACGTGTCATTTTTTTGTACGCAAGACAATATATATCTTATACATTGTTTCTGTTTCTGTTTTCCTTACAATAAAATCAAATAATATAAACAAAAACACACAGAAATAAATATACATATATAAGACAGTCTTCTAAATACAACTAAGCTAAGTAAATAATAAAGAAAGTAATTAGTGCTAGCGCAAAAAAACACAAAGTATACATGATAGTTATTCGCGCTAATTTGTTACGTTCTGACAGTTTCAATCGCTGTTTATAATCTCTCGTAACACTATCTAATCTAAGAGGATCCAAAATCAGCACATTTCTTTGCGGAATCTGTTCAATTGATCCTCGTGCAGAGTTAATTTCTTCGTTAATAATTGGCACTATTTCGTCTGGATGGCACGCGGGTGCTCTTTGCACTAGCGAAATTCTTGATGAAAGGATATCAGATGTGTTTTTTATGACAACTTGTTCGTCTGAAGATTGAAAAAACGATGTGGAACCGATAAATTGGTCAAAAACTGAATTTTTCGTACCATCAAATAAAATTCCAGGAATTGATGTTTTGGCATTCCTACAATATAAAGGCACATAATTTTCATCGAATTGAAAAGGAGCTTTTGACAAAAGCATGTTACGATCATTTTGAATGAACTCATTAAAATGTGAACCTTCATCCCACAAGAGAATATCTTCTCGATCACTTAATTATGTAATTGATACATCTAGGATTTTCGGATAAACTAGCATACAACAGAGGTTCCGAATCTGGAGCCATTTCATGTAATTGCTGTTATCCCGTAATTCCTAGGTCTTTACATCTCGCCTCTATAAGTTTACTGATAAATATGATTAAATACAGAATTAAGTGATCGAGAAGACATTCTCTTTTGGGAAGCACAACTGATGAAGGGTCTCTAACGAGAATCAATGAATATTATATATATTGTCTTGTGTACCACAAAATGACACCTCGAAGAGAGTGTTCAATATCTCTGACAGGTGAAGTTAACCTGAAAATTTTATCGTTGCATTCTAACGTAGTAGTTACGGGATAACAGCACTTACATGGTTCCAGATTCGGAACTTCAGTGTGCTAGTTTCCCCGAAAATCCTAGATGTCGGGCTTTAAATGTTAAGAAATAATGGATATCATAAGAAGACTAAATACGAAGAAAGCAGCAGGATGGGACAAGATCACGAACAGGATGTTAAAGAAGTTGCCAGAGGCGAACATATACAGAAGACTGAAGAGCCTATTCAACTACGATACCCGAGGGAATGGAAGAAAGCAGAGATCATAGTAATACTAAAGCAAGGAAAGAACAGGAAACTCCCACAGAACTATAGGCCAATAAGCCTACTGAGCAACAGAAGCAAAACCATGGACAGAATCATTTTGAAGAGGATCAAGGAAGAAGAGGAACAGCTAATGATTATACCACACGAACAATGCGGATTCAGAGAAAGATCCTAGACAGAGGACCAAGTAATGAGCATGGTGGAGGGTGCGATGAATAACACAGAGAAAAGGTCGACATGCATAATATTTGAAGCCGCGAGATGTCTTCAAATTTAACGATATGTATCAAATACATAAAGAAGTGTACGAGAGGACATTCAATTGTGGGAAGCGCAACTCATGAAGGTTCCCTAACCAAGAACAATATATATTATGTATATTGTCTATATTGCGTACAAAAGAAGGACACCTCGAAGAGAGTATGCATAATATTCTTCGACGTAGAGAAGGCATTCGACAGGACCTGGCAGGATGGGCTAATAGCAAAAATGGACGAAAATAGATTTGGAAGAACTACCACAAGGATAACCCAGGACTGCCTCACAGGACGGACATATAGGATCAGGATAGACGGAACTACATCAACAGAGAAGAGCATCAGGGCATGAATACCACAGGGATCAGCACTATCACCGGTATTATACAATATCTACACCAGCAATATACCAAAAGGGACGAGATACTCAAGAACTTACGTATTAACAGACGACACAGTAAAACCGGCAACATGAGCGAGGGCGGACCAGGCAACAAGCTACTTATAACAGGATGATGAAATGGAAGAATGGGCCAAGAAATGGAAGATCAGAATCAACACAGAAAAGACAAGAAATAGTAATAGGACGAAGAAATAAGAACAAGCCATCCAGGAGACTAACGGTAGGACGAACACCCATCAACTGGCAGGAAGACGTAAAATATTTAGGGATTCACATCGACAGGACGTAAACATGGAGGAAACACATAGAGGAAACAGCAAAGAGAGCCAAACAGCGCATCAGCATGATCAATGCATTAATAGGACGGAGAAGCAAGATACACCTGAGGACAAAGAAGACGATCTACGAAGCAGCAGTATAACCAGTGATGATGTACGGAGCAAGCATATGGGGACAAGCAGCGGACACACACACACCAACAAATTAGAAAGGATGCAACACAACGCCCTGATAAGAATGACGCACCACTCATCACCATTTCAAGAATTTGAACAGTCATATTCGTGATCTGGACCTAAAAGTATATTGAAATAATCTTCCTCCACTCGCGGAGTACAATAATGTAAAAGGAAATATATACTATGTTAGGTACACATTTGAACTTGTTGTTAAAAATCTTTAGTACATTATATACCCATTTTTCTTCATTGTTGGTGGTAACTAGATATTGAGAGGTACAATAAGTAATGAAACTATTTCTTGTTTCAGGTTCCTATAAATTCAATGGAATTTTTTGGAATATTCAATTATTTTGTTATAATGTTCATGCAGATCTCAGTTTTTTGTTGTTTCGGAAATAGTGTTATAGTACAGGTAAGCCAGAGAGAAAAATAATTTTTGTATACCTATAGATAGAAATGTTCAGTTTCTATATTATCTCCGTGTCATTTGCTTTGGTGTTCCGCTTTGTGAGTTCAAGTCCCTATTTGCTTTCTGAAAATTCGTATTTTTGGGCTGGTTAAAACTTGGAATTGCTTACCTAGACTATTAGATTTATGAATCTTCCGGATAACTTAAATGTAATTAGAAGTTATCAACTCCACTAGATTATTTATTAGAAATTTTATTTTAAGCAAATGTTATACCCTTAGATTTCAAATAAAAATAAAATAGATTTAATTCACTTGCTAATAGCGAGAATTTCCATTTAGTTGTCGATTATGTGGGTGGTGGGTGCGTTGATTGATATCTTATTTTTATAGAGTCGTCTATTGGAGCTTAATCAAGATTAAGCTCCTGATATTTCAGGGATCCTGATTTTTAATCAAAGACTCTCTAAAATCACCATATCTGATTGGACCAATCGTATACATTTTAAAACCGTTACCCTAAAGGAGTTTTTAGAACATTCATTCACAAAATACACATTTCCAAATGATTTCTTATAAAATTCAAATATAAAACCTTTGTTTCCTTGATCTGTATTTGTGAACATTTATATTGCACTCGAAGTTAGTTTTTGACTTAATAAAAACAGACTGTTCATCTCTTCAATTTTGATGGTTTAACATTATTGATTTTCAGAGTGACCTGATATCTGAAGCGTGTTACATGGCAGACTGGTATGAGTCCAATATTGCAGTGAGACAAATGCTGTTTATCATGATGGAAAGAACAAAACGACCGTTTATAGTAACTGCTGGAGGATTTTTTACACTATCATTGCCTACACTGCTATCGGTGAGATATGTAGAACGAGAAACAATTTTTTAAAAAGCTTACAACATAAATCTTACTTTAGTTCCTTAAATATTTTTGTTTATCTGGTAAATAATTTAAAAAATGTTTAACAATAATAGGCATTAACGAGGTGACCTTTGGGGTTAATTCTCTTAACCCAAAAGTCACATGGTTAGTTCGATAGAATGCTAAGTTACGAGGCGACATAATATGTTCCTGACCTGGTTAATCATTAGTTTTTCTTCACACGTGCCGGTTGACTTCACCCGGCATCGGGCCGATCCCCGTTAACATTATATCGGAGGCCGGGTGAATGTACGGCATGTGTGATTACGGTACATAAGGTACATGCAACACTGCCTTCATTATCCGGCATCGGGCCGATTTCAACCGGTACATATGAAGCGACGCCAAGGACCAGAATAAAAATCACTATAGGTAATGGTCATGACGGTCAGTTTGTTAGTCTTTGAGCACAATCTCCACAACCACAATAAAGCTTTAAAAATGAAAAAATTCTGTGATATTAGACCAGGGTCGATAATTTAAAAAAAGTATAATGAAACACATTGGAAAAAGGGTAAAAACCGGTTTATGTGGATTTCGGGCAAAACTACAAGTCCTACGGAAAAAAGTTAAATGAAGTTAAATGGCAAAGTAAGAGGTAATAAAAAAATCTACAGCTTTTATGTTTACACTTTATTCACATAATCTTAAGATGTATGAGAAAAATTCGTTGAAAACTCCACTTTCTGATGGTGTAAAAAATATACATTACTATG
The DNA here is from genome assembly GCA_034190945.1 of Octodonta nipae. Lineage (NCBI taxonomy): Eukaryota > Metazoa > Arthropoda > Insecta > Coleoptera > Chrysomelidae > Octodonta > Octodonta nipae. The sequence continues at coordinate 57,864,027 of CM067217.1, forward strand.
GTAAACGTTCTCAGTAAAAGTAAATGCAAAGGAACGAAAGAAACTGGACTGAAAATTAAATAGTAAGGCACAGACCCTTCTGGCCCCTTTCCCACTTATCTATGAAATACCATTTGATGGGCTAAAGTTTTCTGTAGTTCACTCAGGTATATAAGTATAATCTTAAAATAGCAATAAATAGGCATCTACGCATATAATTTAAAGAAGATTCTATAACATTCTCAAAATATTAACTTTATTATCTTATTTGGTTGTTAATTATAGTAGTATAGTAGTAGTATTATATTTCGACTTGAAATTATTTTGTTTATCAATGTAACATGGAATTTTACATTTTTTTGAGTAATTAACCCTTTAAGTTTTACCCGGATAATATTTTCCCATCGGATATAACTTAAGCCCATAACATTTTACTGGGATAATATCTTATCCAAACATTGAATATACATTGATAAACATATTCTGCCATCTGTACACGACTAGAGCTAGAGGAAGCGCCGTTCTTGCATAAAACTATTTGGTGGGAAATTATTAACCCATGTAAGTACAAATTATCAAATATTGTTGATAGCGCCTGTTTTTGTTTTCGTTTGGTGTGATTTTTCAAAAAGTAATCAAAATATTATTAACTAAATGTAAGTATGTTACATAAGTAAGTATGTTACATAAGTACTTGTTAATGCTAAATTATAATATATTTGTTTTAAAATGTTTAGACAGTTAGCCATAATATACGTAAATTTATATAAAAAAGATAGGTTAGAATCTGCATACTTTATTTTTCTTTTTTTTTTTTTCTAATGTTGATGGTGACAAGGACAGAATATTTATCGTATACACCCATCAGTGTCTAAACATTCGAAACAAAACATCATTTTCAGTACCTAATTCTTGGCCGGGCTGAAGTTTCATGCAAAACATCATTGTGTGCTTTTGGTTTGCAGTGCGAATGTAAAGGTTCGTTCCTTCAACCGATTGTCGACCGATCGGCAATTGGTTATTGCATCGGTACATGAACCGTTTATTGCGCAACTCGATGCATGTACCAGTCGGTGGTTGCACCCATAGATAAGAGATTTATATATGTATGTTGCACCACCGATTCTACCCTGAAGCCGGTGATCGAAATTACCGTGTCACTTGGAACACGAAACTGAACCGTTCACTGAACGGTTATTGTTTTGAAGGAACGCTATTTTTCTTGTGCGCAATTACGCGACCGTTGTGTATCGGTTATCTAGGCTGAAGGAACGAACCCTAAGTCACATGTAATAAGACTGCAGCGCAATCAGTATGGAGCGTAAATATTTGACTGATATGGAGTTAGAACTGCTGATGAATGAAGAAGATATTGCCATCGATGATATGGCTATAGATTCTGAGTATGAGGGTGATTCAGATGGCGAAGACAATATGCCAGATACAATTAGTAGAAATTCCAGAACAGAACAGAAAAGAAGATCAAAATTTACTACAACCATTACCATAAGTTGGTTCGAAGATTCTGATGATTCCGTGGCAGACCCAGATTATGAAGTTGAAAACAAGTCCAACCGAAGAAAGTACATTGTACTGACCTAGACCGAATAACAAAAAAAATGACTATGAAAGCAGCGAACCTGAAGAAGGTATATAAAAAGAAACAGACGAAACAATAACTCACATGTCTGTAACCAAAAAAGGCAACAAAACATAAAAAAATATTGGACTAAAAATACAATAACTCCAGATATATATAGTAAAGCTCGGTTTACGGAAAATGTGGAACCAAATACAGCCCTCGACGTAGAAAGTCCATTATCGATTTTACTACAATTTCTTTCTGATACATTTCTCACAAAAATAGTGGAGGAAAGTAATTTATATGCACTACAACTACACAAAAACGATGATTTTACAAAAATTTCTCTTGTCGTGTTGAAGGCATTTTTTGGTATCTTGGTATTACCTAGCATAAAGTTATATTGGTCCGACGACGAAAACTTTCATGTTGAGAGAATTGCGAGAGTTATAACCCTAAAAAAATTCTATTTATATTGCGACGTTTACACCTTAACGATAATGCGAAAATGCCGTCAAAAGGAACAGAACAATTTGATAAACGATACAAATTACGACCCATGATAAAACATCTCAAAAGTACTTTTCTACGATTGTATAACTCTTCTCGCAACATTTCTATTGATGAGTCCATGATAAGATACAAGGGAAGATCAAGTTTGAAGTAATATATGCCTTTGAAGCTTACTAGAAGGGGCGTCAAAGTTTGGGCCTGTTGTTGTTCGGAAATTGGATATTTGCTAAATTTCGATGTATACACAGGAAAAAATAATGATGATAAAGTGGCACATGCTTTCTGACAGAAAGTGGTTTTGCGGCTATCAGAACCTTATGATGGAAAAAATTACTGTCTGTATTTTGACAATTATTTTTGCAGTATTGCCCTTCTTGACAAAAAGTTATTTGCATGTAGAACCTTACGTGTAGACAGAAAATATTATCTTAAAGATATAATGAAACCTGACAAAGAGCTACAGAAATTTGAGTTTGATTATTCTCAATCAGGAAACATTGAGGTGGTGAAATGGAAAGACCGAGACACAAAAAATGTTACTGCTGCATCTACAATTCATAATCCTGCTGAAATAACGACAATAATACGACGCAACCAAAAAGGCGAAAAAGTATCTGTAGATTGTCCTAAAATTATATTATTATTATATATATTCGACCAAAACATGTCATTTTATAACATGAACCATAAATCTAGACCTATACCTACTAGAAGTTAGTATTGTAAATTCTTATATTCTGTACAATTTGTCAGCGAAATCCCACAAGAAAAAACTCTTGAGCTATTTAAAGTTCCGGTCATTATTGGTAAATCAGCTATAACCAATTTCTGCAGCAAAAAAAAAACGGTTTCTACCCTTCGAAAGGAATCGGAAAAAAGGAACAACCCCGATGGCAGGAAAACCGACCAAAATCTCATCAGACTTTCGAATGTAGGTCATATTCCAACAACGATCAAAACTTACAGAAGGTGCTCCCCTAGTAGTACAAAAACTAAAGAAAAAAGAGGAAATATCATTTGCTCAACCTGCAATGTGAGCTTGTGTAAGAATTGTTTCACTCCATTCCATAAGTCTTGGTTTACTTACACCCATCGAATTTCTCTGTATGTTGGATTTGATATGTTTTAGGAAAGTTTTTGGACTAGAAATATTACTTTTAGTTTAGTATTTGATGATTTTGTTCGTTTTTACTAAAGAAGAGCTAATCTGTTCTTTATTTTATAAACGAGGGAAACTATTGTCCCAAAAAAAAATTACGCAAAAAATTTGTTTCTTAATTTTTACGTAACTACAATTGCAAGTTTAATGAAAAGCATCAACAAATTTTCACTTAAAAGATTCCTCAGACTTCTGAAACTTATAGGGTTAAAGTAAACATTTTAATAAATAGCCCAAAATTGTACATAATGATAAAAAAATCGGATTAGAGTTTTTATCGTTTCTTTGCATTTTCTGATTTACCATAGTAGTGTATATATTTTTTACACGATCAGAAAGTAGATAATAAATTCAACAAAGAAAAAATAATTATAAAGAATGTTCTCACTGGAAACAATTACCCCACAAAATTTATCAACAAAGAGTTAAACAGACTTGAACAGAAAACAAACCTTCCGGCTCAACCCAGAACGTCTCTTAACACTACTACTACTCAAGACAACAACATTACAGTTACTACTATACCATATATTTAGGGTCTGTCAGAAAGATTGAAAAGAGTGGGCAACAGATTTAATGTTAAAACAGCATTCCAAACAAGAAATACACTGAAATCTTTAATATCGAAAACAAAACCAACAAACAAAACCCAGAACTCAAAAAACTGCATATATAAGATTCCTTGCGAATGCAATAAATTTTATATTGGAGAAACATTGAGACCATTAAACGTACGAATAAATGAACATAAGAATTACATAAAGAAACGACAATTTGAAAAATCAAAAATTTGTGAACATGCTTGGGACCTAGACCTAGCCTTAATTCTTTTGAATGAAGACGATTGTATCGCTTCTACTTCTGTAGAATTTAATCGTATCTGGTTACCGACAATTAAGGAAGAAATTATTAATGGTAACCTCCTTTTGAACAACCTAATATCGGGATAGTTCATAAGGTTTTTCCTGGGTTTTTCCTTATGACGTTAATGGGATCACTGAAACAATAGAATACTTTGATCGCATTTTTGGCGAATGCGCTATCTTATAACAAAGTCGTACCTAGGAACGCCACTTATAAATTCTAAAGACAACTCTTTCAAATTCTTCTAATTTGAAAGCTGGTTAACTATAATTCATGATCTTTAGAATTTTTTGTGCTACCTGTATATTTAAAAACAACAAATTTTCTAATGTCAATTTTAAATGTCATAAATCAAATTTTCATTTTGCAATCTACATCAATAAATATTAAGCCATTGACAACGAAGTCAGAATAGACTTTGAAACGTTTGGTATTCCTGCAAAATACGTCGTTTTATTTCTATTGTGGTGTTATTGCCCAAAAAAACATAAAAGTAATCAGAAAGTAGAGATTTAAAAAAGCAGATATTTTGACGTCATAATTTCGATTGAAAATTAGGGTGCTTTTTCGATATTAATTCAAAATAAGATGAAAAAATAAATATTTTAAATCAAAAAATTACAGTGTGTTTTGGACATAAAAAGATACGTTTTCACCACATTTTGTGAAAAAAAAGTGTTAAAGATAGAAATAAAATACCAAAAACTAATTTTTTTGATTTTTTCTCTTTTTTGCAATGGACTTGTAGTTTTGCCGGAAATCGAGATAAACCGTTTTTTACCCTTAAAACCCCATCCCCTCCCAGTTCTCGACCTTAGATCACCCGCAAATATTTTTTCCTTTCATTTTTTGTATTCTCTTCGTTTTCCAATCGGTTTCATCCTACTATTATTTATGTCAAAGGCTTCATTCAGCCCTGGTCTATATCGACAAGTAAAAGCCGGTTTAAAACAATAGAAATAACTTGTGGAGGACTTATGCAAGGCCGTAGCCAATATAGGTATAAAATTTATTTTTGTGAAAAAGATAATTTATTGATGAAAATTAAACCTTGAAAACCAAAATTCCAAAATTCCGCTGGCTACGACCTTGGAGTTATGTATGAAATATCCAGACACAATCTGCCCTAAATAAATGCTGAACTATTAATGCACTCGAAGGCAAAATGAAGCAAATGCTTTACGAAATACAAGACAACAACTTAACCTGAGGATCTAACTTGACCCCATCTAACTCAAATCACTAACTACCTGTGCTAATTGAGTAGGCATTTTATTCTCAGACTAAGACGAAATAACCAAGACTCTATCAAACACATCAGTAGGACTAACTCATTCAGATGTAATATCGGTATCAAATGAAAAAACCTCTGGTCCATGCGATTGAATAAATTTATATCTTAATTTCAGAAAGATTGTTGAGGAGTTTTGATTATGTTGCTTGTTCATTAGGATTTTTTCTAACCAGTTTTTCTTGCAAAACATATTGATTGGAAATTGTAAATGGTTAACAAGCTATAGTAAGACAATTTCTAAAAATCGCCCCTATTACTGGTGGCCTAAATAATTCTTCTTCACGGATATTTTGAGAGACAGAGATGTTCAGAATATTACGAACCAGTATTACTGTAATATTTGGATCTCTTTCAACTCCAAATCTGGAGTCGTTATTAATCGCTATGATTTGTAGCTGATGGATATTCTTAAATTCTCGCTTTGGTTTTTCTTGTTTGTCAAAAAAATTGACAATGACAATTTTGTCGTTGGTGATCATTTGATACAGAGGGCACCACTCTACAGAAGTATATACTCTAAGCATTGAACCCATACATGAATACAGAACCACCATAAAACTTTCTTTAGGTCATTTTTCTATGCACGATGTGATAGAGATGCTATATAAATAGTAATTTTCTTTGGCGATTATTACAAAGTTAATTGGTATTTCTTAAGAAAATTATCATAAAAATAATTATCTTTTAGGATTTTACAATCCCAACCCATATATTTAATACAGTCAAATAGCCAACTGAAGATGCTCCGATTTCCGCGTTGTCTACCATCATACAGCTGACTTCCTTAAGTTTTCTCTTTTTACATTTCCTTCTATCAACAAGATCTTTGTTTTATCCCAGTCTATCCTGTGGCTGCCGGTGCTGGTTAATACATTTATGGCCAAATATGATTTGCCACATGTCTTTTGGAAATGTTTTGTTTTTGTTCCTTTTTGCAAGGTCTTCAAGTTTTACCGGTATGTATATATGCCCATAACCACAAACAACACTGTATACACAATTGTTGGAATTCTGAGTTGTGTTAAATGATTTAGTATGTGTAAAGATAGAGCGTAATATATTATTTGTTTCAAAAAGCATTTTAAACCGCCTTACCTATTTTCTAAACGTTTAATTACTAATATCTGTGTGGAAGAATTACTGAACAAACAACCAGTAATATCCGAGCAATTTTTCGAAATTGCATTATTACACCTTGTTCCTCATTTAACTATTTCAAATACTTATCTGTTGCAGCCAAAAACTGAGGAGAGACCACCCTAATAAACGGGCAAAATAAATTTGTACGTTCTTCATACATTTTTTTTAGTGAAATAACCTTTACGCAGAAGTGTTGGACAACATATCCAAAGTAAGAATCAGAATATAAGAAGGCGGCTCAGTTTTTCACCGAAACTCAGGCAAAATAATTTAATTATTAATAGAGAATATTTCAGCTCTCAAAGATTTTTGGTAACATTAGATTAAATGCTAATAGCCTGGAGTTTCTGCAATAATGATGTAATGAATAATAAAGGCAAACTTATGTACATATAGTAGAACTGATAACACACGGTTGAGATCAACCACTTCAAGACGATCGAAGTCCAAGGAAACTTCGAGGAACGAGTTACATTGTCTACCAACTTCAGACTAACAGTGATAACAGACATATTCGGCTCAGTATTACCAGATATGGATCTAACCAGCATGAACAAACCTGGAAACATTTTCAAATCTCACTCGACATATTCACTAAAGTTGAAAATAATATTTAATAAGTGTTTTTATTAGTATTAACATAGGATTGCGCAAGATAAATAATGATTTGCAGAGAGATCAATGATAAATAATAACGCAAGAATAAAATGGATAATAAATAGCATATACTTAAGTTTGGACGAAATGGAGACAATAAATAGAGTAAAAATAATGCCACGGTATCTCAAAGGCGGTCAACGAGCATGGAAATAATCCACTCTAAGATGCTGTAATGACGTCAAAATAAACAACAATGAACAAATGAAAATCTTAAGGGAATTTAAACTGCACACAATTAATATGAATTCTGAAATTTGTGGAATTAAACTTATACTGAAATAGTATATAAATAAGATACAAATGTAACACAAAACAACTGACAAAGAAATATGTAATATATATTTGTTTGGCAGTTGTCCTCAGTACTCATAATGATGGAATTAACTTAAAATTCCTACCGAGTTATTTGTCTAAAATATTAGAATGTAGAATTATAGAATGCTAAGTCTATAGTATTCATACTAACAAAAATACGTTCAAATGTGGTCACAAGAGCAATTTTTAAAATTAATATATTTTTCATTTCAGATTTTGAAATCAGCCTACTCGTTCTGGAGAGTATTTTCTGAATAATTATTTTTGTAATTTGTGCATTTAGTTGATTAAATAAAAAATATATTACGTGTTGATGTTTGTGTTATTGTGTTATATTAGAGTGCTTGTCTTAAATAGCAAATGATTGAAAAAAAAAGAATTAGTTGGTCTAGGTAGGTGAAATAAGACATTGCGAGATCGGTAAATAAAATTAATTGTTTAAAATAGTATAAAGGAAAAAAGTTACTACAGTAGTAGCCTTTTTGAAATTTTGTTTAGAAACATTTGCTACAAGTTGACTAAAGAACGTTTTGCACCAATACTTAGTCAATATTTTACTTTCTATTGACCTTAGGCTGAAGTTCTTATTGACTGATTATGAACCCCCATCCGTGAGAATGTCAAGCAATTTTTAGTTCCCGGAATCTATTTAGTATCCCTAAACGCATTAGTTGCCGCAAACGCACGACTGATTTCTAGTTGTTTCCTGAATGATAGTTGTATGATGTTTACTGTATGTTTATGGAGTTATTTTTAATTTTTAATAATTTCAAACTTGGCGGCCTCTAACTCAGATTGCGTTGTCAATGATAATAGATTTTATGAAAATGTATAATAAATAAAATTTAACATTTAAATATTTGCCAATATTAAGTGACATAACTACGAAGCTTTACTTTTTATAATATTCACGTTTTTGCTTATGATTACAATGAGAGCACTGAAACACCTTAATACTTTGATCCCCATTTGGCGAAAACACTACACTATCTTATACACTATATTATAACAAAGTCGGTCCTTCATAAATTACATCACAATAATTTGGCATTTTCGGATCCCTCCCTCCACCTTCGTCAGATTGCGCCACAATTTCTCGACCCTCATAAATATTACTTCACAAAAGCTAGAATCTAATATTACATAAATAATAGTATAAATAATAAAAATTAAGCAGGCTGAAAAAATAGCCAAATATAGGGATTTCGAATTTCAAATAAAGACACAGTGGGACATGAACAACACACGAACTGTACCAATTGTTATGTCAACAACAGGAGTTGTCCCAAAACTTCTAAAACTTCTACTAAATAATTTAAAATAACTCGGTTTGGACGAACATCTTTATCAACTAATGCAAAAAGCCGTTCTGTTAGGAACAGCCCGGACGGTCAGAAAATTCATGGGAAGCTGCCACGTCTCCAACCAGGGGCCTGATAACCTGGCAAGGGCTCCCACAGAGCTAAACCCTTTTGATATCTAGGATATCTGGGGTTAGTGAATTTCCCCTAAAGAACATCTATCTTCTTCTTTGTTTTCATCTTCATGTTTCTATTCTGCTTTCATCATGCATAGTAGTTCTCGAGGAACCACCTAATTTTGTTTCCGTTTTGGCTATAATTTTTTTAATTGTTATTTTCTGGGTAACATTTTTTGTAAGTGTTAAATAACTTTTGGTATTACTCACTATCTACAAATTTGAATATCGTGATGGCGCTGTATGAGTGAACACGAGTTTAAGCAGCTTAAATAAATTCGCGTTTTTTAACTTTGAATCAAATTCTTTTGTGCCTAAAATCGATAAAATTCAAGTTTAAGTGTATCGATTTTGAGCTATTCGTAAAATAACTTGCTCTAGTGCATATTGAACGTTTTATTATTTATTTCCAAGTCTATTAAACGTGAGGTTAAAATGGTACTATCAAGATCTGACCTCGCAAATATTAAGGGAATATTTTCCGACAACTTCCTTCAGGAAATCATAGATAAGGTCTCACAAAATATTGTAATAAAAATTGAGGAGAGACTAAAAAAGCAGGACGAAACAATCCGAGAACTAGAAAAAGAAATTGTAGATCTAAAAATTGCCAATAATAACATGTTTCAAACTTTAGATAATCTAGAACAATCATCGAGATCCCTTAACATTAGGGTGTTTGGTGTTCCTGAGACGGAAAATGAGAATATACATAGCAAAATGATGGATTTATTCAAGAAAATGCAGGTGAATAATTTGCATGACAGTCAAATCATATCTTGCCGTCGAGTGTCTTCAAAAAATCCAAGTGACAAGCCACCTGCGGTTATTATCAAATTTTCAAATGATTTGGGACGTTTTGAAAAACCGAAAAAACCTAAAGTCAACAAACATACACATCAAGGAAGATCTAACTCAGTACCGTGTCACGCTGCTAACCGCAGCTGTGAAAAAATTTTCGAACAAAATAGCATGGTGTTTTAATGGTTCTGTTTACCTTAAAATCAATAGTGTGGTGCATATCATTAGAAATCAAGAGGATATTGATAAATTGTTTAACTAAAATGTACGTACACTACTTGCTTTTACTAAAAATCAGTTTTCTTACTTATATTTATATTTTTTCTTCACATATTTTTTGCTTTTGAAAGTGATGATTAATTAATACAGATTAAACAACATAATCATTTTAAATTTCTATTAGGTTTCTGAGTTAATAATACTACACAATTTAGTTTTTGGGTTATATCGATTTTCAAATACTATAAAATTAAAATTTTAAATAATCATATGTTTGGACGACAATAACTTTAATCACTTTATTATTTACTGGTAATGATACTCTTTCGTCCTTGAAACATTTTTATACTAAAATTAAATTGTTCATTTCTTTAACAAATATTGGGGTAGGCATTGTTACAATGTTTTATTTTTTATAATTCTATGTTAAAAGTTATGTATATGTTATCTGTAACACTAAGCTGCTTAAGCAATATGTGTATACTTTTAAGTGCCATTTAATTCATTTAAGTTACTAAATAATTAGGGTTAAGTATGAGTAGTCTATGGCTAGACTTCGCCCTCAGATTATCCAATTATGTGAGTCCAAAATCGATGTTAATGTAATATTATGTTTAATAAAGTCGATTTATTATTATATATCCCGACTTGACCATACAATGTATGGCATCACACTCCCTCTATGTGTGCCTTTAGGGGAAAATTCACTAAACCCCAGATATACTACATATCAAAAGGGTTTAGCTCTGTGGGAGCCCTTTCCAGGTTATCAGGCCCGTGGTTGGCGTCGTGGCTGCAGTTCCCCATAAATTTTCTGACCGTCCGGGCTGTTCCTAACAGGACGGCTTTTTGCATTTGTTTGTAAAGGTGTTCATCCAGACCGAGGTATTTTAAATTGTATAAGAGATGTTTTGGGACTAGTCCTGTCGTTGACATAACAATTGGTACAGTTCGTGTGTTGTTCATGTTCCACTGAGTCTTTATTTGAAATTCCAAATCTCTATATTTGGTTATTTTCTCAGCCTGCTTGATATTTATATTATTGTTGTTAGGAATTGCTATGTCAATTAAAGTTGTTTTCCGAGAGACTTTATCTACCAAGACTATATCTGGTCTATTGTGAGCAACAGACCGATCGGTCAGTATCGTGCGGTCCCAGTACAGCTTATAGTTGTTATTTTCTAAAACAGATTCTGGTTTATATTTATAGTATGGTAATCTTACCGACTGTGATAATTCATGTTTCAGTGCTAGTTCCTGGTGAAGTATTTTTGCCACAGCATCGTGTCGTTCTTTGTATTCAGTTGCAGCGAACGCTTGACAACCTCCTGTGATATGCTGGATAGATTCAGATGTTTGGCAACCGTACCTGCATCTGTCATTGTTAATAAAAGGGTCTTTAACGATGTACTTTAGGTAGTTCTGACCAGAGATCAACCAGTGGTTCGACGCTGCACTGTCGACATAATCTTGGTTGTCGTCATTTATATGTCTTCCATGAAGGGGCTTCTCTTTCCATTTCAGCAGTTTCTGATCTGTGGTCTGGTGGTGTACTTGGACATGTTGTTGTGTCAGTCGCAGTGGTGTTGAGTCATCAACCTGGCACATGACTCTATGTAGATCAGAAAATTCTGCGAGTTTCTGGAAATGACTACGCAAAATAGAAATTTGTTGATCTAATAGCTTACTTAGATCTGTCAATCCTCTTCCTCCTTCATACCGTGGCAAAGTCGTACGTTCGACAGAGCTCTTTGGATGGTGATTTTGAGCTTTTGTTAGTAAAACTCGAACTTTTCGTTGTAATTGTTCAATGTCAGTCTTGCACCAATTAACTATACCGAAGAGTAACTGAGCACTGAACACGCATAGGTGTTAATAGCCTGAAACAGATTTTTACTGTTTAGTTTGGTTTTCAACAGTCGTCTTACCCTTCTATAAAACTCTGCTGTTAGGTCCTTTTTCATAGTCATGTGATCAATACGTTGAGCCTGCTTTATTCCAAGGTATTTATAATTATGACCTTCCCCCATAGATTCAATTGAGGTGCCATCTCCCATTTCGAAGTGCCCCTGCTGTATTTTGCCTTTAACTATATTAATAATTCGGCATTTGTCTAGGCCAAATTTCATATGGATGTCACTAGAGAACCCTTCTACTATTTTAAGCATGTCATGCAGCTGTTGTTTTGTAGCTGCCATCAACTTTAAGTCGTCCATGTATAACAAATGGTTTATCTTCAATGCTTGTACGTTGTTGTGTTTGAGACTGAACCCAAAATTAGTCGAGTTCAGTTTGTTCGAGAGAGGGTTCATGGCAAGGCAGAACCACAGCGGGCTAAGAGAGTCTCCCTGGAATATACCCCTTCTGATTGGAATAGGATCTGTTTGTATCGAACAGTTGGCTTCATTCAGTGAGATTTTGGTTTGCCAGGTGGCCATGGCATGTTCTAAAAAGTTAATAATACAATTATTCACTTTATAGAGTTTCAGCACCTTAATGAGCCAATCATGTGGAACTGAATCAAAGGCCTTTTTGTAGTCCACATATGCCATGGCTTGATTGCAGACAACGGAATCAATTATCAGTTGTTCTTTGCAACCCATCGAATTTTTCGCGCATCCCTTTTGTTGTTGAGTAATTATGTTGTTCAGTTCACAATGTTTGAAAATGCGATGATTAATGCATGATGTTATGAGTTTGTATAAGGTTGGAAGGCAAGTGATTGGTCGGTACTTTGCTGGGTCCTGTGCACCTAGGTCGTCCTTTGGTAAGAGGTATGTAGCACCATGCGTTAGGAAACTAGGCATCTTGTGTGGGTGGGCAATTACGTCATTTATAAGGGCTGTTAGTGTTTCGTGGGTTGCGTACAGTTTCTTTATCCAGTAATTTTGTACACCATCTGGTCCTGGTGCTTTCCAGTTATGGAGGTTCTTCATTATGTTGGATGTATCTTCCGTTGTAAATGGTTGGTGTTGCATGGCCTCACAGTTCTGAGATGCAGCCTCCTCCTCACTAATCCAGCTGGCTCCGGAGTTATAGGAGATTGTTGTGGAAAGCTGTGTTTTCCAGAATTCCTCGATGTCTGTTTTACTGGGGTAACTAGGGGCTTCATTATTATTCTTGTTGTTAAGTTTTCTATAAAACCCTTTTTCTGATTGTCGGAAGAGTGTGTTGTCTAGTTTCCGTTGGTTACTGGTTTTGTACACTGACTGAGATGTGATGTTTTCTCCATCCCACTGGGAGTGTATTCGGTTATTGTCCATGATAGTCTTGACAAGCCTTTCTATTCTGTTGTTCCTGACTCCTCGTTGGTACTCGGTCAGTCTTCCAACGTCTTTCCGAAGAGAATTGATTTTCCCTTCAAGTCTTCTTTGCCAAGGTGGTATTCGAGGGGTTTGTCTAAATTGGGGAGGGTCTTGCTTTGGTCTTACTGCGACCCCAATTATTCTGCAGATTGCAGTTGCAGCACAGTAGATGATTGTGTGTAGCGACTCTAACGTATTAGCACCTAAAACATAGGTTGGCAAGAAAAATTTGTTCATAGCCTGCAAGACGATACCCAGTTTCTTAGATGATCTTAGTTTGGGAAGAGCTGGTCTAGTCAGTGGATCTGTTCCATCATACTCTCTAAGAGCTCCTTCCATTCCTGCTTGGATCTTCTCAAGCAGGTCAGCGTTGGTTGGCTGTTCTTGCTGTAGTTCTTGAGTCTCGTCCGCTCTTTGTGGCAAAGGTGTTTCCGGCTCTGGATCGATTGTATTTCGACCAAATAGTTCGCGCTCCACTTCGCTTTTTATTGTGTCCAGTTGTTCAGGCGAAATAAGGCCATTTCTCAAGATGACACGATATTGATCTGCGACTCTCTGTTCAGTAACTTGAAGCTCTGGGTACTCACGACAGAACTCTTGATAGAGTATTTGGCGATATCCAGTCTTGTCCTGGCCAAGGTTCGTGATTCTGTAAAACGTGCGCATTATAAATTCATTCATGGCGCCAGTCCATTTCATGCGCTGTCTTTTCAGTCCCGCGTGAGTGAGCGCTGGCTGTTGATCCTGCGCAACACTTTCTGCGGGTGGAGTTCTCGTTCTCGTTTGACTCCGTTGGTGATGGTCACGTTGTTGTTGTGACTGTGTTGGTGAGTGTTCTTGTGGTTCTTCTGGTTCTTGGGCTGTAGCTCTTTGGACGGCAGGGGCCCGCCTCCTCAGCACCCTGCCACCGACGTCCCGCATGCTGTCATGTCTAGCGCCGGCTCCAGACATGCCCTGGCGATCCCCAGGCAGCGGCTCTTTTCCGAGGCATCTATTTCTTAGCTCCATTTTCATGGGTGTTGTCACCAATTGACCCTGGTGACCCAGGTAACTCGGACCCGTGGGGTTGTCACTTCCCAGATGAAATGATTTAAACCAGACCATCCCGTGCGGGTTGTGGAGAAGGAAGGAAAGCTAGGTAGTAGGTCAGCGGACAGCTGCCCCTTTAGTCGCCTCATACGACAGGCGGTGGATACCGTGGTGCTATTCTAACCCGGCCACCACACGGGTTTATTATATATTATTATTATTATTACTATTATTAGTTTTCTCGAAACTCTGAACTGTTAAATCTAAGCAGTGCTAACGTAGACTTAGTAGCATACGTAGTAACAAGCATAAAGTTAAATGTAGTAAAGAACAAGATAAAATTGTAGTACTACAAACCTTTTTATATCCCGAAATACTCGTTACGCTAACAACTCATTAATTGGAATTTTTATCATTTCCCTTGACATTCGAGTTAGCCTGGTTCGATTGTATACGACAAATAAGTTGTCTATAATAACACTATTATAGATGCCACTTTATCTTCTTTTCAGTCGTGCAAAGTCTTACATTCATTTGCTATTGAATAGAGAGCGCTTTTTTTTTGAGATATTGGATGTACAGAGGAATCGATTTTGACAGACGTCAACGCTAACGTTGATGTCGAGAAATAAATGTAAGTAAATATACCAAGTAATAAGCTACTGAGACCCCCAATTATTACTGTGTGGGAACGTGTTTTATGAACTAGTTCTATTTGAAGAGTATAATATGTGTTTAGAATTTTCTTGTGTTACCCTGTATATTATTAAAAGTAAATTCTCTTGGTTATGTCCCGTAATATTGTCAAATAATTAAATTAAAATTTTACATATTGTGCATTTTCCCAAAGTTTCTTTATTACCACTGACAATGGGAACTGACTTAGGCGACGAAACATTTGCATTTGCGGAAAGATACAAAAACTGTTATTCCCAAGAACTCCATAAACATAATAAACTTTATATTGACAACGGAGATTTTGTTGTACTAAAAGATTTATTAGTTCTTATTTTATATTTTTCCATATATTTAAAAGTTTTGTGCATAATTTAAATATTTAACAGATCTGTACCGATACTTCTATATATACGTTATACGTCATCAGCGGAACCTTCGTGACCCGTTGAGAAAAGTTTTTTAGTTATTCACTGTGGCCGTATGACCCAGTGTTAAAAAGCAAAAAAACTTAAATGCAACAATTGGGAAGAAGTTAAACAGGTAGCAGAAAACGATCTAAGGAAAATGAAATTATGGCATGATAACCCACGTATATTTTCACCAACGGTAACGGACCAACCATCCCTATATTCTCTACAACTGCACAACTCTAATTGCAATGGAGTACCATGCAATTGTCCATACTTAGACAAAACAAAACAACTTAAATAACTAGGAGTGATAATCGATCAACACCTGGGATGGTCGAACACATTACATAAATCGTAAAATGATTAAGAGTTAATCCATAAATTCTATAGTTTAAGAGATATTCTTACAGAAAGAAATTTAATGAATGTGTACAATACCTTAGCCTGGAGGGTACTCTTCAAAATATCCTGCATAACTTACAAGTAACCTAAAACACGGTACTAAAAATAGACACAAGAAAAACTTTTCAACATTCCTGCTATATAATAGAATAAGAAAACGGCAAATACCAGAAATATACATATATTCTATAGTGCGTATTGCGTATGTATGAGCAACTAAAATGTTATGCAGCAACAAAACAAACACAACATTCAAGAGGGGTAACAGTAAACATGTGTACTCCTCTATTCAAAAAAACATTTCCAAAAAATCCTATTTTTTTTCACGGGTCTAAATTATATAATCTAATTCTGGTAGAACTAAAGCAAATAAAAAAGTACAATCCTTTTAAAAGTGAAATAAACAAAAAAATAATCAATAAACCACAACATTTTAATATATTTTAATGGTAAAACAGTAAAAGATAAACAGTAAAAGTGGAACAAAGACAGGGTATAATATCAAATGGACATTTCCACTGACAATCACTATCCCATCAGGCATATATGTTTATGTAGATATATGTAGATGTATGTGTGTATATTTGAATAATGTATGTATATATGTATACGTGAGTGAAAGTACAAGTGTGTGTGTGTGTGTATACATGTATGTATATATGTATGTTTGCATGTAGGAGTGTAAATGTATATATTTCAAATATTTCAGTAGTTCCGGTATTGCAATAAAGGATAGAGATCAACACAGATAGGTATATATCTACGGCTATCTTGCCTAGAAAGGAATATCGATACAAATTAGAATAAATAATTGTTACTATTTTCTATTATAAAATAAGATTATACAGGCGTACTTTAATAATTTTTAATATAACATATAGTATATATAGTAGTAATTATAATTTTTAAGAGAACTGTAAACTCTAAGACTAAACAATTGTAAAACTAATTTGTGAAATACACTAAACAATAAATGATAAACAGCAAACAAAAAGAAAATGAAAATTCATCTCCCACTAAAAATTGAGATTTTTTAAAATAATATAAATGGTAAAATGCTGTTTTAGGTATTTGAATATTTCATAGAAAGTTCAAAAACCTAATATGGAAAACTGAGATAGGCAAATTGTAGTTATTGATAACTACTTTTAGAATCAGTTTGGTCAGTTCAAATCATGCAACTCAATGATAAAATATTAATTAAATTTTTTATATTGCAATTATGCAAAAACGCTTAAGCTGTCACATTTGGTCGTCCGCCTATTTAAAACAGACACTATAGACTATCAATTCCTGCAAAATTTTCCAATAAAATGATGTTTAAGGGACCCTTTGTTTTTTTTTGAAAAGTAATGAAATCCATACAATATTTTCTGTGATATATGTAAAACAACAAAAATTCACTTTTTGAACACATTAACTGTTCTGCATTATTTATCATCATCATCATCAGATAAAACGGTCTTATATAGTCCTAAAATATGATTGGATTAGTTATCTCCGAACTAATGTGTAAGGATATTTATATCCGCAATGACTCAGTTTCAATTTTGAATATGGTACTTATTCCGAAAATTAAATTAGACTGGAAAATTGGTTTTGGGATGATTGATCGGTTTATTTTAACAAGATTCATCACTGCAAAGACCGAATTATCACCACATAACCAAAAGGTTATCTCATAAATACAGGAGATAATTTATTAACACTTCCAATTTTACAAGCTGTTATTAATGATGAGGATACACTTCTGACTTCTAACAGATTTGGTTTTATAAGTTCGTAATATTTGCAAGTGACTTAAATCATTTAAATGCAATTATTTCCTCACTAGCAAAAATTTGGAACCGATTGCTTATAAAGGGTGTGGACCCAAAATTTTTTTAGACTTCTAAAGAACTATATCTAATTGACGATATCCCCGTTTTTGACTATTTCAGAAAATTCGCACATGTTTTAGCAATTAATTTCGTACATAGATATCAATAAGTTTAATTGGAATATACCCGCAAAAATTTCTAAAATGTTATAAGGTTTGTTTATCCAAGAGTATTCTGCAGATTAGAAAATATTTATTGGAGTTTTGGAAATGGCCACAGTTAATAGTCTAACCTACAAGTTCAGAATGGTGTTAATACAACATACTATGACTAAAAATATGTGTATTGGCTCATTCGATCCAGAATGAAGTCTAGATCATTGTGATAAAAAATTAAATTAGCACATAAAATATTTCAAAAGTTATAAACAATTAAAGATCCTAAAAAATAGTGTTTGGTTTTTCGCTTAGGTATAGTTCGAAAACTTTCAATATTTTTGAATTTTGAAAGAAGCAATATTTTTGAATTTTTAAAGAGCAGGAAATTTACTACCAGAAAGTTCCAACTCCCGAAACTGTATCTCCATTATTTATAATTTTAATTTAACGCTGAAAATAGCTTTCCGCGCGCCATTGTTAGGTTGCGCGCACGGCTTCGAAAGGGAGTACTCCCTTAAAAAATCTTTTTAAGCTACTTATAGTGAATTGAAAAATCTAAAAAATAATGCTACAATCTAAACACATTAAAGAATTGAGTCCCTTTGAAATTTTTTATTTAAGCAAATTTTTCAATAAATTAGACAATTGTTAATTAACAAAATTTTCTCAAATTTCCTTTATCGTTCTTAAAACTTTAGTACTTTGTTTATAATGTTTTTTTTTAAGTTAGCAAAAAAAGAAAAAACACAATAATATTGTTAAAAAATTTATTATTATATTATCGTTATTATATCAACTAAATACATTTATTAACTAAAAGAAATATTTTTTTCTCCACTTGTTTATAAATACTTTATAAACAAATATATTATTTTTTATATTCAAACTTAATGGTTTTTTACAATTTTGTAGAGAACTGCAAATTATGATTTTTGAAGAAAAAAATTTTTCTTATTAATATTCGTTTTTTTATATATCTATCGTTAAAATTATTAGTTAAAAAAATTTAAATCATAATTGACTTTTCTCTCCAAAAATTAAGAAAAAAAAGTGTAATAACAAATTCATTGTTTATTAAGTTAACAATTTGTTATAAACAAATTCTCAACTTTGTTTTATTTTTTCCAGATAGTATAAAAAATTACAAAACCGACCTCGTGCAGTAAAATACCGAAAAAGAATTTATTCGATTTTTTACGAATTTTTTGAAAATATACGTCCTATAAAACAAAAGTTGCAGCAGCTGATCCATTTGTTAACTTTAAAGCTAATATAACTTATAAACTATTAGAGATACGACAATAAACATTCAGTTCATATTTGTAGACAATTAAATGATCTTTCAAATGCTCTTGTTCATACATTTTTTACAAATTGTTACGAAATTTACCTAAGCCGACCCTGGTTTCATTCCAATACATCAAACACTGAGAGGATAAAAAAATTAGGAGTTAGTTAGAGACGGCGAAGAGCTTATGTTGTATTATTATTGTGATATTCGAATCAGCTGTTGTGTATATTTGATGTAAATAAAAGTTCTAGAAAATTGTAGTGAATATTAGTTTTATTTTAATTGAACCCACGGAGTATATAACAATATTGTTAATTTGTTGTTTTGTGCATTTGTTTATAAAAATTTAAGATTTTTTGGGGTTTTCCGAACTTTTGCAGCTTCTAGCTCAGTAGTAACGCGAATTCGGTTATTGAACTTCCAGGCAATTTTGTTAAGCTATAAATTATGTTACAGTTGCAGTAGTTTACTTTTTTTTAATTTGATTTTTTATCAGCTATTACTATTTTCCACTGAATTTAGGAATTTATACTATTTTAACTAGTTACTTACTATTCTCCAGTTGTAATCCAGTTTGTAACATAAAAAATGATTTTTCCTAAATAAAACATGCATGAGTTTTATTAGACAATAAAATGATAAGAGGTTAGAGTAATATTGTTGAGTTGACTAGATATTTCAATATCCGGAAACAGTTTATTTCTTAAAATACAAAAATTTTAATCGTAAGTAAGTTAATAATAATATTAGTCAATTTATTTAATTAAGTTCGTTGTTTGTTTAGGTTTTGATCTGGAAGTTAAGGAGGCATTCTTTTTCTTTTGGTTTTTTGGTTTTTTGCTCATCATCACAGAACCAGAATACGTTATCGGATTTACTAATAATTCTTATCCAGGAATCTTTCATTTGGACGCACCCTGTATGATATTTTTGTTTGCACAGACCGCATTTTAGTGACTTGGTTGTAACTACAAATTGCATATACATCGACATCAGGAACATCTGGAAGATTATAAACCACTATATTAAAAAACTTTTTTCCTTTTTCAGTTCATTGGGTATATGAGGTTAAATGTTGAAGCAGGCAACAGCAAAATATAAATACTATCAAAACACAATAAAAAATATGCATATAGAAAATGAATGTGGAGGTGGAAAATATAATTTTCATCGAAATCATTACAACAAATAAGCTGAACGCACTAACTTAACTGACTAAAAATACTGAAATAAAAATCGGCTTATATAGCTTGCCCAGCGTCGAGATTGATAGCTTTTGCTCATTTTGAACTTTCCACAAATTGATGTTTCTATGTTCTTTGGAATGAATACTGTTTTACGTTGCTTCCGCCAGGGACGGAGTAGATAAATTTTATAACTTTGGTACTGATCGTCCCGATCAGAAAAATCCTCTCCATTGAAGGGAGCGAGTCGATCTAAATGAACCACCTTCAGTTTAGCCTTGGGGTTTCGACGGATCCGGTAGACGACGTCATTAAGCCTCTTGACCACCTCGTATGGACCATTCCAGGCGGGTGTAAGCTTTGGAGATTTATCCTTGCTCCGTTGGGGGTTGTACAGCCAGACTTTGTCTCTCTCTTAGAACCCGACTGAATTGGCCTTGAGGTCATATCGCGCCTTCATCCGGTCACTGGTGGCTAACATCTGCGTTCGGACTAATTCGTGTATTGCCAGCATGTTATGTCGGAGCTGGTTGGCATAATCGATAGCTTAGGAAGGTTCTTCGGGAGAGCCAAAGGCCAGATCGCAGGGTAATCTCAGCTCTCTTCTGAATAGTACCCGAGACCTGTACTATACTGTACAGTTGAGCGATAGTCAAACAGGAATAGGGGAATATGTTCATCCCATTCACGCTGGTTATTGCTAACGACCTTGGATAGGTGTTGTTTCAAGGTCCTGTTGAATCTGTCCACCAATTCCTCTGTTTGTAGGTGCAACGGTGTTAAAAGAACGGATTTACAAAATGTTAATGTTATCTATTGTAACTTGTTGGATATTGAAGTTAAAATTTAAAAAAGGTCACACCAAATACATCAAATATTTTTTTATAATAGCTTAAGTCTCTCGTTTTAGAATATTTCTGTAAGGTCTGGCATTAGTTGAAATCAAATTAAGATTATTATTACGATTTTGTTTTTCAGTTAGATCATCATCATCATCTTCTTCCTTCTTCTTGATCCCTGGATGTTTTCATTTCTTTTTCTCCTATTCGTATCTCAT
The DNA here is from genome assembly GCA_034190945.1 of Octodonta nipae. Taxonomy (NCBI): domain Eukaryota; kingdom Metazoa; phylum Arthropoda; class Insecta; order Coleoptera; family Chrysomelidae; genus Octodonta; species Octodonta nipae. Next base: position 57,885,364 of record CM067217.1, read on the forward strand.
CTGGCTCAGTGTTTCCATCAGATTCGGAGTCTGAATGTGACCGAAAGATTTCCGGATAATTTTTTTGTAAGCTGGTTTCTTTGCATTTTGTTGATCGACGGCCATGCCGTACTCGAATTTACCATCCACATTATCATCACAATCGTTGGTTTCATCTTCATCGTGATCATTTGTATTCTCAACAATATCTGATGCATTTGTGCACTTTTCGTATTTGCACCCTTTGAATGCTAGTGTACATTTCATCCCGGCGTTCTTGCAGCTGCAACTTTTGGAGCAACCAGACATTATGCAACTGCAGTAAACAAGTTTTAGTAATAGAAAAATAGTAATAGCTGATAAAAAATCAAATAAACAACTACAACTCTAACATAATTTATAGCTTAACAAAATTGCCTCAAAGTTCAATAACCGAATTCGCATTATTTACTGAGCTATAAGCCGCAAAAGTTCGCATCTCTAAAGTTGTGTTGCATGCACATGATGCGATATGCGTGCTGCGGGCGGAACGATACGTTAAAGCGACAGCCGCAAACTATCAAACACATAAAAGGAATTCATGTCCTTATTGGAAAATAAATTTTTGCGATTCTAGCCAAATTGTGTTGTTGCATCCTTCAGTTGGTTTGTTTTAGTCGAAGTTCTTATATGTCACATTGACGTATCGGACCGCCCGTACCGCGCATATACCGTTTACGTGGGACAAAGCCTTATAGGTTATAAGTTATATTAGCTTTGAAATTAACAAATAGATCAGCTGCTGTAACTGTTGTAGCACGTATATTTTCAAAATTTATAAAAAACGAATAATTTTTTTTCGGTATTTTACTGCACGAAGTCATTTTTGTAATTTTTAATACTTTCAGGAAAAAAATAAACAAAGTTGGGAATTTGTTCATACCAAATTGTTGGTTAACTTAATAAACAATGAATTTGTTAATATTTTTTTTTCATAATTTTTGTAGAGAAAAGTCAATTATGATTTAAAAAGAAAAAGAAAATTTCTTAACTAATAATTTGAATGATAGATATATAAAAAAACGATTGAGAACAATAAAAATTTTTCTTCAAAAATCATAATTTGCAGTTCTCTACAAAATTGGAAAAAAAATATTTTAAATATTAAAAATGGAGAAAAAATATTTTTTTAAGTTAATAAATGTATTTAGTTGACATAATAACGATAATATAATAATAAATAAGAACTTAAGTTTTTTAACAATATTATTGTTTTTTCTTTTTTTGTTAACTTACAAAAATTATGATAAACAAAGAAAAAAAATTTGTAAAACTTTTATGATACAGTCTCGTTTTGTATGTATATAATAAGGGCTCCACGAACCGAAAAAAATGTAGGGCAATTATTTAAACATTTTTTTAGTTAAGAATGATAAAGGAAGTTTGCGAAAATTTTGTTAATTAACAATTGTCTAATTTATTGAAAATTTACTTAATTAAAAAAAATAAACGGGTCTCAATTCTTTAATGTGTTTAGATTATACCATATTTTTTTAGATTTTTCAATCTATTATAAGTAGGTTAAAAAGATTTTTTTAAGGACGTATTCGCTCTCGAGGCGGAGCGCGTAACCTAACAATGGCTTGTGGAAGGCTATTTTCAGCGTTAAATTAAAATTATAAATAATAGAGATACAGTTTCGAAAGTTAGAACTTTTTTTTAGTAAATTTCCTGCTCTTTAATGACCTTTTTTTCATAATGCAAAAATATTAAAAGTTTACGAACTATAAGCGAAAAATCAAACACTATTTTTTTGTATCTTTAATTGTTTATAACTTTTGGAATCTTTTATTTGCTAATTTATTTTTTATCGCAATGATTTAGACATCATTCTGGATCGAATGAGTCAATCCACATATTTTTAGTTATAATATCTGGTATTAACACCGTTCTGAACTTGTAGGCTAGACTATAAAGACAGCGGTTAATAATGGTTAATATGATGACCTTCTAGGTTTTTCGATCTATCGATAAGCTTATAATTAGACTTAAAATCTGGAATATATTAAACGATGTTCGATAATACGCAATTACTCTATCGGTTCTACCGAACGTACCAAATAGAACATAATAGCTTAGATTTTTTTCAAAATTTGGAATATGCCGAAGTTTAACGGGAATCGAGTGTTGGCATAGTCAAGTGCGATGATCGCTGATTGGCGTAGAATTTTACAAACCGTTGGAATTATCAGCATCTGGTCCCTATGAATAAACCTAATGTAAAATGTTCCGATTAGCAGTTGAATATATAAGGTACTTGAAATATAGAGCAGAGTAGAATTGCAGTGGCATATTTATACATGGTGAGTAATACTGTTAAATTGTTTGTCTCATAAATGTTTGGATATACAATGTTGTTGAAATAAAGGTAGATTAGAACTACAGTTATATAGGGTGGATCAAAAAATCTTAGAGAACAAAATTATATTGTATGGCCCATAGGCAGCTGCTTATACAATGTAGTTGACATAAGAGAAGAGTAGAATTGTAGTTATACAGGGTGAGTAAAAAATCTTTTAAAGAAATGTTACATTGCGTGGTCTATATGTAGTTGCCTATACAGGGTGGTTGAAATATAAGGTGATTTGGAATAAAATTGGTTCAAAAAATGTTTTATTGGGTAGATGATTGAAACATAGGGTGGAGTAGAATTATAATTGTACAGGGTTTATAAAAAAATGATAGATTTTTTTCATATAGGTTAGAATATGAGCAGTGGCATGTATGTAATACTGAAATATAAAAGTGAGTAAAATCATAGTTATATAGTGTGATTCAATTTTAGAAAAAGTTGCCTATTAAGAGTGGTGTAAATATATAGTGGAGAGAAATTACAATTTACACTGTAGTTAAAAGAATGCGGAAAATTTGTGAAATACGATAGTAGCCCATAAGCAGTTGCATAGATAGGATACTTGAAATATAGGGTGGAATAAGGTTATAATTAAAATTTAAAAAAGTTATGTTGAGTGGCAGTTGCATATAAGCGGTGGTTGACATATTTTGTATAAAAAAAATGGGTTATCAATTATCAGCAGTATATACAAGGTAGTTGCAATATAGAGTGAAATTGAGTTATAGTTATGCAAGGGGTTTCAAAAAAATGTTGAATAAAACATAAGTAGTTGCAGTCTGAGTGAAATATCTTGTGGATTGGTGGATTTTTAGTTATACCGGGAGCTACAAAAATGTTTATTGGGTGGCCCATAGGATGGAGTGGAATTATAGTTATACAGAGTAACTCAAATATAGTTAGAAAAAAATTGTTACATAACATAAGCAGTTGCACATTTAAAATACTTGAAATATGGGGCCATGAAAAATTATAGTTATACAGTACGATTGTTTGAAAATGTCGCATATTTGCGATTTGGGATCAAAAATTATCAGAAATATTAATAATACATATTGCGTATCCCATAAGCAGTTGAATAGATGGGATAACTGAAATATAGGGAGGCGTAGAGTTATAGTTTAGTGTTTAAAAAATATATTTGTGAGACCAATTAAGCAGCAGGATATACATAATGGTGGCAAAATAGGGTGAAGTAGAGTTACAGTTATACAAGGTGGTTCAAAAAAATGTTAAATAAAGTGTTGTGTAGGATGTCCCATAAGCACTTGCAGCTTAGATGCAATGTATTGGGGGATTGGTGGATTTATAGTTATGTAGGGTGGTTCAAACGAAATGAAACAACATTACAGTGTTTCCCTGTAAATAGTGATCACATGCTATTAAGAGCAATTGACCTACGTAAACTGAAACACGATGCATGGGAATATTAAAAGTACTAAACAAACAATTGAGTTAGAAGAAGTGGGATTCAAACAACATACTGAAATAAATTTACAAACGCAATGAAGCAAGCTGGAGGAAAAGTTAAAGTAATAAAAAAAAGAAAACAGAGTCAACATACTAAAAACCAGAATAGGGTAAATAAAAACAAATGGCGAAGGAAACTTCAGAGTTCTTAAAAAAATATCCATAAAACTAATACATATGAAATTTAATTTTCTCTTAGTTTTAACTTAGTACCTTACTTCTGAAGAATAGGCCGTAATGTAATGCTTGAGCAGAGGCACAACGATATGTTGAGCAATCTCCTTCTTCATAGCACTTTTAAGAGAAACTGCATCCCTAATGCCAAAAACATGGTACTGGAAAACATGCTGATGTAAATTAAGAGTACGGGGAAGACATTGTTAGAAGATAAGGAAAATCCGAAAATTAGTATTAGAAGACTGGATGCAATGTACACGAATATTAAAAAATATGCTATAGAATTTATTTTCCACTGGAATAACCTATTTACTTTTCATTTTGGAAAATTTCAGACATTGGCAGAACGAGATTTTCCTGCTCGTGTTAAATTTTCTAACTGGTTGGGAAACCAAAGAAACTTTCTTTTTCTTATACTTTTTATCTTGTGATCAAAGTATTTTCACGAAGAACGAAAATTTTAATAGCCACAATGCTCATCATCATGCCTTAAAAGAGACGAGTTATCAAGACAGGAATTGTTGGAAATAAAAATTACTTACATTTGTTCGTTTTACAAATTTAGCAAAGATTGTTCAGTTTTTTACTTCGTTAAAGAAAATAAACAAGATTTTTTCTCTAAGGGTACTTGTGAGGCATTCCATAAAAAGCACCATTTTAATCTAAGATACTCACATGTTCTTGATTTATAAATTAAAAATACCAAAAACTTGTCCGGTTAAGGGTATAAATATGACTGGTAATCTGAATTTTCCATCACTCACGTGATGACGATAGCAGATCCTAAGCTATTGAAACGTGTGAGATAAATCATTTCAAGACTATGGAAGTCCAAGGAAACTTCGGGGAACGAGTTACATTGTCTACCAGCTTCAGACTAACATTGGAGACCCGGTACGGACTCGGAATCAATGGAAAATTCAGAAGATACGAGAAGACCATCAAGAAGATTATCAGAGAAGAGGACCACATCAAGTTCCTAAGCTACGCCAGAGACCTAAAGACCATACCAAATGGTCGTCAATCCCAGGGAAACAAGCAGAGAAGATACTTTATAAAGCCAGCCACGCACTAGTGAAATCCGAAATCAACCATCATCGTTGGAAGAAATCCCAAATGAAGGACGCGGAAGAAAGGTTTCAAGAAATCAGAAGATACATACACGAGGAGGACCACATGCCGATTTTTGCTTCGATCCAAAAACACTGTGACAACATATGACGAATCAGCAAAAGGTGCACATTGAGAAACTCAATTAACTTACCAGGAAGCAGTTGCCGAAGGATACAACCAACAAGAAAACAGTGGTGAACCTGTCATCCAGAACTCTCACCGGAGTTGAGGAAACAGTGCTCTCTAAGGGCCTAAACTGCGATGTAGGTGCCAAAAAGATTCCAGTACTAGACATCATCAGTTCAGTGGAGCAAAGAGATACTGCAACTCGAGATATTTCGATGGAAAGTCAGAACCCTAGTTGAGAAAACACGACACAACAAATAAAACATCAACGAATCCGAAAGGAGGATCATAAAAACACTTAAAGATGACAAATTCATTATCATTCTACAAGCTGACAAAGGAAATGCCACAATCCTGGTGGATAGAACGGAATATAAAAGAAAAATTGACGACGTAGCACTGAGAACGATTACAAGCTCACGCAACTCACCAACAGCAGAGTTATCAAATCAATCATCCAACCTTTGGAGGGCAAAACATCATCGCGTGTCAAGGATTCCAAGCACTTTGTCCAAATAATCGAATCCATGGAGCTTGGGCCAGAACATCGCTTAGTAAGTTTCGACGTTGAAAACCTTTTCACGAACGTACCATTAGACGAATTTCTGGATATAGTGAGAAAGAAACTTACCGAGGACGAAACCCTGATGGAGAGGACGGACCTGGTAATAGATTCAATCATGGGCTTACTACAATGTTGCCTCAAGAACTGCTACTTTCAGGAAAAGGACCAGTTAGGACTAGTTCTTCATGCAAGAAGATGGATTGCCTATGGGCTCCCCGTTATCGCCAACCATTGCCAACATCTACATGGAATGGTTCGAAGAAGGGTTTCGAGAAGCAACCAAAACTCTGGTTAAGGTATGTCGACGACACCTTCATTATTTGGGGAGCGAGAACTACAGGCATTTCTGGAGCATCTAAATCGATCACAACCATCCATCAGATTCATCATGGGGAGTGAAGAGAGTGATGTGAAGTGCCAAAGGACTAGGACCGGAATCGAAACCACAGTATACAGGAAGTCTACACATACCAGGTTATACTTACACTACAACTCTAACCATCCATCAACAACTAAAACTGGCATCATCAAAACATTAGTCCATAGAGCCAAAAATATTTGCATCACACTAAAGCCCTCAAAGAAGAAAAAATGAATTTAGAGGAGACCTTTTGATGAACGGATATCCGGAAACCATAATTAACAAGGCATTTGAACAACTGGAGAAACCACCTAAACAGGTAGAGGAAACCACGATAGCTACCCTATTACTCCCATACACCAAGGGCTTGTCGGAAAAACTTAGACGTATTGGACAAGAATATGGTATCAAAATGGTTTTCAAGAGCAACAACATCTTGAGGAGCAAGATTACAAAAACATAGCCGGATAATCCTGCAGTACCAAAAAACTGTATATAAGCGACTAAACGACCACTGGACACCAGGGTTAAGGAGCACCGCATAGCTCCTCAAAGGAGAGAGATAACAAAGTCTGGATTAGCTAATCACGCATGAACCGAACACCACAACATCAACTGGGACCAGGCAAGGGTAATTCACAAGGAGCACTGATATAAAAGAAAATTCATCGAGATGGTATACATAGTCTCTAATGAGAATATAATCAGCGAGCTCAGCGTCCAAATTAAAAACGTTTGGAGACCTCTTCTTGAGCCACTACCGCTGCGCATCGCCGACCACCAATCGCCAGGTGCGGCTAGGCTGATTTGACGAGAACGGGGATTAAGCGACCCAATGAGCATGACCGGTTAAGGGTATAAATACGATAGCAGATCCAAAGCTATTCAAACGTTGTGAGATCAATCATTTCAAGACGATGGAAGTCCAAGGAAACTTCGAGTAATGGCTAAGGTTACAAAAAATATATATTTTCAAATCAAAATATTCTTGCTGTAATAATTAACATATGATCTAACTTTGGTTCTTCTAGATAACAAGTTATCTGAGAAATTTTATAACAACCATTTTCGAATGGTCCCTTAGTTACAGTTATTTTTTTTGTAGTGCGTTACAGTTTTCAAACTATTTCTTTTATGTGATTGTTTTTGAGAGTGGCGTTATAAGTCGTTTTAATAATATAAGTACTTCGCGACGTGACAATAGCATGCACCTTCAAAAGCCGGACATTCTTCTTATGCCTATTGTTAGGTCGATATACTCTCCTACCCAAAAATTAGCCAGGTAGCTAGCCAAAACTCTTCAACCCATCGCCGAGAAAGCATCTTCTCTCCTTTTCTTTCTTAAATACATTACGTTCTTATAGAATTTCAGAAAATGATATTCTGGTTAGTTTCGATGCCGTATCTCTAGTCACTAAAGACCCTATTCAAGAAACACTAAATATTCTAGAAGCCAAACACATGATGAGTGCACTGCCAACAGCCAGTCTGGAACGGTCCTGCACGTCCACCATCGGTAGATCTATCACCGGGCGACTTTATCATCATGTGACATCCCCTGCCAACCCAGCTACAAGTATAAATTCAAAAAGCGGTTCGAATTCACACTCTGTTCATCTATCTAGAGACACTTGGGGAGTAGGCAGATTGAGACCCCCGACTGCGATCTAGACTTTGAAACTCATTTAATATTTAACAGTATTCTACAGAGCTTTGGGAAGTAGGTTCATCAAGATTGCACTAAACCTTGTTGGACTTCTTCTCGATTGTGCGTCTCCTTTACGCCACGTTTTGAAAGGTTCTTATTCAGTTTATCGTCCAGTTTGTCGGCAATTCTGTTGAAAATTTCGTTGCTAGTCTCCTCCATGGCCAAATCCATACTTATATGGTGATTTTAAAATCCACTTAATCTTACTTTCCAACGCCAACTCCGTGAGTTTAAAACAATTAAATTAACCAAATATAATCATTTGTATTTACATTTAAGTAATCACAATAAGTGTCACTACAATTTTTTTTATAACTTACGCATCGATCAGTTGTTCTGCTAGATCGCTAGTTGCTCAACCGTTTTCTTGCTTTACGTCAAACATTTTATATGACTGCTATCCTCTCGAATCTTCCAGTTACGATCCTGGCCTGCTACGTAGATATATAATTTCGTTTGGCTCGAACATGATGGAGATTTGCAGTACCATTGAAGGGAAAACTTCGTAACGAGGGCCCACATTTACACATATGAAAATAGATGAGCAAGAGAATGAATTGGATAACTTGAGATTTCATTTGTTTCAACACCGACACCGACACCAGCCACTACCTTGATCTTGAAATACTCATACAATTCAGTTCACTGTGTAAGAAAACAGAGACCAGGTAAAATATATTATGAGTTTATTCTTTTATAGAATATCATTAATATATGGTAAATAAACTAATATAACATTCAATTAATATAGGAAACCTGTAAAAATTTAATTTCTAATAAAAACTCCAATTCTCTCTTTGCAATATATTGCTACACACTGGTTCGAGCTTGAAATGCCCATCCAATTCAGTTCTCTGTGTAAGAAACAGGGACCAGGTAATATATTAAGAGTCTATTCTTTCATAGAAAATCAATAATATATAGAAAATGAACTAATATACAATACCTGCACAAAATTTGCTGTTCGTTCTAATAAAAACTCCAATTTTCTCTTTGCAGTAAATTAGAGACTTGACATAGGAAATAAACCAATTTAACATCCAAGTAATATAGAATACCTGCACAAAATTTGCTTTTCGTTCCAATAAACACTCCAGTTCTCTGTGATAAGTCTCATATGTCATAAATTAAAAATAATTCCACACAAAAAGGCAAGTTGGCATTAAACTTTCATATTATCAACGAATATAAACACATAGAAGGATTAACATTAAACAAAACATGTCCTGTGTTTGCATCGTGTTATTATCGTAATAAAGAAACTACTCAATAGAGGGACCGGTGTATTGTATACAGCCGGAGCTTTTAAATTTACCAAAGACAAGTAGTCTAGAGTCTAGGGCTTCAAATCAAAGTTCCCGGGTTCGAAACCGAGAACAATTATACTTTTTTTAAATATGCCCTTATTAATTAATTTGATATACTATCTTCAACTGACATAAAATGAGGTAAAACTCATTTTAATATAGAATATGAACTTCAAAAAAATAAAATTGTTGCTACCGTTGAATATATAAATATATAATTTATTGTTTTGTATGAAGTTGTGTTTGTAATGATTTTATCTAAGAACAAAACGAATTTCTCTTTGACATCTTGTCTTTAAACGTATTCATATAAACAAAACTATTTACAAACACTTACTCAATATATAAACTTATATTTCTCTGCAGATATATTTAATTTAATAATTAAATTAGGATTAATACTTGGATCGTAACAAAATAGTGACAATTATTTTAATTTCTTGATATTTATATCCATTACTAAGAGTGACACAAATAAAGAAAAATAGAGACAGTGGGATAACGAGAAAAGGGAAGTATAATTCGTAAGATGCTTTCGCTTCCATCGTTCAGTCTGAAATGACTGCCGCTCTTTTTTTTACTTTTACTCGTACGTTCGTAATGAGGGAAATGATGGACAACAGACGAGCAATTGGCATACTACCTTAAAGATGCAAAGACAACTGGACATCAACATCGTAAGAATGCTGAACTGGAAATAATATGCCAATAATTTAAACTGCAATCACAAGAATATATTTCAAGAAATAGCTAGCAGATCGTTATATTCTGTCAATATTCCAATTTAATTAAACCCATTAAAAATATGGTCTCAATCAGAAGCTTCAATCACTTGTATAAAATTTGGTTTTGACATAGGTGGCTTAAATTTCTCAAGAAATTTAGTAGTAGATAAATTCAATTATAATCTCACTTAGTTGTATTTTTCCCTATAAATTCAAATTATCAAATCACCAATTTAAATAGTTACCAATGTACCATTATTGAATGCTTTTCAAAAATAATAATCAATAACCCGAAGACTTAACATTTTTTGCACGTTATGAGTTTATGAACTTTATACACGGATAAAATTATAAATATCACTTGTGATAAATCTATATCCTGATTGATAAAGTCCAATCTTATTACCTGCAGAATTAAAAATTCATAAAATTTCCTTATGAAAATTAGTATCTTCGTAGAAATCATAGTTTGTAATTAGTCTTTCAGATTCACAATTAGATATTCTGTTTAGATTTATTCATTATGTATTCTTTTAAACAGAAGAAAGCCGTTATATGCAATCCTTTATTAAATGGTGAATACTTCAGCTATTTCGCATTTAACATAAAAGTCTTGATGAAAAAAGTTATTTTGTGTAGTTTAATGATTTCTATTATGAAACAAACATTGTATAGTGAAAATAATGGTAATTATTGATTTCGAATATGAAAGCATTATCATTTTATTTCTATTTACATTTGTCTTGGTAAATTGCTTTGATTTCTATATTATAAAATTCTCCATTAAGAGCAGCTCTCGACTAATATTTGTATCACATATAAAAGGTTTATTTTTATTTTTTACAAGAAATGCCACCTGAGTAAGCCGGTTTTCAATATTATATGTAGGGTTTCTAATCTATTTATTCTTCAAAAATTATACTGACCAGCGGTCGCCCAGTGGTGTAAAATCGACCAAAATCATTGTTAAAAATTTGAAGTTAATATACCTATCCGAATTTGCTTATTTCTAATTTTTTTTCTACTATTAACATTTTTCTGTGTACTTATACAAAATAGTTCATTACCATTATAATTCAGTAAATAATTATTTTGCAATGGGTAGTGACTTCAGTTTTGTTGTCTTACGGTTCCAGTTAAGATACATGTACGACGCTAAGGCATATTCAATAAGCAAAATCAAGTAATGTTCTGTTCTGAAAAAAAAGAATACAAAAATTTTCATACTATCGTATTATTATTGAATAAACTAGACATACAAATGCACGTCGAGAGTTCAAAATATCAATAAAAATAATGAATTTATAAAATTCCTTAATTTCAATTTCTTGAAAATATATAAAATAATGTTCCTTTGTTCAGCAATTATGGAATCGATAGTTCCAATAACCATTATTAACAAAAAAATTTAAGGGTTTGTTTCAATTCTTATAAATTAATAACAATAAAAACCGTTAATTACCAATTAAAAACGTTAAGGAAATCGGTTGACAAACAGAAGAAAATGGTACCGAACTCTTTTGCATTTGCATATTTATATACCCATCTTTAAAATGTCAATAGGTATGTTCATTTTAGGTAAAAGTCATTCCCTGTATTAACATGCAGGAATTGGGCCATGTAATGCAAAATAAAATATCTATAAGATAAAATATAAGGACAGAAAATAATATCTGACTGAAATGTTATTTACCAAAAAATATTAGAACATGTATTATTAGTTATCAGTATAAACGTTTTCAAATACATTTAAAAATGTAAACAGTATATCAAATGATAAATTAATATTAAATTAATATTTTTAAACTTCTATAAAGCTGCAGTATAAATAATTACTGCAATATATGTTAAGATTCAGTGGAATATCATGATCTAATTAAAATTAAACACAAAAAGTTAGTGACGACTTTTTTGTATTACATCAAAAATGAATATAAATGCAATCCACCTGCTCTTAATTGATGTTAAATAATTTCTTTATTTGTTGACAATTTTTGTAAGTGTATTGAAATTTAAATTTTAATTATAATACATTGACAATTTTTAACCTAAGTGTTAAAATGTTATGGAACGTCAAATTGAAATCAAATTCCCTTCAACGACGATGGCCGTGAACATTAGAACTATTGCCATGATGTGGAGATCTAACTATTTATCTTACATCTCACTAATTGTATTAATGTCATAGGCTTTGTAATCTTAGTTAAATCAGGGGCGGATCCCGACACATGCTTTGGGGGAGGCCATTTTATGCTTCAGGGGGGGTGGCGCTTCTGTACTGAATTTACGTAAAAAAAAATTTGTCCCAGATTTCTTTGGTTATTACATTAAACATAGTTGATCTGAGGTTTAAATGTATAGAAGCCACCTTCTTCTAGGCTCTTGGAGATAGGGTTGCCTCATTTTAATATTAAATTTACTAACTTTGAGGCTGTAGGTGGGGGCGATCGCCGCCATCGCATCCCCCTGGATCTTCCCATGAGTTAAATTGTATGAAACTCTTAGCCTCTAGAATAGAAACAATATAAATTAGAAGTGTACTGTTAAAATAATAAAATATGAAAAACATTGATTAGTTGTCACACAATATAAAATTCTAATTTTAGTTGATAAATCATATTTAGAAAGAAAAGAAAGTTTCAAACTTGCGAGACTCAATAAATAGTCATTATCACATAATATAAATTTTTGTGGGTGAGATCTCAATAGCATGATAATGTAGAATAACTTTCGTAACCGATCAAAATTTATTAGTTTTTCGTTTAAGTGAGCATGAATAAATCTTAGGATTTTCTCTCCAAGCAGTCTGGCGGCACTTTTTTGGCATTGAGAGTGTGGGCGTAAATTATGATTTTTTTATTTTATTTTATTTAATATAATATTATAAATAAATTTAAGCATTCTGCACTGAAGGTCGTCAATAGCTACTAAACAAAGCAAAAATAAAGAAAATCGGTCGAGGGACAGAGGAGAAAATTGTACCGTACCGTTTTGTCTTTGCTTAGTTATATTTAGATATAAAGTAATTTTTCAATGAAAAGTTTAATATTATGTGTTACTATGTAACTGTAAATAATAAAAGTGGGTTATCCTTGCTCGATGGCCATTTTCATTACTTTCCTCATGCCAGAAATTTTGATGGATATAACCGAAGATAGAATCAAATAAACGCATTTACGAATAATTTCATTTAGTAAAGTAGGTAGGTACTAAAATGCGGATAATGTGATTTTGCGAGGCTACCTAAACAATATCCATCCAAATGCAAAAGCTGGACAAAAGTAATTTCCTTGAACTAATTTTTGGCGAAAAAAATGTAACCTCACGATAACTTCAGAACTAAGAGTACCTGTTAATACCCCATGAATAAGAACTGGTATTCAGTAGTGTAGTGTAATTCACAAATTAATTATCATACAAGTTCCAGAAAATGTTCACATATAATTAAATGTAAATAAAATATAAAACAATAAAAAGAGTATAAAGTATTAATAAAAAACAGATTATTCGTAGAATATACAATTGTTATACCAGGTTGAAAACCTAATTTAAAACTGCAGTGATCGTCTTCAATCCCTCAACAATGTTATTCTACTCTTTACAGATTTTATTATCTTAATATTAATCACATCACCAACCAAAAATGTGGATATTATACAACACTTTTAAGCATATACGGTTTTTATTCACAACGAGAATGTACTTTGAAATTTCCCCTGATTCAGCCATGATTATATTACGGTTAATGGAAAGTGTAACATTGCTCAAAATAATAGTACTTTCTTATAAATAATTGAGTGAAAATCAGACGTACCTACATATATAAAGTGATTAATGTTCACTTATAGCTAAATGATTTATGGTATTAACGATTACAATTTTACAACCATGTTCCTCAGTCAGTTGTGCTTCGTGGATTCCTAGAAGGCGTTCGACTCCGTCAAATATACAGAGCTAATACAGTTGCTACAAAGTAATAATTATAGACCAGAACATACATGAAACAGCATCTGTGAAAGAAAATAAAATTACCTGTATTATCCTACCTTCTGTTCAACCTCTACGCTGACGCAATTTTTGAAACAGCCTGGAGACATCCACATGATAGAATTAAGATGGACAGGGTGTTAAAACCGCTATGCCGATGACAGTCATAATAATCGATAGCCAGGAGGCAACTACTACCGACTGATTAACTAACGACTGGTTCTAAAAATTAACACAGACAAAATGATTACAATGGCAGTTAGAGGAACACAATAAGTATCAAGGTGAAGAGCCTAAAATTAACGATACTGTACCATTTTGTGAAAAGCTTCATTTTCTCTGTGATGCTTTATGAAGTGGAGTGGACAATAAAAACCAATGTTATGAACCGGAATGAGCTTTTCGAGATGTGGGTGATCAGGAGAATCGTTAAGATTCCATGGACAGATTGTATAACCAATACTGAGGTGTCAAATCCGATGGGTAGAGAAAGAGAACTGCTGCAAATATTGAAGCGAAGAAAGACAACCTACCTGAGTCATATACGCATGAATTCCTGATACGAATTGAAAAATTGAACAAAAAAGAGGCATCGTCGGGAAGAAATATTCCCGGCTTAAAAACATTAGATACTGGACAAACCCTGACAGCCATGCCATTTTCAGAGACGCACAAGATCTAAACGGGTATACTAGAATTATAGCCACCAGTCATTAAATAAATAAGGCATCGCAAGAAGAAGTTCTTCAGTGCAGGTGAATTCATTTAAATATTTTTAGCTTTTTTTAAATCATAATTTCAATTGCCTGCCTACATAATGAAATCTTTCGTTTTTGAAAAATGAAGTTAATATTTTATACTCACACAAAGAAATTATACTTTAAACATTCGTCTCTGTTCTAAACGGGAAACGCTTTAATTTAATTAAAAATTGATATTTGCATTATAAAGAAAAATACAGTGGAGAGTATAACCGCCGACCACATATGGTGGAAGTAATTTAGTGACTATGTGTAAAACAACATTATAAATAAAGAACGGAGGAACGAATGTACTTGATTGGGGGTGAAGTAATGGGTGAATAGTCACGTAAACCCTTAAAACATAAAATGCACTTTTTACTCGAGGCCAGACGCGGCCTGAATTTCCATCCAATGGTTCACTGTCGGGCGCATTTTCAAGGTCAGCGGCCGAACGATATGATCGGTTCCATTTTTCTGAGTTATTTCACGCTGTTGAGTGGCCACACTGGTAGAAAAGAACGAGGTAGAGCTGGATTTCAAGCACGTGAAAAACTGCTGGTGTGGCCTACAATGTTAGAACTCGAAAAAAACGTAGAAAACGCGGCGTGAAATCCCGCCAGTCTGGCCTTAGCCTAAAGTACGCAACAGGAAACTCGTGCGGATGTCAGTTCGGTTAGCCTATTTCACTTCCCCTGAAACAAAAAAGTTTATTAGTGATTGATTAATTTTTTACCTCTAGATACTCTAAAAGTGCAAAAAACGAATCAATCAATAATAATGGAATGAATTATCTCTCTGTTGCTCACAATAGACCAGATATAGTTTTGGTAGATAAAGTCTCCCGGAAAACAACTTTAATTGACATAGCAATTCCCAACAACAATAATATACATATCAAGCAGGCTGAGCAAATAAACAAATATAGAGATTTGGAATTTCAAATAAAGACTCAGTGGAACATGAACAACACACGAACTGTACCAATTATTATGTCAACAACAGGACTAGTCCCAAAACATCTATTAAACAATTTAAAACGAACATCTTTACAAACAAATGCAAAAAGCCGTCTTGTTAGGGACAGCCCGGACGGTCAGGAAATTCATGGGAAACTGCCGCCACGACTCCAACCACGGGCCTGAAAACCTGGCAAGGGCTCCCACAGAGCTAAACCCCTTTGATATCTAGGATATCTGGGGTTTAGTGAATTTTAGAGGGAGTGTGATGCCATACATTGTATGGTCAAGTCGGATGGAATGAATTACAATCAGGAATTAATTTGGTAGATATATTTCCTTTTAATTTCCACTAAGAATATTTTAATTTGAAATTTTTACACATCCTTAGAATTGACATTGAGAACGGGGTCTCACATAGACACTAAAAAGTTTTGAATTTTTGCAATTACATTCTTTTCAACAAATTAGTTCCCATTGTTGCATCATTGCTTTGAAGGGTTCGAATTTCCATCATGTGGTTTCAAATTTAGGAATCGCGGGGTAACAGCAGTTACAACGAGCATGAAACTCGATTTTGTGGGAGTTTGCAGCGGTTCTTTTTTCCTGAAACTTTTATATGTCTTCATTCAGTTTCTTTTCAAATCTATTTTGATAGTATGTGGAGTTAATAAAAAAATTCTATACAACTATCCAAGGTTTGATAGCATCGAGTATACTTTTAAGTATTTGTTTATTTGATGCTTAATTATACTTGGACTAGCAAATATAAGGTTTCTTTAAAAATATATTTTTATTTAAAACTGGTATTATATCTATTTGAGGTGCATTTTTTTCAGATTCATAACTTTATCGAAGATTATTCTCTGGAGCGAACAATTTTCATTTGTTTTGGGTTCTATCCAGAAAAGACTACAACGTTTTGGACATGGCGCAAACTGCGGCTGATGGTATGTGTAGCTGCTGTGTCTCTACATGAAGTTCAGATACTCATGCATATGCTGTATGCAAATTTCGCAACGGCGAGAATTTCTGTTCTGTGGGTTACAGAAATTGCCTTCATAATGAAGCTGGTAACGTTTGTATACCATGGTAATATTATTTTGCAAATGGAGGATTTGCTAATCGGACCACTTTTGTCGAAATACCCTAAAGATTATAGTTTCGTACGCAGAGAAATGCAGTTGACAAAAATGTTCTCGAAAATAGATTTGTGCAATGTGTCACTATTTATAACATTTTTAACTTTCTATGAGCCAAATATGTGGCCAAATGGGGAGCGACACCTGCCGAGTGAAGCTCATGTTCCATGCAGTTTAAATAATGATTATTGCTATTACGGATTCTACGGTTTTCATACAATAATTAGTTATATTACTGGACTCTTGAATGCTGGAATGGATTGCATATTTTGTAAACTGATAACTATTTGTAGTTGTCTATTTAAAGTTTTGTATTTAAACCTGAATAGCATCAATTATAAAAATTCGAAGACATCTCGAAAACGCTTGAAAGAAAATATTTTTAGACATATAGAAACAGTTCAGTAAGTATATTTAGTTTAGAGTGTGGTAATTATATACCGTTGCTTGTTTTATACTGTCAGACATTAATTTAGAAGTAATTTCTAAATGATTGTTAAAGAAGTGCTTGAAAATTCTGGCCGATTTTCTACCCTCAGTTCTTGTTTTAACAGATATTAATTTCAAATTTGCAAATGGTCTAAATTATAATAGGGGCGATTTTGAAAATTTGTCTGGATTATTGATTGTTTATCACTGTATATGTTATTTATGCTTGATATAGAATACGTAAGACCCTGAGAAAACCGTAACGCGCGGTGAAAAAGGAAGAAAACTGTGAAGACATATCTATTTCTGTTTAAATTCGCTTCTGATTGGTGTTCGATTGCTTGTAGCACTATAAAGAAACATTTACGTCTTTTCGGTTTCATTTCTCTCTAAGCCAGCGTTAAAATTCCAATTCCAACACCCATATTCCACGTACTCTTACAACAAAATTTCTTGGGAATTGGATTGTATATTTCAACTACTTCAAACGATATAGGGTTTATTCAGAGCCCGTTTTCAATAGCAATAAAAAAATTAGCACTGGGGAATTAAAGAAATTTAAAAATATGAACAAATGACAATTACAGTCTTCACAGTTTGACACAATATGAGAGAATTTGATATAGAGAATAGAATAAAAATTCTAAAGATCATGAGAAATAACAAATCTTAGTTCAAATTGGAAGAATTTAACAGGGATCACCAATTTTTGACTTTTGGAGATGTCGTTTCTTTATATAATTTTTGTGTTCATTTCTAAATGATATTTTTTGAATCTTGGGTTGTGTTAAATGGTTTCGTTTTTCACCTAATTCATTTTACTGTATTTTTTTTGTTTTTTATTTTATTTTAATCAAGGCCGTAGCCAGCAAAAAAAAGATCGATAGATTGATTAAGACTGTAATAATTATTTAATATTCATGAATTTCCAGCATTTAAAAAATCTATAAAATGAAGATAATATTTTTATGGAAAATTTGTTAATTCATTAAAATTGGATCTTCAATCCGAAATTTCGGGAAGGAACCTCCGAACTTCCTACCCCGCTGGCTTTGGTTTTAATATTAAATCTGTGGGCAGTGACAATTTTTGTGTATTTTCGATCATCTGGGACTGATGTTTCCACTATTGTGGACAACTAGAAATAAATTCTTCAACCCGATAAACTGCCACTGTCAAATTTATTTGACAAACACATTAAAAAAATGTATTCATGCATACATCCAATATACTTAAAAAACAATTAATGGTGTATTTTCGGTTAAAATGATGTTGCCAGATTTAACCGATCTTACGACTAACTGTTGCTTCTGTTTGCTAAATGTGAAGGGTTACAACTATAAGTAAGGAAGAATCACAGAAGTTGAGGACGATGAACAAAATGCGGGAGATTATACTCAATATGAACTTAGTATGCCGAGACTTAGAACTTTCGAAAGAGAACCCTCATTAAGAATTTTTTTCTCAAAAATGGATAATCTAGCTTATTGTAATAAAGGTCAAGTTAAAATTGTATATGTAGCTAATGTTTGGCGCTTTTTCTGGTATTTTGAAAATAGAGTGTGAAAGCAATCTTGCCACAAAGTGAAAATGTATGTATAAACTCCCTTGCCATATGCTTATTCTGTCATTTTAGATTGTGATTACCAGCCACACAACAAAAACTCTTGTTTTAATTTAATGAAATCTAGACCACCCCTGGTTATTTGGGGCGCTAATTCTGAATCCGAGGTCGGATGGTCTTTGTCAGGTGGAGCCTAAAGTCATTTCAGGGTCGAATTATGAGAGATGTTGCTACAAAAATCTGAGAAGAGGTCATATTAAGTTTTTGTGCTCGCTGTATAGACAACATACATTCGAATTTACGTCAGATTTTCTGGCAAAATCAAGACAAAGCGACCTTTCTACAGAAATCGAATAATTTGACCTTAAGTTGGCCTTGAACGCGTCCTTGTGCAGACAAAGTGTCCGTGGATTCAGATTCTCCCAAATAACCATGAGTCAAGTTCAGTTGGTGGAAACATTTATAAATGCAAGAGTGTAAGTTGACCCTGAAGCGACCTTGAACGCGACCTGTTACAGACTCAGGGTAAGACATGGTAGTATTAAGTTACCTTGATTGAGGGAAAAAAATATATGAGGAGCTTTTATCATCAATTTGAAGTAAGAAAAATATTTAAGCATTATGGGCATGAGCTTTATGACCAGATCTCAAGATATGTTCATGTATTCTAGAGCAACAATACATATCTGCTATTGTTTTCATGCTTTTTATGTGAATGTAACAATCAGTAGCAAGGTGGGTCTAGCAAAGCAATTTGAAAAGCAATCACTCACGAAAATAATGCCCTGTACATATATTTTGCAAATATTAACTTACCCTTCGGCTGCTTAAAAAAGTTCAGATAAGACAGTTAGTAAAATATTAAGAATTGGAGAACATATGATTAATACAGAGAACATAGCTTGGCAAAGTTATAGAGCAGTGACAAATTGATTTTGTTGGTTGTCTTATGAATTTAAAACTCCACTTTCTCAATTCTTACATTGATTTATCCAGAGTGAAAAGAAGATGAAAAACTACATAAAGATCTGAGTGTCTTGAAAAGAATTGAAGAGGAGCCAAGTAACCCGAAGATTATTTACTAAACGTTTGCGTCATCAGGCCTATTAACGCGAACCCGATTTACTGTATCAATAAAATAAAAACCTATAGTTATGAACTTAGTGAGGGTGAAAGATTAAAGACATTTAATAAGGAACTTAGAGAAATTACTTTCTTTCTGGACTTGAGTTAGATTTACGCAATTATTTCTGAAAACTGATATTGAGAAACGCTTATGTATTATTTCACCACATTTTTTTCATGAATTCTCTCAATTTGATCTTTAATAGACCTCGGATTTGTGATCAGCAACTTGCTTTTATTTCTTTTTAGATTTGCCTGGGCGGTTTTACAGTTTTCTCCAGATGTTTCTTAAGAATCCGCACAATTTGGCCTTCAAATGAAATTAGATCAAACGTTCAGAGACCCTTGTTAAGTGAATCAACTGTTGAACTGTGTAATCCATTGACTCAGTTTTTTTTAGGATAACGTTAATGTAAGGTTAATATTTGTTTAGATATTTTTTTTGAGTGTAAATAGTCTTGTCCTCTTTTTGGAGATCTTCAAACTTGACTGCTGCTTGAGCCTTTTGCTATTATATCTATTTAAGGAGTGATTTGGTCTTTTTATAACGATATGTTTGATCTGAATATAGTTTTGTTGATTTTCACATATTTTTTGTATTGAAATTGTATCCTATTCTGGTGATTTTTGGTACGCATATCTTTATATTGTGAGCTGGCCTTTTTATTAATTTCCTTATATTCTTTTGGTGTTGTTAGTTTACTGTTTATTTGTACGAAATTAAGAAATAGGTTTTTTGTAGAAACTTAGAGAGTCGGCGATAAAAAACATATTACGTATTCAAATTATAATTAAGCTGTAGCTTAAATGAAAAATGAAGAGTGGTGATTACATAAGTCAACAACTTACTATTGATTTCAAATGTAAATCTGTTAAATGGTAAAAAAGATTATACTGTTTATTCTACAACCAGCGTTTCGTAATTTAATATGTATTGCTTCTACAAAATCCAATGTTTTCAGGTTGACAAAAAGTTTTGATTTGATTTTCAACAAAATTGCATTTTTTCAATGTATGGGTAGCGTCTTTTCAATATGTTTAACGCTACTTCAATTAAATAGGGTAAGTAATAACTGGATTTGTTGAACCGAATTAATATAAATTATTGTTCTGCCAAAATGTCATTTACTTCATATATTTAATTTACACACATTTTAAATTATTTGTTGTTGATACGTCGTACTCGTTGTTCAAGGCTTTTCAAAATCTCTTTAAAACATTGTTCACATATTTTGCAGTTTTTCTGATGGCACTGTTATTACTAAACTAAACATAGATTGGTTTTTTTTGTTCAGGTTGTTATTTACTCAAAATCAGACCATATGGTTTTGTTTTCTTATTGGTGAAGACATCATCGTTAGTGATTTTATTTAGAAATTCTAAATCTTCAGTAACTCCCGTTGGTTATGGTAGATAACGATTTAGGATTTGTAGTTCTGCTTCCTTAACTAACGGGCGATCGTTCCAGCTCCCAAAACAACCATTAACCTCCAATTATAATCAGATGATGAGACTGATTAAATAGGTTTTTGCAGAGTTATTAGAATATACACGGTGGTCCAAAAGTATGGAAACCCCCGAATAACTATTCAGGGATGCATTTTTACGAATAATGTTAAATACAAACGATTTAGCATTTCCCCTGGCTATCTATGGGTGACCCTGACGTCGACATTGTTCATTTACTTGAATGTCATATCAAGGTCAAATGATTTTTTTTGAAGTGAGTACTCCCCATGTTCTATTCCAGATTCGGAAAGGGACGAAATTGTTACGTCTAAAATGACCTTGACTGTGAACTTAGTTCATTTTTTGTATTCATTTCTATTCATTGAGTAAATGCATAATTTCTTAAAATGTTTATTCATACATTAGTGATCGTCTTATTGTCCAATTTTTGTCCTACTAATCATCGCTTAAATTATCCAATTATCATTATTAAAATATTCCATTAAATATTCTCAAAGTTCCTACAATACAGGTTCAAATGAATACCTAAACTGAAAAAAATCACAGCAGTAGATTGCATTAACATAAAGAGCTGACTGAACTTGGATCGGCCTGTCCTGTGTTTTGGGTGCGGCATTGATTACAGAAGTAACGCATTAAAGTCGAAACGGAACGTAATAAGTTTGTTCATGGAGATCAGTTGCCAATAAATCCAACGGTTTGATAATTTTCTGTCAATCGAGTGTTCGCACAGTCAACCATCCTATCGCTGATTCGCGGAGAAGTTTTCAAACTGTTTGAATTATTTGCCGCTGGTCATTCGGAATCACAAACCCTTCAATAATTTTACTTTCTATCATGACGTTATAATTATATCGACTTACAGAATACGGCTGCTGGAAGGACCGCCAGTTGTTAAGAAAGCATAACTGCCAACCTTAGATTGTTACCAATTATCACCATTGCAAATTACCAAACACGGGACCTAAACAAATTTGTAATCGGACGTGTGTATTAAGTTAAACCAAAACTTGTTATGAACAGGTTCAGGATTCATCAAACATAGTTAGCGAGACCTGAGAATAGGGGTTATCGAATGTACAAAAAAAAAGTTGCTAGATATTCAGAAATACTTGACAATTCGAAAATATTCATGTCCATTAAATTTATAAATTCTTCAAAAGTAGGGAACGTTCTATGTATATTTTTCAAAAGTATTTACGACATGCTTCTATTTTACGATGCATTTTATTTCATTTTCTATAGTTACACTAAATAACTTTTGATTGGTACAGACTGAACAATTTTTATTGGCAGCTAGGTAATTGTTGTAGCTATTTTATATGATATAAGGTAAATGTTTACATTAATTACCCTTATGTCAAATAAAATTTCAAAATAATTTTGTTTTATATTACTACTAATACTTATTTAACTTCCCAATGCACGTGTAATATTCATAAGTGAAAAAATACCTGTAGCATGTCAAACATTATAAAAAAATCCTACAAAAATTTCCGAATAATTTTTAGAAGACAACACCAACGATTCTTGAAATTAAATCCTAATTTTTAGGAAAATCGATGGTGCTTGGACAAATTACCCAGGAAAATGGTCATTGGCTGGACTATATGTGCAATAGTTTTTGACTTTTATATAATTCCATGCCTTTTCCTCAAACTTTATTGTAAATACATTTTCTGTTTGAAATCTAATTGAAATGTGCTGGCATTATAAATGTAATACAAAGATGTGATATGAGATTATACTTTAC
This sequence comes from Octodonta nipae, assembly GCA_034190945.1. Lineage (NCBI taxonomy): Eukaryota > Metazoa > Arthropoda > Insecta > Coleoptera > Chrysomelidae > Octodonta > Octodonta nipae. The sequence continues at coordinate 57,908,456 of CM067217.1, forward strand.
TTTCAGGTCACAGTTGGATCCTTGATATTTTTTCAAATTGCCACCTATTTATTGTGTATGTTTATGCAAGTTTCAATATTTTGTTATTTTGGGAACAACATTATAGAGAAGGTACAACATTTAAAATTCTAGGAAATTATTATTTGTATACATATGTTTTATAATGTCTCTCACACATTCGTATATGCACACATACAGAAACACAGAATGTCTTTTACTATCTCTATATAACGAGGGTTGGTTGTCTCCCCGGAACATCGAAGATATTGAAATGGTTTCGAATATCATTAAGAAGATGTTACAAAATCATTCAAAATTCCAAATAATGCTTCTATTCATAACAATATGAAAAATATGTAGTAGTTTTTATACCTATGATAAAAAATAGGGTACCAAACTTCTGCTGTTTATAGAACTCATTTAAATAAGCCAAAAATGCCGTATTAATATGTGCCCTCAAACGCAACGCACCCTTAGGAAGTTATATGCCCTTAAAAGGGCACAAACAAAATTGTTTTTTTAGTTTTATTGACAAAACGGTCGAAAATAAATAGAGGTCTTACATAAGTTTGTACGTTAAATAACATGTGCTATTCCGTTTTTCGACATGCAAATCATAAGCTACCTATTTAGGTTGTAGGAGGGGGTTTTCGGTTTGTATTTTTTTATTTCCATTTTTTTTACAATTTTCTCTACATATTTATAAAATCTTAACAATTTTATGTAAAAAATATGATGTTTGTCCAAATCGATTTTTCCAATGGTTTGCGAGTAAATTGAGTTTGAAAATTAATGTGCTCTTTAAGTTAAGGCCATACATTATAAAAATCTGTTAACCATGGCAAATAAAAGACTAACGTTGCCAACGCTTAACAATTTAAATTATTGACAGTTTACCAACTGTGGAAATGAATAGGTGAACGGCGAGGTTGCTTGGTCCCTGGGAAATGGCAGTTGTTCATTACAAAAGACAGACTTTGGTAGTAGTAGTAGTAGGTATAGTGAAAGATTAGACATCCACGCCATGAAAATAAGAATCTTTATATTGTCGACAAAAAATCGGCGATTTTGCTTACTGTGCGTCGTTCGACGTGAATTACAGTTTTTTAAATATACTGCCATCGATTAAAACCCATTACAGTGAGATAGATAGTAGCCGCTGGTATCGTTATTGCAAATAATTGGCGCATTTGATATGCCCTAGAATGGGAAAATTATCGCCAGTTTTTAGAAAACTTCTGTCAAATACGCTCGTAAAGTATCTATGACACGAGACCTTTGCGCTATCTCGACTTTTATTTTCGGAAATCAGGTTGTGTCAAAGTGGTAATTAAGTTAGCCGTGTATTAGAATAAAGATTAGTTATTCCATAAAATGGAAAGAAAGACATCGTATCGAAAGTGCGGTGTAGTTGACTGTGAAAATACATAAAAAAACCCAAAATTACAATTAAACCACTTTCATGAATTTCAATATCCCTTAGAGATGAAGAAAAAACGAATTGCGCCAGTTCGACCTCATGGGAAAATAAATTTGATTTCCACGTTGTTAGTCATTATTGAATGCATAACATTATTGTTCTATTAACAAAAATGAGATTTTTTTAATTACAGTAGTGGCGCAATCCATCTCAACCAGAAACAAATTCAATGATTTGCAGTGTTCATATTGTTTGGGAAAAAGTAAACAATGCTCATAACAAAAGTTACAATACAACTATATTTTCTGCAATATGTATATAAAAAGCAAAATCTTCATGCTGGTTGTGGGCTGAAAGATTACGATTACCTACGACAAGAAAAAAATTGCATCTTCAGGAGTCGATGAAGCTCCAATTGAGGTTAACAACAGAAAGTAAATATATATATATATATATATATATATATATATAAAAAAAAAAACAAAATAACTTTATTCATTATAAATAATTTATTGGTAGATTTTAAGTTGGAGCAAGGATAATAAAGCAACAGCAGATGCAAATATTCATGTTAATTCACAAAGAAATGAGAATTGATTATATATTATTTATAGCTTTTGTAATAACTAATAATAAAGAAGCGCTCATAAAAAAAATAATGAAAATAGAACGTGTTATTTATTTAAGAGTATAAATATCGATATATTGCAGGTAAGATAGTTGAATTGGAAACTTTGTTTTGTTTCTACATTGTTTGATTTTTCTGCTCCAACGAAATGAGCACAGCAAATCCTTGAATATATTCCTGGTTGCCATGGCTTTTCATCCCTCTTCTAAGTAAAAAGTTACTTTTTTTCTTTATTCCTAAAAAAATATTATTAATTAAAAATTAAAAATTATGTTAACCTTGAATTACAATTTATTTTAACAAAGAAAAGTATTTACATGATTAACTTTTCTGATTACAAGAGTTATTGAATCTTATTTTTGTTAACAGAACAACAATTGTGATTAATTTTATGTATTTAGTAATGACTAAAAACTTGGAAATTTAATTTAATTGCCCTTGACGACGAACTGCTGTAATCCATTTTTTCTTCCTCTCTTATTCCTATGGAAATCCAGGAAAACAGTAGAACTATAATTTTTGATTTTTCTTTGATGTATTTTCAAAATCAACTACAGGGTACTTTCGGTTTGATGTTTGTCTTTCCATTTTATGGAATAACTAAATTTTAATCTATAACACAGCAAACATAAAATACGGCCTTGACAGAGCCAGGCGCAAATGCCTATTGTCAAAGATACTTTACTAGCCTATATTGCAGGAACACAGTCAGTGTATTTATGAATGCCTAGACCAATTGCATGCGCAGAACAAGTACACGTCTCTGCTAATGCAAGTCAAAAACAAATATATATAGAAGAAGATTTGAAGTTTTTATTCGAGTTTGCGACAGGGAATTTGAATACCTTTTATTTTTTTTAAATAATATACAATATACATACGGATAAACTTATAATATTAGTCTGGATTTCTCCCTGTCTCACATCACAGCAATTTTCTACTGGATGGAAAAGGTTGAGATTTGATATCAGTATATGGTTTGGTGACGCGATGAGTACATATCGTAAATGAAGAAATTTTGATTTTATTGGTACTTACGGAGGAAAAACTAAAAAAATCGACCGTTCGCCTCCTTATCTCCGAAACCGTAAGAAGTAAGAAGTAAAATTGTGAAAAAAATTAGAGATATAGGGCGTCACCTGAATTTTACCGGAAAAATGAGGAGAAACCCTACTATAAATTTTTGGGGGGACTTTACTGAATTAAATGAAAAATATAAAATTAAAATTGTTTCTAACACCTCATGTAATATATCAAATGAATGGGCTCAATATGGCCAAAATAAATATATTTTTTTCATATTTTTGAAATAAATTATTTTAAAAATATTAACAAAAATATAAAAAAATTTACCCATTCCCCCTACCCTATCGCCGAAACTATAGCCGTAAAATTTCGAAAAAAAAAGGGATATAGGACCTCACCTGAACTTTACTGAACAAATAAGAAGAAACCCCTAATATTAACTTTAGGGCAGTATCAAATGGAAAACATAAAATTAAAATTATTTCTAAGGCATCATGTAATAAATCCCTGATATTAGTTTTGGGGGCCCAATTATAGAGTTAAACTGAAAATAAATAAAAAAAAATTTAACGCATCATGAAATACATTAAATGAAAGGGCTCATTATGAGGAAAACAAATATATATTTTTCATATTTTTAAAATTAATTGTTTACAAGATTATTAACAAAAAGATATAAAAAATTCCCATATTCCGCTGTATTTTCGAAACCATACTACCTAAAATTTAGAAAATAAGTAGGGGTACTGGGGCTCACTTGAAATTTATATGAAAAATTAGTAGAAAACCCCAATATTACTTTTGGGGACAAATTGTACAATTAAATGGAAAATAAAAATTCAATTTTCAAATGTATCAGATAAAAGGCTCATTATGTGAATCATTTATTTATAAGAAATTAACAAAAATATTAAAGATCGACTTAATCCCCACTTTAGAAACTACACTATCTAAAATTTTGAAAAATATATTTTATTTGTATTTTTAAATAATTTGTCTAACAGATTTAGTAATTTATTATTTGAAACTTGACCAACTTTCCCCTTTATCCTTCAATCTACAGAGCCCTAAATATCAGACAGTAGATTATAAAAGGCTTCCCTAAAATTTTATTAGTAAAATAAAACTCTATTGTTAATTTTGGGGGCCAAATTAGAAAATTAAATACATATTTTTATGAAAATCAAGTGAATTATGAAGCAGAAAGTCTATCAATGGAACATAAAGGTGTATATTTTTTATAAATTTAAAACGCTTTCTTTAAAAGATATTAGGGTAAATATAAGAAAATGCACTCATTCCCTGCTTGTCTGAAACTGGAATATTAGAATCTTGAAGGAGCTACGGAACCCTTAGTATGCGAGTCCAACTCGCACTTGACCAAATTATTCAAATTTCGAATTAATTGTATAATTTCACAATCAACTTCTTTTATTGTAGAAAACAGAGAAACAGCAAATATTAGTCATAAAATAATAATATCATCAATTGATAAAAACGTTTTTTCATAGGTATAAGAATTATTAGTTCCGATTCAAAGGTAAAAATGGATTCTTTAAAATACAAAATTAGGAAGCTGTGGCACTTGAAATTTTTTTGATAAGTCGTTTTTCTCAGAATCCATAAAAGTGACAAATAAACTAACACTAACACTAATTACTTCCTGAGATTCTTACAGAAAACATTGCAAACTTTGATGTAGGGGGTGACACTTCTTTACTTAACTAGGTAAACAATTTCTAGACTTTGTGGTCACTTCCAGAAAATTCTGTATATTTGAAATGTTAAAAACGTTTCAGTGTCTACGTCAGACCCCGTTCTTAACGGAGATAAAATCACGAAATAAAAAAATTGCCCAATGGCTATTAAGAAACTGTACAATTTTAATCTTAAATTGTAGAGATATTTATTTGTAGAGAAGTCTTATGTTTTTTTTTCAAGGTATGCTTACAACATTTGATTATAAAATCTATTTCTTGCAGTTTTAACACAATCATTTTTATCGTCCTAATTTATTGTGTTATTATCAAAACTTCTACATTAAAGTAAAATAATTGCAAATTTCAGAGTGATCGAGTTACAAATGCTTGCTTTTTGACTAACTGGTACGAGTCTGATATGGAGACACAAAAGCTACTGTTGATGTTAATGCAAGGAACTCAAAAACCATTTATAATAACAGCTGGTGGATTTTTTCCACTTTCCTTAAGCACCCTAGTTTCTGTAAGTAAATTGAAAAATAATCGGAATTCCTTTCTCATGTTTTTTGCAGATACTGAAATCATCATACTCATTCTGGAGACTTTTTGCTGCAGTTTATAAGTAATTACAGAAAACCGCATAGACGACAACATTTTGCTTGTTTTAGTTATAATTAGTGCTCAATAAAACAATACTTGATGAACGAGTAGTATTTTATTTTTACAGATACCATCATTACCATTTATTCGTAAAGTAGCGGATATATTAATTAAAAGTTACAATGAAAAACGCACAATTTCATGATAAAAGATATATTATGACCGTTATAATAAGATATAGGTTAAATATGTCGACAGCATTTAACGTTTAAATTCAAATAAATTATCTGTGCCACACAGTTCATTTTCTTTAAGGAAACCCAAAGACATTAAATACATCCAAATTATAGTCATATATCAAGACCTTATTATCATCATAAGCAACGGATACGAAAAATATCTTGAACCATTCTCCAAAACGCGGTAACTGCTACCATACGATTGCTTACTATATATCAATAGTACACTCGATACCTCATAACGTAACCATATTGTGATAAAATATCCACCATACCACCAACAATGGAAATATGACAGTACGGATAAATTAGTCACACAGGAGAATTATTCCAAACAAAAATAATAACCAAACGGTATAAATATGACAATGAAAAAATCAAACAAATGTAAGAATTCACTCAATAGAATAATATATGGCCCTATCGAAAAATTCGTTAGCAGAACCATATATGAACTAATGGTAAAAATTATTTGCAAAATGGTGAAACCCTAAAATGTTACAATTGCTTCATTACAATTTTACTACCAAATGGAGATCTAACTCACCTTCCAAAAAGGAGTTATAAATTCCAACCCATCAGTTCACTTTTGAATACATAAACGATGAAAGGAAAAAAGCCTCCTTATTTTTCTGTTACTATACTATCTTACCAAACAGCTCGACGTGCTCATTCTACCACGGGCGCATTAAGGAGTATACAATTCTCTCGACTCGTTGCTAACCTGAAAATTTTCTCCCCTCTTGTATATCAGAAAACGATAGCATTTCTGTTTTTTTTAATGTTTAAGATCACAGAATAACATGTTCTAAACAAATAAATCACATTCACTGAAGAATAAGAACTTAGGCCTTTTTATCTTTATCTGATAGTTATCTGAATGAAAATAAATCGTTATTAAATTAACTATTTGATCTTAATGACGACCATAAAGTATGAAATGTTTTGCTGTATTGTTAGTTTTAGTTTAAAGACCTTTTAGAGATGTGTATATAAACACCGTTATCATGAATTTACGAACTACAAATAGGCTAAGAGAGATTCACATCGAAGTTTTGTTATTTAGTGGATAGAAGTAATTTCTTTGGCATCGCTGGTCTGTAGACAATAGGTTACAGGGTACTCAGGAGCTACGAGCACAAAATTGGTTCAGTGAACCCACAAAGAACAGCTCCAGTCATAAAACTTTCACACATATGTCAAGATATACATATAATTCTTTGAACGAGTTAAGTTATTTCTTGTTTAAAATTAGTTTTTAAAAAATTTCAAAAACTTTATTTTCCAAAAAACAACAAACAAAATTACGTGAACATCGAACAATGGTTAAGCTTAGAATGATCTCAAATACAATCTTTCGCATAAAGAATACAAAAGGCGTCAGCGTTTATTTCAACGTGACGCAAACATTATTAATAAGCAATAAACAATTTAATTCATATAACTCCTCCCTCGTTAGGCTGGAACAACACCGATAAGGGGTTGGGCCGGTTGGGGTGGTCTCCTGTTTGATTAGCTTCAGGACGTTGCAGCTTTTTCCTCCAGTATGCCAGCCATGAAATGGATAAAATTAGGCAAATTAGGCCAAATGAAATAAAAATTGTATTCCAAAATGAAGAGTGACGTTTGGTCCAATTTTGGTTTTCTTCATATATTGTTTGCTGTTTCAAGAGTTTAATTAATTAATAGTGTGAAGCTGGATTGGTTTGATGTGGTCATCTTTGGATAGCAATGTGGACTGAATTTCCGGTAATACTAGTGGTTCCCCATGAAAAATTTTGTTAAAGTTCGAAAATGTTATATTATTAATTATGGTACTGCAGTTTTCGGGAATCGTTATCAGGCTTGGCTTCTTGATAAGAATCACGGCTTTGGTTTGACAGGATTGGGACATCTTTATTGCTTCTTTTTCGGGGATAACCAATATATGTTTATTATTGATTTCCTCTATTATGGGTTTGGTCAGTATGGCGCTGGTTGCATGACAATTTGGATGATCTGCTCTCATCATTGGTAATATACAGGTGTCTTCTTTTAGTTCTATATGCTTGTGGCAGAAAAATATGCTGTCTAGCTCTGGACATAAGGCATTCTCGAATTGATAATGGTTTGTGCCGAGTATAAGATAGGGATGGTCAGGGATGATAATTGAATAATTATAAGGTAGTGGTAACAGGTGATTGGTTTGAAAAATATCCCTTGACAATATCGGTATATGAATGGCAAATATTATTTTACTTTCCATAAAATTAACTTGTAAACCGGCAAGTTCATAATAATAAAGAGGGTTATTAAATTTATGAATCTCGTTCTGATGATATATCGTTTCCAAATTAGAAATTAATTTAGTGAGTTCTGCTAAGGGTATTACGGAATTATGTAGAACACCAAGATGAGCAAATATTATAGCATTTTCTAAATTGTCTATGAAATTGATCAAATTTTGACAATTCAAAATTATTTGATCAATTGTGTTTAAAAGTGACAATAATTATAAACTATCTTTATATCTCTGTAGACATTTTGGGTTAGTGTTTCCAAATTATTTTTTATTATATTCTGGTTTTAATTAAGTTTGTAAATTGTATCATTATAGTGATCAATTAATTTATTATTAAGGGATGCTCTTAAATTTAGTTCAGTATTAAATGAATTTTGATTTTGTTTCAAAAGTTCGATTTCATTATCATATCTTTCTTGATCATCTGAATCAAGAGTTCCGAATAACCATTTGCTAGCTTTACCTATAACGTTTACTAATCCACGTTTTTGTCTGTTTTTGACAACTAAGTTTCCTAATTTATTTTTTGTTAAATCTAACATATATTCAGCGTGATTAAGTAAGTTTGTTAGCAAAGCACTAGAATTATCTATAGAAATAGTTTTTAATATTAATTTAGTTTTATTATAAAAATACTCAATATTAGCAAATTGCGAGTTTGGTTTCTATGTAATGATAAAAAGTATGTTTTGTTTCTACTATTTTACTATTTCCTAAATTAAGAGGTAAAAGTAAGGATTTTATTTCTTGGATAGTTATATCAGTGGGCGTTGTCCATTTCGAGTAAATTAGCAGTATTAGAAGGACCGGGATCTTCATAATTACGTTGAGGATTCTGGAATTGTTTAGAATTAGTCTTTCTAATTTTTGATTTGTGTACCATTTTATTTTTTGAAGTTTTTACTTTCAAACCTAGGTCGTCTTTCACAGTTTCTTTGACATACCTGGGTTTTGCTTTATTTCGTAAAGCTTCTCTATTCTGTACAAATATATTTTGATTTTCTCTAAGTTCAATTGGATCTTCTCGGGATTCATTACGTTCATTGATAATGTTAGTTTTAACTTTTAAGTTTCGGTCATGAATGTGTTTGTATAGATGATTGAGTCGATCTTTTCTATAACTCACATAATTATTTAAGATATTTTCGTCAGTTAGGTCGAATGGGTCTAAGGCTTTAGTGTTGCCTAATAAGATATCATACGGTCTATGTTTTGTCACACTGTGTATAGAAGAGTTATAGCCAATAACTGCCAACTGACCTAATTGTTTGGTAGAACTATTTTGATTTTCTAGTCTAAGAACTCTGATATTTTCAAGGAGACTAGAATGGAACCTTTCTACGGGGCTATTGTTATTAGAATTGCGTGGTGTGGTGTAATGAAGATTTATTTTATGAAGTTTGCAAAAATCGGAAAATACTTGAGATATAAATTCCGTTCCATTATCACATGTAATCCCAACAGGAACGCTAAAATGTGAAATGAAGGTAGACAATGCGTCTACGACTGTTATTGCGGAGAGATTGGGTTCTAATATGTAAGCCTGTACATATTTTGAAAATGCATCAAAGATTGTTAGAAATTTTCTTTTGAAGAATTTGAAAAACATCGACGTGTATAGATTCGAAGGGTTTCTCAGGAGTAAGGGTTAAATTGTATTTAATTTTCGGGGGATGTCGGTCATATTTAGCTTTAAGGCATGTTTCGCAAGAATTTATATAATCGGATATAGAGTTTTTCATATTTATCCAATAATATTTATTTTTGAGGGCATCGAGGGTTTCGTTAATGCCGCGGTGACAAGTTTTTGTTTCATGATGGTGTTTGACTATTTCGTTCTGTCTATTGATATCTTCAATATCAGGAAGAAATTTATTAGAATAGGTCAATTGATAAGAGTTACTTTTAAAAGTTTGTTGTAATGTAGTCAGTAGAATTGGGAAAAGGTCAATGGTCGTTTCTTTAATATATAAACAGTAAAGTTTTTTCGGATCTACAAAATTTTTGAAAAATTGAATTATCTCTTGTTCATAGTTAGCAGTTAAGTTTACAGCTATGCGTGTTTTAGTTATAAATGGTTTACTCGTAACTGTATGGTAAATTTTTGTTTTGCCTTGTATGAAAATTATTTGGTTGTTGTAGCAATTATGTATGTATAGTTTTCGTTATCCTGTTGCGGGATTATTTCGTTAACGTTGCTAGAGTTGTCAATGAAAGTTTCGTTTTCCATAGGTGTTAATTGCGGTTTTCCATATAGCGTCGGGTTCTAAGTTATGTTTCTCTTTTTTGTTGTAACACTTATTATTTCCATTCATTTGATAATAAATATTAGGAAACACGTTTTCTAGATAGGAAGACTTAAAGCCGTCTTTTTGTTTAACTTTGGATCTATAGGCATAAATTGGCTTGGTAAAAAATATTGGAATTCTTTTATTGTTGGTATTATTCGTTTTCATTTTTTTGAAATAGGTTTTTGCATTAGTTGAACTTTCAGGAAAATATGATTTTTTAATTTTTAGTTCAGGTAAAATAATGGCTTTGTCAGTATTTTGATTTATGGGAATATTTAATGCCACGATTTCCGGAATTATCCGGATTTATCGGAAATATTATGTTTTGAAGTGTCAAGTTCGTAAAAAATGGGTATTCTACAAGAATTGTTATATAAAACATTTCTAAAAAAGTCCAGCTTAAGTTTCAGATTCTTAATGTCATTTAATCCTATTACGCCGTCGAAATGACTATGAAATTTGAATAACGCAAATGTAATTTTATAAGATGTGTTAAATTGCTTGAATGCATCTAACTTTGTTTTAAAAAACGACTGTTTTTCACCAACAGCTGTCTTTATTCGTGTCATTGAATGAAATATTTTATGGCGAAAATACTTTTTTGCTATGTCAGGAGTTAAGATCGAGTTCGTACTGCCGGTATCTATTAATAATTTTATAGGCGGGTTTTTGATTTGAATAAATGGGAGATTATTGGAATTAAAATCGGAATAATTTTCTATTAAGTCGTCCCCTTGTTTAGGCTGGTTTGACGAAAATTTTGGTTTATATTAGGCTCAGTGAAAGTTTGAATTTCCGATATATTTGTTGGGTCTTCGAAAAGATATTCAGACATTTCATAAGTTGGACTTCCTTTGTAATAAATAGGTTGATTGTCAATAAATTGTTCTTCATAATTAGAGTCATTTTGAAGATCGGGTTTAGAGTTTTCAGTGGGAGCTATCTGAAAAAGTTCCTCCGAATAGAAATTTCTCGGTCCTGAGGGTTTAAATAAATTTTCCTCATTTCTGAATTGTTGCTGGGGATTATTATTTGAAAGTTGACTGGTAATTGACATTGGTATTGGCTTATTTTGAGGTGTTTTCCCAGTGGGTGCAAAAACATTTCGGGGTTTTCCGAAAACTTGATTATGTGTTGGATAATGTCGCTGGATTTGTCTCGGTTGAACTACAATAGGTTGACTTGGAAATTTAGGTGGATTCTGCTTTGAATCCCAGAAATTTTGTGGACGCTGGAGATTATTATTAAATTGATTGGAATTTTGTTGGCGATATTGAGGGGTTGGTATTTTTTGAGACGAAGATATATTTTGAACATTGTTAGGAGAAAAATTTGGACGATACATATTAGGTAATTGTTTTTGTTGCACCGCTGGTGGAGGGTTTTTGAAACCATGTAAAGAATAATTAAAATTTTCTTCTTCCAAGATATAATTAATTGCTGTTTCAATAGTATCTGGATTTTTAAGTCTTATTATAGTTTGTAAAGTTCCTGAAAGATTTCTAATAAAAGTTCTGAGTGTCATTTGATCATATTGTTTTAAATAAACTAATTTAGTTTCACTATTCATTTCGGTATTAGGTAAACTAGCGATTCTTTGTACCAAATGGCTGCGTAGTACTTGAAGACGTTTACCAAAATCAATACTCGATTCGCCCTTATTTGGACGAGCCATGAATAAATTTTGCTCTAAACAATCTAGACTACGTCTATCTCCGAAACATTGTTCCAAAGCATTTTTTATTAATTCCCAAGATGTCAGTTCGCTTCTACAGCAATCCAAAGCATTTGCATATCCAATTAGTTTAGATTGAATAACTTTAATTAAATATTGCTGAAATGTTTGGTCTGCAATTGTTTTGTAGACATCTATTAAAAAGTCACAATTAGAAATAAACTGATTAAGACAGGTTGAGTTCCCATCAAATGGTGTTATCATATCTACGTAAAGTTTTAGCATTTGTGTATTAATTTGCACATTTTCTTGAGGTGTGGTGGTTCTAGTAGCCATTTCCTCGTTTATAGCTAAGTTGTTATTAATGCTATTAATCAATTGGTCTATCTCTGGATCAAGACTCATAAATTCAGACAAGTTTGAAATGTTAAAATATTTTCTATATCTAAAAACTACTTTCCTAAATAGACAAATAGACTCGAATAATAAAATCTTTCTTTATGTAATTGTTATTTCAATTATAAAATCATCAAATATAAATTCAATTGTAAATTTATCAAAATATTAATCTTCAATAAAACAAAAGTTCTTAAAACTAAGTTTTCCCAATCAAGGAAATTTTTCCCAACCAAGGAAATTTTTCCCAACCAAGGAAATTAGGTGAAAAGGAAATAGAAAAACTCGGTTACACTAACCTTCAGAGCTCTTTTCCTTCTCGTGATCCTGAAGCTATTGTTTTCTCGTTCACTGGTCCGTTTGGCGTCTAAGAGTCAAAACCCACATACTCGGAAGCTTGGAAAAATCAGCCCAATGCTGTGGCTTTCTCCTGAACCAGTACTACGCCAATACTACTGAGACTGCGCCAGTTAAGTTATTTCTTGTTTAAAATTAGTTTTTAAAAAATTTCAAAAACTTTATTTTCCAAAAAACAACAAACAAAATTACGTGAACATCGAACAATGGTTAAGCTTAGAATGATCTCAAATACAATCTTTCGCATAAAGAATACAAAAGGCGTCAGCGTTTATTTCAACGTGACGCAAACATTATTAATAAGCAATAAACAATTTAATTCATATAACTAACGCGACAACATTGTGATGCCATCTAATTGTTTGGCGTATTCTTGTTTTTATATTGTAATGTTTTTATTTTCACACAAGGGTTCTGTTCAGTTCTTGGATTTATTTAAAAACAGAGACCAAGTCACTCTAATTTATTTCCACTACTTTATCACAATTTATATTCACAGAAACTATTTACATTTTATCTTAACTTACAATATGACGGTCGAAAACGGAATGAATCCCATAGCCAGCTGTCCGTATTTATATATTTTTCTTGGAATTATTCTGGCAAGTCAACGAACTATCGGGAAACTACTTTCGTGTTCTGGAAGCTTTAAGGGAATTCCCAGTAACGGCAGCGGTCGGCCTGTTGAGAGACGAAACATTTCGGATTCCCAGAAGTATCGGAATAATGTCCCTTCCACGAATTGGTTGATGGCCGATTGCACAAGCTGTCGGATGAATTCTCGTAATAATATCGTCTAAGTTTGCTGGTCACTTATAATTTACGATTTAAATATCTCCAGATAAAGACATGATTTAAACTGAGCGATCTGTTCGGAGGATTATATAAAGAAATTGTGAAAATCAATTATTGTAAATATTAAATTTTCTGTCAAATTCTTAACGGCGCCCAAGATTTAATTTACATTGAAAAATTTCTATTTGTAATGCGTACGATAATTTTTCATCAATATTTCTTTATGTATTATATTTGGCTGCTACGAGCATTTTTTCACAGTATATTTATTCCTAAACCACTGAACGAAAATAGTTCAAATTTGGCATAAGTACATATTATGGTGAACCTACCAGAAATACAGCGTAAATAAGCGAATCCTGATCTGACAAAAATCGATTATCCTTTCCTCATCTAAGAAACAAGGTTTGCAAGAAAAATAAAGCAAAAATCATAATATTAATTTGGGTGTTAAATTGTATATTTAAATGAAAAATAAAAAAGGAAAATTTTGTCAAGCGTACTTACTTATTATAGTATTTCTATCAAATGAAATGGGTCGTTTTGAGGAACACAAATGTACTTTTCTCGGTTTTTTAAAGTATATAATGGAAATATTAAAAAACGATACTTCATCCTCTCCTCCGTTATCTAATAAATTCTGTTCTAAAATTTTACAAAAATTAGGATTATAGATTAGGGGAAAATCTTCATATTAATTTAGGGGGACAAATTATAAGATTAACAGAAAGATAAATTATCTATATATGTAGAGCACATCATGTAATACATCAAATGAAGGGTCTTGTAATGAAAGAAGCAAGTATATATTTTTTGTGTTTTTTAAATAATTTGTGTAAATGTTATTAAGAACAATATACATAATTTGACCAATTTTCTCCTTTATCTCCGACATTACTGAGCTTAAAGTAAAAAAATGCGGAATGTAGGGCCCCACTCAAAGTTTTCAAGACAAGTAAAGAGAAAGTTCTAATATTAATTTTGCGGAGTTAATATCTCATATCTGTTGTTTAATTTTAAATGAACTAAAACGTGAAATGTCAAAAATCTCAACATCAAAATGAATAACTCCATTTTGATTTCAAACAAACATTTCAAAAAAACATCTAAAAAAGTGTAGGATCTATAAAAAAGTTAATTGACCAAAATATTCACGTTAAATACATGTCTTAATATGCCAACATATCCGAAATCAGAAAATGTAAATAATATCGAAAATAATAAAACTTCCCAGAAAATCATAAGGCGCAAAAGTACCAGAGCCATCAAAATTCTTAACACAAGAAAAAATTTAAAAATATTAACAATACCAATAATGAATAAAAAATTACACAAACAGTTAAAAAAATATGTATTATCCATTTACTATATCAACAACTGTCAAAAATCTGAAAAACGTGAAAAATGCTTGTCTGCAACTTAAAGAAAAGCAATGTGTTTCTAGAGCCCGTCATATGTAAGAAGCTACTATATAAATTTTGTTTTCACAGCTAATCTGTGTTTTAGGTAGATAACAATGTGTAAAACAAAACGGAATCTTTATAAGAATTAATTGTTTAGCTTGAACAATATAAAATTTTTAACATTATATGTATTGGCAGAATGAAATTTTGAGACTCTTCATATATTGTGAGAGAAGCAAATCAATATAAATAACTGAACCTATATACTTGTGTTACAGGCAACCACCATTACCACATAATTATCAAATTAGGCTTCATAATTATTTACATATTTGTGCAGTTTTAAAAGGTTAACCTTGCTCTAGTGATGATATCACTGTTTTTAAGCATACGAGTGTATAACATTTTCGATTAGTTTTGTCAAAAGTTTAACCGTTCTTTTTTTGTATAGAGATTTTCTTAGCATAACTTGGTTACAGCTTGTCACTAACTGTGTGACAAGAATAAATATTACTTATGATTTTAGCATGTTTACGAATTATTTTCTTTTAAATACAATTTTCCAAATTCCAAATTTCAAATTTTCGTACCTATCTCAGAAAACAATTATTGACTGCAGATACAGTTTTATCATGGGGGTGGAGTGGATGATAAACGATGCATTCCTGGTTGCTTTTGATATTAAAAGACGAGCGCTAGGGGGATATATATACCCCCTATATCCCCCTTTGTACCTAAGCCACTGATTAAGATTACATTTTGTAAATTGATATGTACTGGTTTTTTGATAGAGGTAATGACAAAAAGTGGACAAAATTTAAAAAAATGTGTTGACAACAAAAAAGTGTATGCTTGATAATTAACAAATTCTCGACAATAACCACTTATGCAGTTAGGTATTTTCCCACAAGAGCTACGAGAAATAATTGCATATATACTGTTTTTAGGTAGCTATACACAAAGTAATAATTACAGATATTATCAGGTGTTTATTATGTATAATTTCAATTAACGGCTTATTCAGCAACTATCAGTTCAGAAATTTATCATAAATTTGAATACGAAGGGATCGAAGACGAGTTTGTAAACGCCGATTCTGGAGCGAATGTAGAGAAAAACTTTAAGTCCCAGGACTACTCAGTACACAATTGAACTTTAGTCCCACAATAATACAACCTTTTGAGCTTTAGTCTTTTGCTCAACTGAAGTTGCAATGAATACCTCAACATCTGAGCCCAATTAGTTTACATGGAACATCTTTTTGTGATATGAAGAAGTAGAAATCAAATGGTGCTAGATCTGGTGAATGTGTGAAGTGTTGAAGTAATTTGAACAGTACATCGACCAATTTCACCATCGTGTTCATCGACTTGTGCATCAGTGTATTTGTCTTGGTGAAATAGCAGTTTTTTCTTTTTGATATGAGGCCCTTTTTGATTGATAACGTCATGAAGTCGATCCAATAACGCAACATAGTAATGGATGTTAATGTTCCTTCTCCTTCGAATAATTCTCAGTTGTTGTTTTGGTTTTGTTCCACTGTGAGCAGACGCGATATTTTTTTCATATTCGATGAAAACTAACATAAACTATGTTTAATCGGTATTCAGAAATGTGGTGTACGACCAAACCAATTTGCCTTTCAATAAAGCATACTTCGTTTGCATATTTTTCGATGGGCGCTCAGTGTCTTCGGTGCTTGTTTGACCGTCTTTATGAATACAATCGGCAAGTAGAAGTTTTCAAAAGATAGTTTTTGTGCTAATAGTTGTCAAGCCATTGCTGGGATTTTCCAATTATAAAACAGTGTTTCATCAACACTTGAAACTCGTTTAAAGAAAAACAAATATGGTGTCACTAAACCATTAATATCTGGACCAGTTCCGTAGCATGCCTTGCAGGGGCCCTGTATCACAATTGGTTTGGGGAACCAATTGAAGGATAAAGATTTCTAAAATAAAAATGCTTGCATTAAATTGAAATAAATATTTATTGATTATAAGTTATCACTTCCTCCTAGAAATTGAGCTAGCTAAACATTCAAATTAAATATATACTTTTCTTGCCGTTTTTCGGCAAATGGTTTATTAAATCATCTATAGCTGAAGACGATTTGAGATTCTCTAAAATTTCTGCCTTTATAGACAATAGTGACAAGTCTGATAGCTATTATTACCTGGATGTAAGGCTATCGGCAATAATTCCATGAGTTTCTTAATGAAATATTTCAGATTTTGAGGATTATTTTAGAGGAATTAAATGTTCTGAAAGAATAACTTTACTGTATTTCGCCGACAGTTTTCCGGAAGCCTTTTTCATCACTTCCTTTGAAGAAGATCTAAGATATAACTCAGGTCACAAAGGCTCTGAAATCATTGTTTAGTTTGAGAAATTAATATATCTAATTGAAATAGTATACAGTGATCGTTAGGGGACTACGTAGCCCGGGGGCCCCGTATCATCGATACGGCTGATATGGCGGTAGCTACGCCCCTGATCTGAAAAACTACTAAACCGAATATCATCAATTTTTTACAGGTGCCTTTTGATTAATACAATCGAAATAGAAAAGCGGCGTCATCTGTGTATCAATCCCGGGATTTTATAACCTATAGAATATACGTACATCCAGTGACGGAAAAATATATTGAATATACCTTATAAAAGTCGGCCCAATCAATGAAGAAAAATATAGTACTCGGATATAAGAAAATGTCCTAGGAGCGGAGTTGGTTCAGCATAGGTTTTTGTATGAAGTGAAAGCAATATTAACAAAAGCTAGATAAGATTATAATCGTGTAACGTGAGGCAATTGCAGGTGGATAGCTAACCAAATTTACCAATATCAATTTTTACAGAGCAGAGCCGAACAGAAGTAATTTATCGACTCCAAAATATGTCTTTGTACCGCCACAAACAATAATTACCATCCCATTTTATACACTATGCTTTGGTGGAGGCGCCAGATTGAAAATATGAAAACAAAATTATTGGGGACATGGGATATATTGAAGGAAATTGGATTCGCTCCGGGATATCCCGAAGTGGTCCCATATTTTCTTCAATAACATAGCTTGTACCGTTTCTTAGAAAATCTGGAAAAAAAATGTGTAACGACTTTCTTATGCAGTAAAATTTGATTGAGTTGCTGGTATTATAATTTAACTGTTTGGAATTTGAGGTAAAATGTAAATAAATTACACTAATCAAAATAAATGCCAGATAATATGTATATACAGTGTGTATTCATAAATAAAACGAACGATTTCTTATATTAATAATTTTAATAGAAAAAGTTATTCTTCATAAACAGATTTTCACGGTCTAAAACGTAAACAGTAATTTTTCCATGTCACTTTTTTAACTGTTGACGAGATTTTCATCAAAGATGAATTTTGTTTAGAAATTAAAGTATCTTCATTTTTGTTAAGATCTAAAATTGTTATCAAATAGAAGTAATTATATTTAAAAACTGCATCTACTTATGCCATTACACTAAAAATTGTGTAATAAGTATTTCTATGACTTTTTCCAACTATATAGTAGGTTTCAAAAATATATCAATTTTACTTAAAATTGAGGTATTATTAAAAATTGTAATAAATTGAAAATTGATTGGAAATAATTCGAAATAAATGTCAGTTAGTCAACTTCATGGTTAGTTTGTATATAGAGGGTGTCTCCATAAGTTGAATTCAAACCGAAAACGTTCTTATGAATATTACTAGAGACAAAAATATTTTTCATAAAAATATTTGCACGGTCGGAAATGTGTGCTGCCATCATTACATGCCACTTTTTCAACTGTATATGAGGTTTGTCAACAAATATCAATTTTGCTTAAAAGTAAAATACCGTTATTTTTCATAATGTATAAAATTGTTATCAAACAGGGGTAATAAGAATTACAAATTGCTTCTAATTATGCCATATCACTAAAAATTGTATAACAAATCTTTATGTCACTTTTCCAAATTGTTTACTATGTTTGATAAAGAATACAAATTTTGTTTGAATTAAGTACCTTTATTTTTAGTAATAACTCAAATGTTGTCAGACAAAGTTAATTAGAACTGACAATTACGTCCTATTATGCTATATCAATTAAACTGTATAACGATGTTTTATAAGGTTACGATAATACATGAATGTCAGTATAATTAACAGACCTAAAGAATGATGTTACTCAGATCGTGTGCAATATAGTGGATCCACCTAAGTTAGAATAATATACAAAATTTTCTTCATACATATACATATCTAGAAAACAGGTTATTCTATTCAACAGAAAAGAGGTTTGTCAAGCTAATAAATGAAAGTAAAATACCTTATTTTATGCAATATCGAAAAAGTTAATAAAATTTGAGAAATGCATCCAATTAAGCCATTCTATCACTAAAATTTGTAAAATAAGTAGATTAAAAAATCAAAACTGATTTCTAAAAAAAATTAACTAAAAAGCATGAAATAATTTTTGCTACAACAATTAAATACTTTTTCTAAAGTCGGTGCCAATTTGAACATCGAAGTTGCGAAGTACAACTTATAAATGAACTTCCCAAAATAGTTTCACTTTAGCTTGACACCAACTTCATGAAAGTATTTATTGTTGTAGCAAAAAATTATTTCATGCTTTTTAGTTATTTTTTTGAAGTCCAAAAACCGACTTCAAAAAATTTCGACTTCTTTTAAAATTGTATTTATTACAGTATGAATTTCTAGTTACTGTTTCGATATTGTAGGATTATTTCGAGAAAAGCGGCCAGGACAAAATACCGATCTTTCGGCCTTGTTGTCATAAGTTGAATGAAAACTGCCATAAATTAAATATATACTGTGTACTAAAGTTTATTTACGTCGAGTTTTCAGTCGATTGGCGAGAGATAGAGCGTTTGCCTGGTTTTAAGAATGGGCACCCAGTACAAATACAATAAGAATCAACTGCTTACTGCGACATTTAGTGTATTATAATTTAGATTAGCCAAGAAGGAAACGACACATGCCTAACAAATTTTGAGTTTTACATACTCGTACTAGTTTCGCCATCCACTAACAGCCTAACCGTTAAAAGTACTGCGACTCGTAATTACAATACTACATATGATCTGAGAATCCACGCAATGAAAAAAATTAACTATCCGATTAAGTTATTATTTGAAACAACTAAAACTTAGTTTACAAAATCAAATACACTTACTATTAATCAACTTTTAAATAGAAGGTAACAAAAAATTATATAAAAAATTGATTGTTTAAGCCGTTACTTTGTGATACTCGATCATAATCATAATGAAAGAGAAACAGAGTTTAACTTAGTTTTTATATCACTTTTTATTTTACTTTGCTGTGACTAGTTTCGGCAAGAGGCTATGCCATTATCAAACAAGAGCGAACTGATGAATGAATTACAGATTGTTACAATGTTACCTACAAGTATAATGATGGATTATATTTATAATGACATGAAATTTGGGAACAACCAATGAAGGTATTATTGTTTTACATTGAAAAAAGGTTATTAAAATTTTACCACACCAACATACTATAGCTACTAGTTAAAAATATGATAGATAAAAAAAAGTATGACAGCCTGAAATTTTTGGGAAAAAATCCCACAAAGGTATTCTTTGAATACCTCGAAGAGGACACTTTTGGCAACTCTAGCTGGTTATTTAAGAAATTCGGGGATAAAAGGTCGTTAATACTCTTGAAAATTTCGACTGATTCTAAAATAGTGATCGGTTTAAAACAGTGTAAGTGAATAATTTCTGTATCTGTTAATTATGGGAAGGAATGGCCTCCTGTTTGTAAGCAGTGATTTGCAAATGTTGAGTTTGTTTTGTTGTATTTAAATAAGCGATAGTGTTCTTGGTTTCCGGTGGTGAAATTTCTGCATGTCATAGCAACCTAAAAACTGTTGCAATCCGAGCATGAAACCTCATAAACTCTAGAATTTAAATATTTGTTAACTGTTCTGTCTTTGGCATTTAATAAAAGATTACTAAGTTTGTATTGTGATTTAAAACCGACTTGGATGTTGTGTTAAGACAAAATTTTGTCAATTTTGACGCTCACGTTTCCAAAATATGTAAACGGGGCGTATTTTGATGGCTTGTCCACAGCCGATATAATGGGATAAATTAATCGTTGAACTAGTTGTTGTTCTTTTTAGTAGTAGAGTAGTTAATTAATCAATTTTTTGGTCATAGCCATTGTTATGGGCTATTAATTTAATATTTTCTAGAGGCAATGTGTGAGCTCTGTGAATCATGCATCTATAAGCTGATAGTTTGTGACTGTAGGGGATGAAGAATGAAAATGGAACTGTGATATCCGTGAAAGTGGGTTTTCTGTAGATGTCGACCTTTATGGTATTATAGCTATAGTATGTTGGTGTTGTAAAATTTCAATAGCTTATTTTCAATGTAATAAAATAATACTTCATTGATTTTTTCCAAATTGCATGTCATTATAAATATAATCTATCATTATACTTAAGTAATACCTATTGTATGCTTGTATATAGATTGTAACATTGTAACAATCTGTAATTCATTCATCTGTTTGATAATGACATGGCCTCTTGCCGAAAGTAGTCACAGCAAACTGAATATAAAAAGTGATATAAAAACTAAGTTAAATTCTGTTTTTCTTTCATTTTGAAAAAATGATATACCAAATATATATAAGAAAAACTGACAATAATCTATCAGATACACAAATAAAGATTTCGGAACTTTTTCTACAAAAAGGCCTAAAATTTACAATTAATCAAAAACTTTTTCAAAATTTAATATAAACAGTTCTAAAGAACAAACTGCACTTTAGTGAATTAAGAATATGGTATAAAAGCAAAAATTGAACATTAAAATCCTATATGGTCCAAAAATATTATTTCTAAAAATGAATAACTTGCACACTAAAGCTTTAAAAAACGATAGTACTATAAAAATTTTACACATAAAGACAATGCCACTTTAATTTTTAATACTAATGGTTATAATATCTTTATTCAGAACATAATAAACTATGGACTATATTAAACTAAATAAAGATCTAACAAGTTCTGAATAAAACAAGATATTCCACTTATTATACAATCACAGACCACTATGGTTTGCCTAAAATTCATAAACATATCTTCCATTTAAGACCAGTTATTAGTAGTGAACTATTAAATTTTCTTCTAAAATTAGAATTCTCATGTTAAGAACAGGTAAAATTTTCCTGTATATAGTACAAAAATACTGTTATAAAGTCCGTGGCTTCAATTTTAGAATTACAAAACTAATATTCACTTTCACTTTTCTAGAACTTTATTTACATTCAAACAGCTGATTCAAATACAATAACAATCCCATATACGCTAGTCGTCGCGGTATAACTGAACTGCGATCGTGGCGTGCTTCTTTTATAATACCAGCGTCGAATTCTCCAGTAAAAATCATCATCACTCCTTCCGCTGCCGAGTCTTTTCGAGAACCGCTTTTTTTATCTCAAAGCGCTTGTTGTCGTACTGAGATGAAACAGGGTCGGCTTTGGGTAAATTTCGTAACAATACTTTCACGTTTTTGACATTGTAAAACTAAACAATAATAACAATTCCTGTAGTAAACGAATGATTAGAACATGATTTTTTACTAAATCAAGGTAGACTGTTATCCATTGAAAAAATAATGAGTAATATAATAATTCAACAATGACTTGTACCAAAAAAGATTTTGGCATGACATTGTATTTTGATGAAAAATATTTCAAGAACATATATTTTATTCTGAAGAGAATAATCTTTTAGTTTGGTGTTCCACGAAGGATGACAATTACCTGTAGCTCAAAAAATACCGATATTAAAATTCTGAAAATGTGGCCAGGTAGGCAAGCCGATAGGTTCTATGTGACTACAGTAATTTCAGAATTGTGGCACTTCCATGAGTAGACAACAACTTTCGTATATCAAATAGAACCCCCTGTATGTTATTGGATATCTGGATGCTAAGTAAAATTCGAGGTAAATTTTATTAACCACATGTTATCTTTAAATTTATACATTTATCCATATTTGCATTTTTATGTCAAAAATGACAGATGCAGTCCTGTGGGTAATCGACGAATTGTGCTAGACCACCATCTGTTTAAAAACGTTTTTTGGCGTGTCTTGTTGGAATACTCAAGTCAGCAAACGGCGCTGAAAAAAACACCACTTTTTCCACAGGGAGTTCTTAAAAAAATAGTGAAAATGACA
This sequence comes from Octodonta nipae, assembly GCA_034190945.1. NCBI lineage: Eukaryota > Metazoa > Arthropoda > Insecta > Coleoptera > Chrysomelidae > Octodonta > Octodonta nipae. Next base: position 57,931,509 of record CM067217.1, read on the forward strand.
TTCAGAATATGCTTAGAACTCAAAATTTTCAAATGGGGATTCCAAGTTTCCATGTGAAAATTTTGAGTTTAAAGCATATTGTGGATGTCATTATCACTATTTTTTAAGAATACCCTGTAGAAAAAGGGGTGATTTTTTCAGCTCTGTTGGCTGGCTTGAGTATTCCATTAAGACATGTCAAAAAACTGTTTTAAAACAGATGGTTTGTTAGCGAAAATTGTCCATTACCCGCAGGACTGCATCTGTCATTTTTGACAGAAAAATGCAAATATCTTGTGAATGGTTAAATTTAAAGATAACATGTAGTTAATAAAATTTCTCTAGAATTATTATTTGGAAACACTTTCGGGTAGAATAATGCTACATTTTTAAAATATTTTAATTAATAACGAAAACACCATCATCATTTGATATAGAAGTCTACACTAAACCGCCTCAAACTAACAGATATCATAACTTTAAATCCAAATACCGTAAAAAGATATTAAGTCCTCATATGATAGGGTCATATACCAAAGACCATCTGTTCTGATATCAGTAATCTTAAATAAGAAAAAGATTTATATAAAATGTACATTCTGCCTACAATTATCCTAAAATATTCATTGTAAAGCGTTGGAAAAAATGAAATACAAAACCATCGCTAGCAATCAATACTAAGCTGCTCCAAGCAATACTGATGCGCAAGCTAATCATATTACAACAAAAACCAGGCTATACATATTGGGTCGTTCAGAAAGACTATAAAGACTCGACAACAACATTCAAAACAAGAAAATCAATCATAAAAAAAATTATAAATCAAAACTGAAAAATTACCTGCAAATATAATAAATAAATTTTATATTGAAGAAGCCTGTAGACCTTTAAATACAATATATCTAATGAAAAGACAGAAATCTTTGTCATAAAATACATTTTCAAAATTCAACCATATTACACAAACCAGAACAAAATACAAAACGACCTAAATGAAAACGACTGTATGCCTAATACTTCCGTGAAATTCAGTCATTTCTGATGGTTACCGATAGTCAAGAATAAAATTAGTAATGGTCGTGTCCTTTTGAACACCCCTATATCGACGTAGGTCATAAGGCTTCTCCTAGGTTTTCCCTTACTACTTTAATGGGATCCCTCTAATATCAAAATTATTGTCTGGCCTCTTTGGCGAATACAAAAAAAACACTTAGAAGTACCACATGATAATTCTGAAGATATCTCTTTATTATTTTCATAGGATCTTTAGATTTGCTACTATGTACATGAAGTCAAATATGTTACTCTCTACACTTTATATAATTGCCATTATGAACTTTTTTACTTATCTTTAACTTCATTGTGTTATATAATTGTCATTAAAAACGGGGTTTGCGTTAGACCATGAAATGTTTGAGATTTTCCATGTCAAGTGAAGAAATGCAAAATACAAACTAAAGGTTGTTTTCTGAATGTTATTTGTGGCATCTTCTAGTTTATTTTAGATTTTCTTGGGAATAATACCACATCAGAGTTCAAACTTGTGTATATTTTAAAACCAAACGTTTCAAAATCCTGTCGGATTTCGTTTTCAATGGATATAAATTTATAAAGTAAAATTGAAATATATGACAATTATTTTGACAAATATGTTTACGTTACTATGGATAAATTTCTTTGATTTTAAATATACAGGGTGCACAAGAAATTCCAAAGATCATTATAAATCAAAAAATTTTTTTCAAGTTGGAAGAACTTGAAAAATTGTCTTCAGAATTTATTTGTGGCGTTCCTAGGGACGACTTTCTGGAAAATTTGCAGGAATTATTAACCGACATAAACAACAAAGAACCAACCATAAAATTTACATTAGAAATCGAACAAAATAACAAACTACCTTTTTTGGACATTTTAATAACAAAAACACAATCTTCATTTGAAACAGAAGTTTACAGAAAACCAACTCACACTAACAGATATCTCAATTTTAACTCGAACCATCCAAATACGGTAAAAAGAGGTGTTATTAAATCTTTATATGACAGAGCAAAGACTAACTGCTCAGATACTACTAAATTCAACAAAGAAAAATCATTTATACAAAATGTTCTAACTGCAAACAATTACCCTCAAAAATTTATTAAAAAGAGTTAAATAAAATTGAGCACAAAACAACTGACAACCAACACCAGACTTCACCTAATAATACTGACAACCAGGAAAACCACATTATAACAACAACAATACCATATATACAGGGCCTGTCAGAGAGATTGAGAAGAGTAGGCAACAAATTTAACATCAAAACTACATTTAAAACAACAAATACGCTTAAATCTATTATAACAAAAACAAAACCAAAAAACGCTACGCAAAACTCAAAAAATTGCATTTATAAGATTCCTTGTGAATGTAATAAGTTTTATATTGGAGAAACCTCTAGACCTCTTAATGTTCGAATAAATGAACATCAAAATTACATAAAGAAACGTTAGTTCGAAAAATCAAAAATTTGTGAACATGCTTGGGACCAAGGCCATAGAATACAATTTCAAAACACAACAATATTACACAAAGAAGAACAGTGCACAAAACGAAAATTAAAAGAATCTGCCTTAATTCTGTTAAATGAAAACGACTGCATCGCTTCTACTTCCGTAGATTTCAGTCATGTCTGGTTGCCGATAATTAAAGATGAAATTAACAATGGTCATATCCTTTTGAACAACCCTATAATGGGATCACTGAATTATCAGAATTCTTTGATCGCATTTTTTGGCAAATGCACTATCTTAAAATCAAAGTCGTCCCTAGGAACGCCACAAATAAATTCTGAAGACAATTTTTCAAGTTCTTCCAACTTGAAAAAATTTTTTTGATTTATAATGATCTTTGGAATTTCTTGTGCACCCTGTATATTTAAAATCAAAGAAATTTATCCATAGTAACGTAAACATATTTGTCAAAATAATTGTCATATATTTCAATTTTACTTTATAAATTTATATCCATTGAAAACGAAATCCGACAGGATTTTGAAACGTTTGGTTTTAAAATATACACAAGTTTGAACTCTGATGTGGTATTATTCCCAAGAAAATCTAAAATAAACAAACTAAAGATGCCACAGTTATCATTCAGAATACAACTTATTTTTAAATTAAAAATATTAAATAATTTGGTCAAGTGCGAGTTGGACTCGCATACTAAGGGTTCCGCACCACCTTCAAAATTCGCTTGATTTTTATAAGAATACATGTGTATTTAGTTTTCTAATTTGGCCCCCAAAAAATAACATAAGAGTTTTATTTTACTAATAAACATTCAGGGAAGCCTTTTATAATCTACTGTCTGAACTTTGAGGCTCTATAGATTGGAAGATAAAGGGCAAAATAGGTTAAGTTTTAAATTACAAATTATTAAATCTGTTATTCAAATTATTTAAAAATACAAATTAAATATATTTTTCAAAATTTAAATGGTGTAGTTTCTAAAATGGGGATTAAGTCGATGTTTAATATTTTTGCTAACATCTTTTAAACAAATGATTAAAAAATATATATATATTTGTAATTCACATAATGCGCCTTTTATTTGATATATTACATGATGCGTTTGAAAATTGAATTTTTATTTTCCATTTACATGTATAATTTGTCCCTAAAATTACTATGGAGGTTTTCAAATAATTTTTCTTATAAATTTCAAGTGAGCCCCAGTACTCCTAATTATTTTCAAAATTTTACGTAGTATGGTTTCGGAAAAAAAACGAGAAATGAGATTCTTTTATATCTTTATGTTAATATCTTGTAAACAATTAATTTTAAAAATATGAAAAATATATATTTGTATTCCTCATAATGAGCCCCTTCATTTGATATATTGCAGGATGCGTTAAAAAATATTTTTTATTTTCCGTTTAATTCTATAATTTGGTCCCAATATTAATATTAGGGATTTCTTCGCATTTTTCCTGTAAACAAAAAAGTTTAGGTCTTATAGTTTGGGGAATAAAGGGGGGAATGGGTAATTTTTTAAATATTTTTTAATATATTTTAAAATATTTATTTAAAAAAAATAAAAAAATATATTTGTATTGGTCATAATGAGCCCTGTGATTTGATATATGACATGATCCGTTAGAAACAAGTTTAACTTTTTATTTTCCATTTAATTTTATAATTTGCCCTCCAAAATGAATACTAGGGGTTTCTCCTTATTTTTTTTCAAAATTTTACTGCTTATGGTTTCGGAGATAAGGGGGGTAACATTTTTTATATTTTGTTAATATATATATATATATATATATATATATATTATATATATATATATTTAAATTGTTTTAAAAGTAGAGGTTTCTCCTTATTTTTCCAGTAAACTTCAGGTCAAAGTCGATACATCTAATTTTTTCAAAACTTTACGTTTTATAGTTTCGGTGATAAGGGAGGGAATGGGTAAATTTTGGTATATTTTCGGTAATATCTTTTAAATTATTTTTTTTAATATGAAAAAAAATATTTTTGTGTTCCTCAGACAGAGACCTTTCATTTGATGTATTACATGATCCGTTTTAAAAATTGTTTATTTTTAAATTTTCATTTAATTCTATAATTTGCCCCCCAAAATTAATATTAATGGTTTCTCCTTATTTTTTTCTTTAAAGTTTGGGCAACGTTCTATATTTCTTTTTTTTTCAAAATTCTAGGCTCAGTAGTAGGAGAATCAGGGGGGGGACGTTCAATTTTTTTACTTTTTCCCCCCATAAGTACCTCTAAAATCAAAATTTCTTCTTTTGCGATATGAACGGGTTACCAAACTATACATTGATACTAAATTTCAATCTCTTCCGTCCAGTAGTTTAGGAGAAAATTGCTGTGATTTGACAGAGGCAGAAATCCGGAGTGATATTATAAGGGTATCCGTATATTGTATATACGGAACCCTAAAAAGAACTATATTTCATATAGAGATATTTTTATTGAAGTAACTCACTCTTTATAATTAAAATTAAATAATATATTCAGTTATTTGGTGGATTGCAGAAAATTGATGTATTTTTGATTTCTGAACATGAAAATACAATTATAATAGCAATATTATATAGTTTTTTGTTGATTAAGGCTATAGGAACGTTCTTTACAACAACAATTATATATATAACTAGATACCTCGTGAAGTATTTCTTGGGTTCCTGCTTATGACTTAATGCAATCACTAACATATCAATTTTAGGCAAGTACTAGCAGTATATGAAAAACATAAACCTTTTGTAATTCTTGTGTTACTTTCTTTGTAGAGACAAGATATTCAACATCGATAGTGTTGGGTAGATCCACTATTAAGGTGGATGTTTGTTAAATGAGGTTAACATCCTGTGGGACATGAAATTAACGACATTTTAAGCCTCGCAATAGTAGGGCACTTGATGATGAATTTAGCAACGAAACTGTATAAGAGTGTCGTTTTTAAACTTCCGATTGGAAATCTCTAATCAAAATTAAAGGAAAATGCTACAAAATTAAAACAACTGCAAACGGACAAACCCTAGCAAATTTCTTCTCCAGTAATTGTAAACTATCTTTCAACTATCATATTTAATCAACTGCTTGTGGATTTCACTATATATTTTTTTAAAGTTTTTTTTTCTAACCAATCTGCATAACTAAAATTTCTCTCCACTCCACTCTATATTCTAATTCTTCTGAATATGCAATTGCTTATATGTCACATAACAAAACATTCAGTTTTTAACGTATTTTAACCGTCCTGTATAATTATAATTCTAAAACGCCCTATTTTTCAACAAATTTATGTAAGCATATAAAACTGATTATTGGCTAAATATAACATTTTTTTAACCATCTTGTATAATGTAATGGCAGGAAGTGATAGCCACAAAGAGAACTCACCTGCATGTGTGCCTCATATTAACATATGACTTTTTTCGTTGAAAACGTTAATTAATAAGTAATTTCGAAAAGATTGTTGAGGAGGTCTTGAATTATTTTGTCTATTCATTGGGTTTTCTCTCCTCAAAATTTTTTCCTTTATGTATGGAGACGTTTCAACTCCGAGTCTGGAGTCGTTGTCAATCGTTTAGTGTTGTTTTCGAGGTTTTTTTCTAAAAAATTTTGCTTTGATTTTAAATTTGTTGTTTGTTAAAATTGTCAGTGTCAAATTTTTTGACAAACAACAAATTCAAAATCAAAGCGAAATTTTTTTAGAAAAAAACCTCGAAAACAACACTAAACGATTGACAACGACTCCAGACTCGGAGTTGAAACGTCTCCATACACAGAGGAAAAAATTTGGAGGAGAGAAAACCCAATGAATAGACAAAATAACGTTAATTAATGTTAATTCATAACCAGTTTCGATATTTCCAAACGAAATGGTAGATTCTTCACTATTATGGAAAATGCATCTTTCTGTCAAACCTCGTATACATTATTGAGAAAAGTAACATCTGGGGCCCGATTCTTGAAACCATTCGACGGCTTTATCATTCAACCAAGCACGTATGTCGTATAAATCTGACGCAAATGAACTTTAGTATATGGGTTAAACTTCATTTAACTCAATTTTTCATGCGACTTATGTCGCAAGTCGAGTGGTAGAGCTGTCGAATGGTTCGAGAATCGGGCTCCTGATGATTTCTTTTGAGGTTACAAGATTGTGCAATTTTTTTAGGGAAACCTAATTATTATTTTCTAGATATTATTAGTAAGAAAATTTTCGATACTATTCTAACTTAAGTGAACATTATATATATATATATATATATATATATATATATATATATATATATAAATATAATAAATTGAAAACATTCATCTGGAAATATTTGGAAATATTTTGATTAAGTTCCAATCTATTTTTATGAATTTCATCCTAGGTTCCAAATAATAGTAACTAAAATGTTTTAATACCAGCGCGTTCACCATACATTATGAGGTATTAAGAAGTCAGTTACAAGATTTTCCGATTTTTTTGCAAAATGGACCATTCCATCTCACTGATGATGAAATTCCATTCTATTTTAAATTAATTTTTTCCCTAGATTTGGAATAACAATAACTAAAATCTTTTAATACAGCGCATTCACCATATATTATGATAAATTCGGAAGTCGGTTACAAGATTTTACCTTTTTTTGTCAATGTCACTGAAAAAAATTGAAAAAATATGGGACCAATCTGGAAGCATATTCTATCGAATGAAAAAAGAATGATAGAAATCGGTTCATAGTTGAAGTTTAAAAAAAACACAACCGAATTGAGAACCTCCACTTTTTTTGAAGTCGATTGAAAATACAAGATATAATTGAATACGTACAAAAAATTCATACAGAAAAAATCATTGTGAAAGAATAACTTTGAATATTTATTCAATGAATGTCTATTAAAATTATAACTAAATACTCGTATAAGCCTGTGTTCAAATTTCGAACGCATACAAATAAAATCAGTAATCATCGAAAATTGAAAGAGCCTTTTAATCAATTGCAGTCTAATTATGTCGATGTCGTCCAAATTACTGCTGTCAGTGGGTTGAACAATGAACATATCTAGAATGGTTCTTTTATTTTAAATTCGATAGTATTCCATTCTTTCAACACAGTTGTAAAGAATATTTTCAAAATCTTAACGATGAAGTAAGTTCAGTATTCTTAATTTAGTTACAAGTGCTTAACAAGATGATAGCATTTAAAGCTGAACTTCAATTATATATACATGTTGGAGATTACTCTAATTTTCAAATGGTTATAGCTGTTTGGTTTGAATATTTATTGCCGGATATTAGGAAATGTTTTATTCTTTACATGTTGGAGGCAATGGGATGAAGTTGTTCAGTCAGTTTGGATTTCCTAAAATGCAATTGGTAAAGAACGCATTGAACAAAAATCCGGCTCACAAATAGATGCTGGTTAAAAAAAAACAATATTGTTTCAGTTCCATTTCTTATCGGAGGTTGGAAATCGTCATAACAATTTTTACTTTTTTTAAACACACATCTAAACAATCTTTGGAACTGCAACCATACCTCTTTCTCAGTTACACAGTCAGGAAATTCTTTTACGTCCTACACTTCTTTTTTTCTTAAATTTAGCATTACAGCGACTGTGTCATCATCTATAAGTATTAACAATACCACTGGAATTTCGTCTGGCGCTCCAGCATTTCCTTTCATTGTTTTTTGAATGGCACACTATACTTTACTATTTAGGATTTTTTGGTTCTGTTATTTCTGCAATTTCTTTCTCGTTCATATTTTTCTAATTTTACAGTTTTCTAGTATAAATTTCTCTTTAGCTTCTTTAATACTTCTTTTAATTTTTCACTGTATTTCTTTATGTTTTGCTTCATTTTTACCTCTATAGCCACGCTTTTCTTCCACCAGATTGAGTATGGCATTTGTCATCCATTCCTATCCCTTTGTTTTTAGAAGGTTTTCTTTCCAGCTATCAATAATACTGTTTCTATGTTCTGCAATTTTTCATTAATATCTTCCATGGTTTTAACTTCTTCAATGCATCCCAGATTGTTATTGATTCTTTCCAATGGTAACCTCTTCTTTTTTGGTAGATTTCAAAACATCTTCGAGTTGTTCGTGAAATTCTTCCATTTCTTATGACTAAATTTGTATCATTACAATTCGATTTGTCAGTATCTTTGTCTATGGGTTGCGTCGTTGCCTCATGAGTAGTAGAACGTACCATTTGTAGTGTGATTTTGCGAGAGCTTGTACATTAGTGATACCAAATATATTTAACTTCAGTCTGTCCATTTCTGATATTATATTGGCTAAATTATATAATATCAGAAATGGACAGAAATGGAATAAAATTGACTTATGCAAGTAAACATTTAATAAATTCTGGAAATAAGCTTACAGATCTTTTAAAAACAACAAACAGGTCATTTTAGATTAGTTTGTATCGTTCTTTGAACGTACTATCATTGTTTGTCGTTAGTTTAGTTTGGTGTCAAGTGTTTCAAAATGTAAAAATGTTAGCAGAACAAACATAAAGTCACAATTACTCACGTTGTAGGTACGTTTATTATAATTCCATGAGCTATTATATCATAAATAGTTTTAAAGGTTTTAGAATTGATTTGAAAGTGGACGAAACGTCATCAATAAAACATGTAAATTGAATTTGATCTTATCATTTTGAATGAGCCAGTTATCAAGAAAATACACTCAACAATTTATATATATATATATATATATATATATATATATATATATATATATATATTTATTCACATTGAAAACTTGTAATGCTCAGTCAACTACTCATGTACCTCAATTTGTCCTATGTGGCCGTCGGCCAGAAAAGTGTGACGATTGCCGGTCTACATGAAACATAGTAGCAGTAGTGGAATAATGAAAATAATTTTGGAAATCACATCTACACCATAGGAACAACAACAGAATACATTGGGATAGTTAACATCCCAATTAATTTGTAAGGCCCATAATTAATGGTAGAAATTTTTGAATTCTTTAATAGAATCTTAGCCCTCAGAACGATCCTAGTTGACGGAAGTAGCACCAGAATTCCAATGTTCAGAAGAAAAGCAGTATTTTAATCACAAAAATATTTATTTCTCTCATCATAGAATGCATCAGTTTCTCAAATGAGCAACAATATTTCAGAAAGAGGAGACTGACAACACTCAACTCATATTTGCATTAGTAGGCAGGTTATTGAAAAAACTATTGGAAATCATAAATATATAGTTTTCGTGGACTTTCCTATGGCATTTGATATAATAACTTTGGAAGTCACTATTGACAAATCTAAAAATAACCCTATACCATAAAACATTGTAGAGACGATCAAAGTACTCAACACAAATACAATTACGCAAATATTTGTATAGGGTTGCTTAGCTGGAAATGTCAAAAAAACACAACCTGAATTAGACAGTAACTCTTATAATTAATAATGCACGATATTATAATCAAACTTAGAGTTACTTGCTGGTAAAATTCAAGTAACTTTTGTCACAAATCATATGCAAATCTTTTAAAGAACATCAAATTATAGGGCTAGTGGATAAACTATCTAGGAGTACAAACAATAAATAATGTTATTGTCTATGCCATAAAAACTAGGGGTGAGCACAAAATAACGAGAGAGAAAAGGGAATGGGGAAATTAGAAGAGAATATGAAGTCAAGGAATATAATAATAATAGCTAACTCGAGAAGTGCAAGAACACGACCTTGTAAGAAATACATTGAAAAATATCAAGTGAAAGAAATATATCAGAGACGACCATTTGACAAACCACCTAAAAGCTAGAATGAATCTTGTAAATCAATGTCACCAGAAGTATGGGCTTGAAATGAAAAATAAGAAAATGATTTTTTATGAAATACGTAACAGCTTTTCAATCTGTCAATATTTCAGTTAATTAGAAATATAGTCCTAATTAGAAACTTCAAACACATGCATAACTAATAGATTTAATTTCTCATGAAACTAGTAGTAGAAATACCAAGTAATGTTTTCGAAAATTATTCAATAACCCCAGACTTTAACATTATTTTATGTATTATGTGTTGGTAACTTTATCTTCAGATAAAATAATAGAAATAACTTGTGATAAATCTATATCCTGATTGATAAAGTCCAATCTTAATATTTGCAAAATTAAAAATTCATACAATTTCATTATGAAAATTAGTATCTTCGCAGAAAGTATGGTTTGTAATTAGCCTTCCAGATTCACTATTAGATATTCTGTTTAGATTTATTCATTATGTATTCTTTTAAGACATAAGTAAGCCGTTACATCGAGTGCTTTATTGAATGGGAAATACGTTTGCTGTTTCGCAGTTAATGTAAACGTTTGAATGAAAAAAGTTGTTTTGTGTTGGTTAATGAGACGCAAAAGAATTTTATAATTTGACTGTTATGAAAAAATTATTTGATAGTGAAAATAATGGTAATTAATTTTGTTTGTTTTCATATTAATTTAACAATGTATTATATATTTGGCAATAAGAACAGCTTTCGATAAATATTTCTGTAATATTTGAAACCTATTATAATTTATGAGGGATCATGTTAAGTTTTGTAAAATTAGTTTTGTGCTAGGTAGATTATGACACTTGGGTAGAGGCATTATTAATTATTTATTATCTCAGTAAACTTTTTCTATTCTTATTTTCGCCTGCAATTTTTAACTCCAAATCTAGAGTCGTTAGCAATCACTATATGTATTTGCTGGAGATTTGTTCGTAAATTTTTGTTTTTCGTGAACAGTAAAATACGTAACAATACGTGGTATCTTAATTTTCTGAAAATCCATTGACAAAATTCATTCCTCGTAACAAAACCACTACTTAACAACTCTTAAACTATTCTACAGTAGTAAGGTTGCATATTCTCAATTCCTCAACAATTACTGTACTTGTAGTTGGGTTATCTTGAATGCTATTCTTCAACTTGAACGTTACGCCGGTTTCATCTACGTGCAGAATCTACAAGTTTGGCCGGTTTAAGAAAATCGATTTGATGTAAACGAGGAAGTATATTTTCAAATATGTTCGACTTTCCGTAATGTGAATTTAATTGTTATTAAAATAAAAAGCTGTATCTAATTGTGCCATACCACTATAAATTCTATAGTAAATAATCATGTGTTATTCAATTGTATACTAGGTTTGACAAAAATATTAATACTAAAAGTAAAGTACTGCCTTTATTTTTTATAATACCTCAACTTTTAATTAAATAAAGTTTATTAGAATAGAAAGCTGCATCCAATTATGCTATATTACTAAAAATTTTATGATAAATATTTTTGTAATGAAAAAACCCATGTTATAAAATTTAGTGGAGGAGAGACTATTTATTAAATGAATGTAATTGGAATTGAATCAAAATATCTGATAATTAGTATGATGGACAAATTCTATTTAAGATTTAATTTATAGATTTTTTGACAATTTTTTTGCTAACCATAAATAACTCGGAGTGCTAAAAACATATGTCAGACTAATCCAAAAATATCCAACCGCCCAAGAGCCTTATTACTCGTGCAATCCGCCTGAGGAATTATTGCTGGTGCCGTCAACAGCTAGTCAACCATGGTGGAGGAGTTGACTAAGGGTAGATTACTCTCTTGGTCTTGGGGAAGAAATCGCCCTAAAAGTCGGATGAAGCCTAGATATTCAATGCAGAATGCAAAGGGAAGGCTATTGCATTAAAGGTTTCTATAGATAATCCAAGCGAAACTTGTGTAAAATGAGTAATGTTGAAACTAGTAGAGCCTCAGATGTGAGGGCTCGCGCTCTAACTGGCAATCAACTCTGTTTCTCGTCCCGGGTGGGCAGTGTGAAAATGCCGACTGGACACAAGAGAGACCAACAGGCTTCTTCTGTGAAATTTATTACTGATGTCATTTTTAAACCACGCCATAAATATTGCCTCGCGTCATTGAACGTCATCGAATTTTCCAGAGAGAGAACTCATGAGAAATAGCATTGATATTGCTGGTTATTGGACCAAGCGTCACTTTGTTACAGATCGTGGCAGTTATCTCTGTTGTTCTCGAAGAACTGACGAGAGTGACAGTGGCCTTGGATTGTGAATGACAACAACGCAAGCCAGGATCTATTAATGCGACCCCATCCAGATAATATTGTCCAAGTCTATATATCTACGAGTATTACGGATGAAGAAGCTATTGAGACATTTTATAGCTAGTTAGAAGCTACACTTGACTCTCTATCGAATAGCGAGATGATCCTCATTCTGAGTGATTTCAAGCCTAAAGTCGGTCCAGCAACATGAATATCTTTATTTACAATGTAAATTTTTGTCTCAGTGCCAGATGAACAGTATCGCAACCAAATCGACTACTTCTTGATTAGAGCAAGATGGAAACCTTCGGTAAGCCTTTCTGGAACTGTTCTAGGCTTCTCTGATTGTGGTTGAGATTACCAAGTTCTCTTCTGCTAACCCCACATAAGGCTGAAAATATGACTACAATTCCGATGAAGATTACTGATCCTGCTGCTTTTAGATCAAAGAATCAAAATTCGACCTTATTTCAACAAGTTGTGAACATTATTAAGGTTTCTTTGTTAAAAGTATATTTCTATAAGATAAAATTGGGTAAAAACTGAAAAAGTAGGCGTCATAACCCCCCCGGCCCCTTCAATATGAGAAAGAGATGACCAAAAACCTACAAAAACTCCAATCTTTACTATATTCTCTATAGTCCCCTGATTGACAATTTTGAACATAACACCTTCGGAAGATTGTGAAAATTATATATTAATATGTCCGAAAAATCAATACTGATGTTCTGTATTGATTATTTTACTACTGAACAATATATAACGCTTGATGCTGAACTATCAAAGATGGTGTTCACATGATGATCTGAAAGAGCGTTAGCCTGTCACTGTCGACCAATCTAACAGCAGCTAACGCTCCGTCCTTATATAATTACTCAATGGTTTGACGGTCAAGGCCAGCCATGCAACGAAAAATAACTTGAATAAAAATATATTATTGTTGTAAACTCCGTGGGTTCAATTAATTAAATTTTAAAAACTAATATTCACTGTCACTTTCTAGAAACTTTAATTTACACGTAAAAAATCAAATATTTCCAACAGCTGATTTTAATACTATTTACATCGAAATTATAACAACGAAATAAGCTCAACGCACTAAAACTAAAACTGATGAAATTAAGTCTCCTTAAATAGGTTAATTTGTTGTTCTCGATTGTACTACCTTTTCTACCCAGCGTCGAGAATACTATTTGGCGCCATTTTGAAAACTCCAGTCTAAATTTTTTTATTAACCCAGCGATTGATGTGTCATGAGAATGAAGCCAGGGCCAGCTTAGGTAAATTTCATAACACTGCCCCCCTTTAATTCTGATCGTCCCGGTCAGAAACATCCTCTCCGTGGTAGGGAGCGAGTCGATCAAAATGAACCATCTGCAACTCAGCCCTGGGGTTTCGACGGATACGGTAGACAACATCATTAATCCTCTTAACCACCTCGTATGGACCATCCCAGGGTAATTTGTGTATTATCAGCATGTTATGTCGAAGCTGATCGGCATAATCGACGATGTCTTGGGAAGGTTCATCGGGGGAGCCAAAAGCCAAATCGCAGGGTAATCACAGCTCTTTTCCGAAAAGGCTGGAGTCAGGCCTGCACTATTATGTACGGCTGAGCGATATGCCAACAGGAATAGGGGAATATGCTCATTCCAATCACGCTGGTTATTGCTGACGACCTTAGATAGGTGTTGTTCCAAGGTCCTGTTGAATCTTGCCATCATTCCGTCTGACTGTGAGTACAATGGTGTTGTTCTCGTTTTCCTGATCCCTAACATCGTGCAGACCTTATGGAATACATTCGACTCGAAATTACGCCCCTGGTCTGAATGTAGTTTCATCGGTACGCCAAACCTGCTGAATAGCTGACTACTAGGAGCGTCGCTACCGTGGTTGCCTATTGATTGGGTATTGCATATGCCTTAGGCCATTTGCTGAAGTAATCCATTGCGGCCAGAATGTATTTCCTCTCAGACTCGGGAAACGGCCCGACGACATCGATGGCAATTCTCTTAAATGGGACGCCCACATTGTACTGCTGCATTCTACCCTTGGTGCGGGTCTTCGGGCCCTTACTGGCTGCACAGATGTCACATTTACGGCACTAAGTTCTGACATATTCGAAGAAATTTACCCAGTAGTACGGCTGGCGAACTTTGTCTAGGGTTTTTTCATGCCCAGATGGCCCCCGGTAATCCCATCATGTACTTCGGTCAGGATGGCTGGTACCTTTTTCTTCGAAACTACCAGTTGGGTCATGGTTTCTCGGCCATTAGTGCTTTCCCAAACTCGCTTGAGCATTCCATTCTCTACCCTTAGAGAGTCCCATTGGGCGCTTGACGATTTCAGCAGTATCTAGCTAACTCGTCCCATCGTGGCCTGGGTGCCCCTCTCTTTTTGAGTGACAGGATGGGTTCGATATCTGGATCAGCCATTTGGTCCTGAATGCACTGTTCCGTTGTCCAGTCTTCTTTGGCCTGCACGCGGATCTGTCTGATGGAGACACCCTCTAGCTGTTCCGTCTTCAGACGCATTCTGCTCTACAGGGTCTTCTTGATAGGGCATCGGCATTACTATGCAAACGACCGACACGATGTTCAACCTTGAAATCGTATTGCTGTAATTTCTCTATCCACCTGGCCAGTCCTTCCGGTGTCTTCATGTCCAGCAGCCATTTGCGGGCGGCATGATCTCTTCGAATTAGGAATTTACGACCATAGAGGTATTTGTGGAGATGGTCTACAGCCCTTATTATTGCAAGAAGTTTTTTTCTGGTGACGCAATAATTTCTTTCCGGTTTCGAGAATCTACGGCTGTAATTCTAGATCACCCTCTCTTCACCATCTTGTACCAGGGATAGGACGGGCCCCAAACCTGTATTGCTGGAGTCGGTGTCTAAGATGAACTTGCTGGACTGTGTAGGAAATGCTAAGAAGTAATCCATTGCTGGACATAGTGCTGCGTTCAGTCGTCTGAACGATGTTTCGGAATCCTGATTCCAACGGAGGGTCTCTTTAGAGGCGCGGCAATGGTGGCACACCCCTTCACAAATCGCCTGTAGTATGAACAGAGATCCAAGAAGCTTCGGAGTTCATGCTTGTTTATTGGGACTGGCCAATCACGAATGGTTTCTATCCGCACCACATCGTTGGTGCGCATTCCTGATTCGAAAACGACGTGGCCCAAAAACTCTACTTCTTTTTGGATCAAGGAACATTTCTTCGGGTTGAGTCTCAGGTTGGCGTTCTTAATTCTGGAGAATACTTCACCCAGAATGTGGTCGAGGTATGTCGTTCTCCATGTCAACCCGCTCGATACATACTCCATTAGCCTTGACTGTTAAAAATTTGCCAGTGCTTTGTGAAAAATTGCTTGGCTTTCTTCTGTTCCTCTGGTGTAAGGTGGGTCAAATGGTCAGCAAACTGTTGTAGGAATTCTTTACTGGGCCCTGTCTCTTTCAATGACGTCTGGTACTCTTCTTCGCAATTGATGAGGGTCTCTACTGGCACGAAACAAGCTATATCTTGACCATTGGCAATTCTGATGTCGTTGGTGGACATATTCATGACTCTAATTGGTATAATAATAATCTATTCCGTTCGACCGGGAATTCAGGCTGAGGATGTTGCTACAATTTTTATGGAGGTCGCTGAGCGGTTGATGGGCCGTGTCAGTTAAAATTCCTCATTTACGAACCGAAGAACCTCACACCTCGGGTCGAATATAATTCCATGCTGACTGATTAGGTCCATACCCAGTATGAAATCGTCCTCAATATCATTTACCAGGATTCTATGCCGGATTCTGTTGTCCCCTATATGTAGCACTACATGTGCCTCACCCTGTATTGACATGGACTCGCCGGTGACTATTCTGAGCTGGATGTTGTTGTCAGCTGGCCGGATTTCCGATGACCTCAAGACCCTGGACTTGGCAATGGATACAGCGGCGCCGGTGTCAAAAGTAATGGTGATTGCTCGGCCATTGATGGTAATAAATAGGCTGCTGCTGTCTCGGCATAATCCCCGGATAGATACTCTCCTGGAGGCTAGTGGAGGGTTAGTCAGCATTCGCCCCCTTATGCTGACTGATAGGAGTTTCCCTGGTTGGTGAGGTTGTTTTGTTGGCTACTTCTTGTTGGTGATCGTACAGGTAGCCTCACTTGACAGTCACAATGAAAGTGTTCTGTTCGTCCACAACGGTAACATGCTCCTCTGCCAGTTCTTTGTTTGTTCATACCAGCCAGCAGCGCTTGAAATGGTGACTCCGACTCTTCCTGGTTGAAGGAAACTGCTCGCACACTCGGTTTGGACATGTTCATGACTGCCTCTACTTCCAGGGCCCGAAGTAAAGCTTCATTACTTTTCTTGACGCCACTCAGTCTTAAATTTCGTTGTACTCCACTTCTCTGATCCCGTTTATGAAACTCTGTGTGGCCAACTGGTCTCTCTTTCCTCTGGCAGGTCTGGGTATATAAATAAGCTCAATGCACTAAAACTAAAACTGCTGAAATTAATGTCTCTTTATATAGGTTTATTTGTCGTTCTCGATGGTACTACCTTTTTCTGTCCAGCGTCGAGAATACTGTCTAACTTTTTTTATTAACCCAGCAATTGATGGCTCATCGGAATGAAGCCAGGACCGGCTTAGGTAAATTTCGTAACAATATATGTAAACTCTCTTCGAGGTGTCATTCCTTTGTACGCAATAGATGTAGTTATCTAACTAATAACTAACTATAACAAATTAGTTAAATTTACATTTAATTCATTGAATTATTTTGTTTTAAATAAACATCATGAAAATGTCAATGACATGCTTATTTTAGGTAAAAATCACTTAACTTGTAATAAAACTACGATTATGAAGGAATAAGGCAGTGCAATGAAAAATAAATGGACTATAAGATACCCACATTGTCAGAAAACAGCATCTTCTGCATTTAAATATATTTACACAAATACATATTTCCAATTCTTTTAAAAATTAATAGAATATTTAAATATTTTTGATTTGAGTAATAGAAGTAATTAGAACCTTTATTCAGACATTACAGTTACGATCTCAACTCGTACAAAGATAATGAAGAACAACTTAAAAGTTAGTCTGAACGTAAGTAGATATTAATAAACTGCAACCTAAATTATATCTTAAAATTAGTAGTAGAAAGTACAATTTCATTAAATTGAGTTAAACACACTTACCTAATAACCGACGATGATTTAGGATTTATATCGACCATATAAAGAAGTACAAAACAAAAAGCACCTATTGTTAATTAATATTAACTACATCTATTTTTAATGACAATTTTTTTAGTGAACTGAAATCGAAAATAATACATTGACAAATTTTCTGTTTGAATTAAAAACTTTTAATGAAAAAAACTAACGAAAGTAAAGAAATGTCAAATGTCAAATCAAATTCGCTAGAAAGCAGATGGCCATGAACATCTTCCCAGATCTAATTATTTATCTTGAATCTTTCGATTTTGCTCAATTTATAGGAAATGTATTTGGTAAAAATAAAAAGAATCGAAATTAGAAATATAAGGTTAAAATTAATAAAATGTTGTTAGAAATATATAGATGATTTACAGCATATTTCTGAGTTTAGTTGACAAACTTGCAAACTTGCGAGAGCCCAATAAATGATGAGTACTATATAATATACATTATTGTAGGTTCTATTTAAATAGAATAATAGCATAGAATAACTTTAAGGAAGGTTCCAAATGTGTTTGTTTTAAGTTTAATTTAGTTTGTCTTTCATATTCAAGCCAATCCATCTTTATGATTTTCTGTCTGTCAGATTAGCATATCAGTATGGACGCAAATAACGAATTCTTTATTTTATTTAGTGGCTGAACAAACATTATAAATAAATTTTGGCATTCTGCACTGAAGGTCGTCAGTAGCTATTAAACAAAACTAAAAAAAAATCAGTTGAGCAATAAAGGAAAAAAGGTACCGAACCGTTTTGTCTTAGCCTATTTATATATAGATAGAATGGCTCTATAGAGATTTCAAATCCAACACTTGGTCTGTCCACCGAAGGACAACTAAATACCAAATTGAGTGAGGTCGTGGAGATGAGATGCTCTTATTGCGAAACTCTATTTTGAGGTTGACTATTGGGCTCACTTATTAAACTATGGACATCCTCCTATTTGAAGTGGAACAAGCGATTTAGATAATTAAGGTCTTTGTGCCGAAACTTTGAAATGCATGAACGAAGACGGTATCTAAGATCTACATAAGATCTGCAAGAAGATAAATTCAGCCAGTGCTTAAATCGCATTCAAGCAAATTTTAAACCAGAGGCAAATTATTCGACAAGACCTAGGAACACTAATTTTCGGTTTTTATCTGTTTTGGGGACTACTCGATGGCGTTTGATAACATAAAAATGTTAAACTTTGGGATATCCTTCTGTTCAAATCAGTCTACAGCTAAGTAAGGATCGACTGCAGTCTTTATGAGAAAACAACAATCAGAAAGGAGTTCCCCAAGGATGTGTATTGTCACCGATGTGGTTCCACATCTACTCTGAGTTTGTGATTGGATAGGTGCTTGACACCTGACCGGGCGGCGTAAATGTTTGATGAACCAATATATCAAATTTAAGGTTTCCCGACTATACTACTCTTGTTACCGATTCAGAGAACGAGCTATGACCCTTGCTCTCAGACCAACGCAGGTTATCACTATTCTGAGGCTCAGAGATTTGTATATGTAGGTTACCATAACGAAAATTCGGGCAGATGTAAAAATGAGATTCGCCGGCGCATACAACATGAGTGGGTAACCATGATAAAATTAACTAAATTCTACATTTTCTTATTTATATACTCTGAAGCGGATCGTTGTAAAGGCAGAATGTAGTAGGACGGACGCCTTTGAACTGTGGAGTTTGAAGAGAACGCTAAGGGTTCTAGATACCGCCCATCGAACTTACGTCTCTAAATAGTAAAGGTAAACCTAGACGATTATCCGACACTGAGTCAAAAAGCATTTTTACATTTTTCGGAAATATTCACAGGAACAATATGGAGAAACTAATTGTTCAGGGTAATGCCCCGAGAGGATGACCTTGTGGTCGTTCCTCTACTCGCTGGGTAAGAAGCCACGAAACAACTGCTACTAAATTGAAAGTAAACCGCGAAACATGGTTAGCTGCTATCATTAGGGCATTTGAAAACATGTGAATTGAGCGCGCTCCAGTCCAAACTTAGTGCTATATATTAGAACAAATGAGTAAGTACACCAATATATAAAACTGGAGAAAAATTAATGTTGAATAATTAAATACCAACTCCTTTCAGTAACAATTTAAGCAAACGGTTGAAAAATATGCCAATAATAGAATGTAGTGTTTCCTAAATGATCACAATATAGTCTCAGAAAATCAATTACCTCAATCAAATTTTAATAATAATATAAAAGCCATCAAAAGTTTCCTTGACTTACCAAAAACATTTCATAGAGTGTGACATATTAACTTTATTCAGAAATCAGAAAGCATATGTTTAAAAGGAAATTCACTTAAAATGTTTTCAAATTATCTTTCTAATAAAAAAACGGAAAAATAGCAAAAAAAACGAATGATATCCAAATAATAAAAACTGGTCTTCAACATGAAACTATTCTATGATCTACTCTATTTTTGATATTTATAAGATTTGTTATACTATACTTATTGTGAAATTTTGTGACATGCTGACGCTACTGCATAAACCTTCAAAGGTCAAACAAAATTTTCTTAATGAAGTGAAAAGGTGGTTTAACTTAATAATTTATGTAAAAAAAAAACTAAATATATAGCATTCTCCTCAACCTCTGCTGACTTAAAAACAAATCTGCCATGATATAAGTTCATGAAATTGTGCAAGGTACAGAAACAGAAAAATATATAGGTTTGATTTTTAATCAACACTTTAAATGGAATATGGACAATATGACCCAAAAATTTAAAAATTACCTCACAGATTTTACACTTTGTGAAATAGGTACTTGAATAAAAATCTATTAAGAATCGTCAATAGAAGTCTCGATCTATACTTAATTTTGGCAGACGTGCTTCGGGACCAGCTTTCTTAAATACAGTACAGGTCTATTAAAATTATATAATAATTGTCATGTATAAGATGCATAAAAATATAATGGCGGGATATTGGATATCAAAGTACTTTACATGTAGGCACCAATTAAACTTATACACTATTTATTGACTTGCCGATAATAAATCACCACATCAAACAAGAAGGAATGAACAATTATTTGAATACGATCAATATAATAAGAATATAGGGAAGAAAAATATTCTGAATAATGGTTAAACAATCTATAAGACCGAAAAAGTGTTATAAAAAACATTTGTTTAATACAAAAGTTAAAGAATTTGTAATACAGAATTCTTCCGCTGTAGTAACATTCTCTTAAACTCTACCCAAGCCCTACAAACTATAGAATAAATATAAAATAGACGACGCTAAGGAAAGGAACCTTTGTATGAAATTAATACCTACTGTAGTATACTTACAATGTAATTCAATGATTTTACATTTTTACAATTCTTGTAATGGCCACAATTATTCTCTTTTATGACACAATAAAAGGCTATGCCTTAGGTGTACTCCCATTATGAAATAAGTTTTAATTTATTTGTGAAATTATGTATGTATTTATGTAAAAATTAGGGTCTTATTGTTAGTTGTCAGTTTGGTTTCGGAGGCTATCGATCTAATTGCCTTATTTCAAGACTATTGTCTTATTTGGAGCATTATTATCAAGAATAAAGTTCACAACAATTCAGTAAATACAAAACACAAATTAAAAGACTACTATTAATAAAGTAGATAAATTCAAGATAATCTGTTTTTAATAACGATAACTTGCCGTAAAAAGGTTTTTATAAATGCAAAAAATGTAATTTCTTTTTTTTTCTGCAATAAACAACAACTGCCTCTCTGTACAGCAATAACTTCTGCCATAACGCACATGCCGGTGACCCAAAAAGCCCGAGCTATAAACTCCACATATTTTTTGATATTTTATGATGGTTTAGCTGATTTTATGTAATCTTGAATATGTTAACAGGTCTTTGGCGTTAAAGTTTGCCATCACAAAAAATCATTATAATATCTGTTTAATGTGTACGTTTTATTATTACACTTTATATGGGATTATTATTTTTTTACATGTGAAACTGAATATACGAACCTCCACAAAATGAAGAATTGTAAATCTATTAGTAACGCCCATAAACGTTTTTGTTAAGAATCATTACAGCAGCAAATAATTTCATAAACTATTTATGTTGACAAGTATTTGTAACCAACAAAGAAAGGTATTGGTACAACTAATGGCATACATTTTTTCCAATAATAGCTATAACAAATAAAATTTTAGTGCCAACTTTCAAGACTTTACAGACATTTGAAGGTAAGATCTGGATGAGATACTTCATCAGTTGACCTACCCTTTGAAAGCGCTTTAGATTGGTTCTCAAATAATCAAACATGGCAGTGATTGGGTGACGCTTTATTAGAATCATCTTTGACTGTCTAGTGTCAGGTGTTGCCTATAGTTCAATAGGTAAATTGTGTTATTGATCATTATTAATTTTTCGGGCTAGTAGGACTAATTATATACTCTTTAACAAAGACCCCGAATAATGTTCAAACTAAAAAAATAATTATCTTCGGTCGTATTTCAGCGAAGTTGAATAAATTGAATATTTCTTTGTAACGCATGTAATTTTGGAAACTATGTTCTCAACAGTAAGCCTTACACAAAATTGATTTTTGCTCAATTACTTATTAACACTAAAAGTTCTACAGCATCTCGAGTGAAATGCATAAAGTATTTTAGAATTGTTAATAAATAAAACATTTTTATAATCTCTAAGTTATAGTCGGATACATTGAAACAAAAAGTTCATATATAGTTATTAAAATAATTGTATTTATTAACATAAATGTACCTATTACCGTTGTTTTTTTAGATACATAATTTTGTCGCAGATATCCTGGAACGAAACCTTTTCATTTGTTTTGGATTTTATCCAGAAAAAACTGCAAATTTTTGGACATGGAGAAAATTGCGGCTGATGATTTGTGTTGCCGCTGTATCTGTGCATGAAGTACAGGTACTTATGCATATGTTTTACGTAAATTTTGCAACGGCTAGTGTTTCTGTACTATGGA
The DNA here is from genome assembly GCA_034190945.1 of Octodonta nipae. Lineage (NCBI taxonomy): Eukaryota > Metazoa > Arthropoda > Insecta > Coleoptera > Chrysomelidae > Octodonta > Octodonta nipae. The sequence continues at coordinate 57,954,297 of CM067217.1, forward strand.
TTACACATATTACCTTCATAACAAAGCTGACCAATTTTGTATACCATGGAGATATAATTATGCAAGTGGAGGATATGCTGAAAGAACCAATTTTATCAAAATACCCAAAAGATTACAGTTTTGTAGAAAGAAGCATTCAGTTGACGAACTCCTTTTCAAAAATTTATTTCTTGGATGTGTCACTATTTATATCAATTTTAACATTTTATGAGCCACAAATGTGGCCAAATGGGGAGCGACACCTACCGTGTGAAGCTCACGTTCCTTGCAGTCTAAGTAACGATCACTGTTATTTTGGATTCTACACTTTTCATACAATAAATAGCTACATTACTGGATTCCTAAATACTGGAATGGATTGCATATTTTGCAAATTCATAATAATCTGTAGTTGTCTATTTAAAGTTTTGAATTTAAATCTGAGCAGCATCGATTACAGAAATACCGATACATCTCGAGTATTACTGAAAGAAAATATTTCCAGATATATACAAACAGTAAAGTAAGTACAACTATAATATTACTTTTAGAATTTGAAAGCATTTTTATTATTGCACTATCAGTCATTTATATACAATTGCGTTCGTTACTTTAACAAAAATCCGTTTAAGCGGTTTTTTCGATAAAACTGTTGAAAACAAAACAGCAGGGATACAAGTCTAATATATATATTTAGTGAGCTCTAGTGACAAAATAAGTTGCAATATTATCGCTAGTTTGATTTCCTTTCTAAATTGTAATAATTTTCAGTTAAAGTCATATTTTAGCGGGTAGTCACTCCTTTACGATATTTGTGAACGAGAGTCCTGCCTCAGGGAAGCGCCGTAGCCTACAAGAGCCTCGCCTCTTTCCAACATCAAAATATTCTCCCTGACCTTTATCAATTAGAAAACCAAGAATGCCTACTTTTATCTCATACCAAAACTCATAAAGCAGCATTTCAGGTTGTTTCAAACTCCAGAATAATCCTCATGGCAACGAAAGTGTTGAACACGCTGTCTGCGATTTGCTTGCTAAGGCTGGGACCAGGAAAGGAAGATGTTTAGAATCAATTGGTGAGAGCAACAGAATAACGATATTAGCAATATGAACAGTGAACGCATGAACGGGTGAAGATTGTCACATTGTACAAAGTAACAAGTGAAACTGGCCTACAAATGAATCTAGTAAATACAGAAATCATATAGTAAATTTTAAGGGCGAAAAGTGAGGATTAAAAACCAACAGCTGAAGTTGATAATTAAACTCGGCGCACGTTAAACAAACCCTGACGGCAACTGACCACCATCAAACACCAACTTATTCATATTTGTTATTTAAATGACGTGAAGCTCTCTCTCCATTTAAAGAGCCGTTTAAACAAATATAATCTTTTCTCAATAAAAACATTTCTGCAAAATTTCAACAAATTCAAACGTTGCCATTAAAGTGTGAATGTACAAAAATTCTTTCTTAGCTGATTTCTACTAACTACCAACTGCTTATCTGCCAGATTTTATCTCCATAAATACGATTTCACATCCTTTTAAGCGTAATTTGAAAAAAATCCTACTTTAATTATCATTATAAACAGCAATTCTGCTATGTTTGAGGCAAGCCGGGCGATGCAATAAAGAGTTTCATACAAAAATGACCCTCTCCCTCACCACACCCTATAAGTTTTACAAGAAAAAGTGGCCTCCAGGGTTCCATATATCTCTATACCAAAATTAACCATAATCAATTCAGAGGTTAAGGCGTGTAAGCGTAACAAACAAATATACAAACTCATCTTCGCATTTAGAATATTAGTTAGGAATTAATTTAAACCCTCTAATTATTCCTTGTACTACAATTACAATTTTTAGACGAATTAAGGCGATCACAATAATACTTCGTTTACTCGGCACTAAACAACTTTAACTAAATTTAGTAATTGTAAACTAATGGCATTCATCATAACAATATAAAATGCTACCTATTTAACCGACTACCAAAAAGGAAGAGGTTATCAATTCGTCGCGTATTTTATTGTCCCTTTTTTTTGTATGTATGTTACCTAATTTTTTCTCCTGTGATGCACCGTTTTAAATGAATATGTTCTTGTTTAATAGAGTATATGAAACTTCCAATTTTGGAAAAGAATTCTATTGGTAAAGTGATAAAATTTGTGAATGAACACATGTGTGCATGGAAATAGACCAATATCCCTAATATTTTAGTTATTTTTCGATAACTCCTTATGGCTGTGTATAGTTTTTTAACGTTTAATCTATTAAGGAAGATCCTTAGGTGATCTCATATACTTTTCTGCGACGTGCAACTTGCAGTTTTGCAGAAAATCGCTGAAAATTCCAAAATTCTTATCAAAAATTTCATCGAAATGACATGACGGACATTTCCTCATAAATATTTTTAATTCCAACGTAATAGTGCGGTAATTTTAAGCCCTGTAAGTTTTAATTGCAAATTTGAAAATTTTCTATGTACATCTCAAGCATATAGGTAGTAAAGCATAGTATTTTCGGCTCCTTAAATCAATGAGTACCAAGCTCGTTTTGTTTGTATAACAGGCAAATACCTATTTTAATGCAAATTTTTCCATTTTGCGAAGACGGTGCTTTTGGTTGTCACATTCTCCCGGCCTAATAGAAAATTCAGTGACAACACATGTCAAACTTTAAACTGTTATTTGGTGCGTTTATAGACAGGGTGTTTAGTTATAGCAAACAAAATCACAAAGTAAAGTGATAGCAGGAGTTGCATTTATATGAAGATTGAAATATAGGACGGACTAGAATAATAGTAGTCCGTAGGCAGCTGTATATACAGGATGGTTGAAATATAGGGTGGACTGGACGTTTGGTGGTATAAAAATGTTGGATAAAATGTGAAATTAAAATTATATAGGGTGATTAAAACTGTTATATGATGTGGACATAAGCAAATCATATACAGGATGGTTGAAATATATGCTGGAGTTGAATTATATTTATACAGTGTGATTAAAATTTTTTTTCTTTTATAGCCCATAAGAAGTTGCATAAAATGTGGAGAGGAATTAATGTTACACAGGGCGATAATATAAAATGTTAAAAATGAAATAATTTATGGCGTAGCCCACAAGGAGTTATATACTATGGTTGAAATATAGGACGGATTTGACTCCGTAAATATGGGATGGATTCTACTCCGTCTTATAGTTTACAGAAGGCAGCTAACAAATTTATGCTTGTCCGTGGACAGTCGCATGTACAGGATGGTTGGTACATAGGTTGGAGTGGAATTATCTAGAGTTATATAGGGTTGTCAAGAAAAGTTGAAAAGAGGTTACATGGCGTGGTCCATAAGGCATAAATATATTTTGGGCTTATTAAGTCAACGCGTACTAGTACATTTTGTTCGTAAAGATTTACCTGTCAATTTAAATAAGAAAGTATCATTGTGTAATGTTGAGGCTTTCGATGTTACCTGGTTCTGTCTATTAAGGTTATACATACAAAATAAAAAATAAAGAATGAAAACTACCTGAGTTCAGAACAACCAAAAAGTTGAAAACAAAACATTAAAAAAATATATAACAGACTTCTACCTCTAACTAAAAATCTAAAAATAATTATAACAAAATACAACGCTAGCAAATAAATAACACATTCAATGTTGTTAGGTACCTACTCAGGAAGTAAAAAATGTAAACATTAAAAGGTGCTCATTCTGTACAAAATTAATTACCTGCAAATCTAGTATATTTTTGAAGTCGGTGCCAAACAACAATCAAGTTAGATGTAGTAGTAGATAAGTACGCTATAAAGGATTTTAGAATTGCTTGGCACCGACTTCAAAAATATACTAGATTGGTAGGTAATTAATTTGTACAGAATGAGCACCTTTTAATGTTTACATTTTTTACTTCCTGTGTAGGTACCTAACAACATTGAATGTGTTATTTATTTGCTAGAGTTGTATTTTGTTATAATTATTTTTAGCTTTTTAGTTAGAGGTAGAAGTCGGTTATATATTTTTTAAAAAATGTTTTATATAAGAAATGTTTTTTCGAAGCAATAATATATTCACTTACAGAGAACTTGTAACACTTCCATGTGCTATAACCATGGGCGGATCCAAGATGGGGGCAATCGAAAGTCTGAAAATTAGTAAATTTAATATTAAAATGAAGTAATCATAACTCCAAGAGCCTAGAAGAAGGTGACTTCTATACATTTAAACCTCAGAACGACTATGTTTAATGTAATAACCCAAGAAATCTAGGTCACCCTGAAGCGTAAAAAAACCCCTGGAAGCACGTCTTTGGATTCTCCCCTGATTATAACGCCTACTGTTCAGTGTACATGTCGCTTAACATCAAATTGAGGTTAACGTCCTTGTCCTCTGCGTCGTCTAACCCATATGTCTAACCTGTCTTCGGCCATCATGTCCACCCCAAGCATAATCGAGATTCATTAGAGGAGACGACCTGATGCCATTCCACATTCCAATGTTGTCGTTCTCTGCACCATTGTAGTCGTTGCCTTCTATGCTCCGCGGTCAGGGATAGAACAAGATGTGGTCTATAATGCTGCAGTCCAAAAAACCTTATACAGCGGTAATCCGTTCGGACACTTACAAGATTGCCTTGTTCTCCTATCCACTCATCAGCCAAATTTCGAGTTGTCGAAAATCCGTCTCTAAAGGCCATAAGTCTTAGTCTTCAATATTGAATTCCAAAAACTTTTGATCCCACCAAATAGTTTGTTTTTTATGTTTTTTTGGGCAATGACACCACAATAGAAATAAAACGACGTATATTGCAGGAATACCAAACGTTTCAAAGTCTATTCTGACTTCGTTGTCAATGGCTTTATATTTATTGATGTAGATTGCAAAATGAAAATTTGATTTAAACACTTAACGCCGTTTCAACAACTCTAAGTTGTCATCTTCAAGAAGTAAACAGTTTTGTTTACTCCTAAATGAAACGCTGAGAAATAATCCAAAACTTTATTTCAGTAAAACTACAAAACTGTATTTATCCCAAACAAACAAATTTGCGCTATGGTTTTGTGTGCAACGTCGCTTTTAGCTATGACATTAAAAACACATTTTTCTTTTAGCTTTGTTGAGGCTCACCTTGTACAGATGCCACACGATTTTCATGAATATTAAGAATGGTGCCAATATTTACAAGTATATCGCGACGTAAAGATTTGTTACTAATTCTGTGTCCTATCTATGGTTCAGCAAGTGTTAATATTTATACTGTAAAAGAACTTATTCTATAAATGTTTAATACATAAATTTTTATTTTTGTCACAATTCCTTATAATTAATTGTTTTTAGGTTGGCAAAAAGGATTGATCTGATTTTCAACAAAATTGCATTTTTTCAATGTATGGGTAGTGTATTTGCCATATGTTTAACACTAGTACAATTAAATAGGGTAAGTAATTTTTTTTTGTTATAAAACTGGAAACTATGGTCTGAACGAAACGTCAATTACTTTTATTTTTTAAACTTTATTAAAAGAAATTTGGTATTAGTTAATTTGTTTAGCTATTCAAGTCTATATTCAAAATATATTTTATCATCAGTTATATCGATTTGTTGCGAAAATTCTTGTTAATTAATTGTTGGTTTTGAAGCGCTTATTTAGTTATCTAATGTTTTTAACCTATATGTTAAGTTAACGATTGCATTCGTTCTTGTATTATCTTTTACTAATTAAAATTTCCTTTTTCCGTGGCCTACCAAAACATATTTTTCCGTTAGATTTGTAACTACATATATTCATTGAAAAAAAAAACCTTATACCTTCTTTAAAAACTTTATTTCTTAAGTTTGTTTTTGTACTTTTTTGTAAAAATTTGAATAGCCAGTTTGACAAACTGAAGAACAATTTTTATAAGATGGTTTGGTTTTTAAATCTCGTACAAATCTTGCCGTTTCAGATATTGGTAAACATTCAGGAGCAGTCTATGCCTTCCAGTTCCTGGTATTCAGTGGGTGTTTATTTCATTCACCTGCACTTAAAAGTCGCGTTTCGACTTAAAAGAACAATTTTTATAAGATGCTCTTTGATTAACAAAGCCAAAGGTTTGGTTTTTAAATCTCGTACAAATCTTGCCGTTTCAGATATTCGTAAACATTCATGAGCAGTCACAGAGGCCTATGCGTTCCAATTTCTGGTATCCAGTGGGTATTTACTTCATTCACCTGCACTTAAAAGTCGCGTTCCGACTGAGAAGAACAATTTTTATAAGATGCTCTTTGATTAACAAAGCCAAAGGTTTGCTTTTTAAATCTCGTACAAATCTTGCCGTTTCAGATATTCGTAAACATTCATGAGCAGTCACAAAGGCCTATGCGTTGCAGTTCCTGGCATCCAGTGGGTGTTTATTTCATTCACCTGCACTTAAAAGTGGCGTTCCGACTGAGAAGAACAATTTTTATAAGGTGCTCTTTGATTAATAAAGCCAAATTTTTGGTTTTCAAATCTCGTACAAAACTTGCCGTTTTAGATATTTGTACACATTCATGGGCAGGCACAGAGGCCTATGCCTTCCAGTTTCTGGTATCCAGTGGGTGTTTATTTCATTCACCTGCACTTAAACGTGGCGTTCCGACTTCGCTCGTTGTATGCAATTCTTCTGACATAGTTTTAGGCTTGCCCTGTTTGTTGTTTATTTTCAGGTAGTCGTTGGTCAATGGGGCCATACTATGTTAACTCAGTTCTTCGATTATTGGAGTGCTTCAGTTATTATTCTCGATACTTTCAGGGTTTCTTGACTCCGTTAAAGTCATTCAAGTTTAGATCTTTCCAAGAATTTTACTACTATATACATCCATATTTAAGTGTTATTTTAAAAGGTAGTTTTAAAAAACTGGTGTCTTCTAACTCATTTGTTGACCACAGGATAAAGTGTGAAGCTCCAATATTTTTTTCACTAGCCGCTAATCTCTATTTTGCTCCCAATTTTTTTCTAACTGTTGTGTTTCACCTTTTTTCATATGTTGTTTATTTTGTTTTTGTTCTTCTACTCTCTTTACATGGCAGTTCATTCTTTCTTAATGTTTTTGGTTCTTGGCTAATTAAAAGCAAACTCTTTATCATTTTATCTGGTAAAAATCTGAACCACATGCTACTTACTTCATGATTGACTTTTCTGAAAATGTTGATTACGTTGTTTACCAGAAACTTACCGGTATATGGGTCCACATGTGAGACATCACTTCACAATAATTTTTGCAATTCTATATGTTTACGACATAACATTCTGTAGATACAATCTTTGTATTTAACTATGCCAGTGTGATTGGTATTGATCAGTCGACACTTTTAGTTTGTCATTTTTATTCGGGAAACAACCTATAAGTAAGAACTAAATTCTCATAATTAGGCCAATAATGAACTGTCATATATAAAACAATAGTTATATTTCTAACAAATGTTTTAGTTATAGGCTAAAAAATCCTTATGGTTCATACATCTTCTATCAACATCAAAGTAATAATATTAAAGATTTTCATTATAAGCTCATTTGCATTACTACTACTTTTTTTGTGAGTCACCAAAAATATTCTGTTTAATGTAGCCCCAAGAGAAAACTATAAAGTGGCAGAAATCCGCGATCCGTGATTTGATATGCCTCCTATTGCTAATAATGCGGCTAGAAAATGTGCATTTAAAAAGTTATTAGCAGCATCATGATTTGTATAGTAGTAGTAGTAGTAAAAACATAGTAGAGCCTTAAGTAAAAAGAATACTTTGTTTTGTAAGTGATAAATCATAAATTTCCGCTTCATCATTCTCTGGTTTCAGTTCTGGTTCATTCACAATCATTGCAATACAGAATGGTTTAAATTGCTTATGCCGTATTTAGTCTTTAGTTCTGTATCGAAATGAAAAATAAATAAAGCGTATAATTCTATGTATTGGATTGGCACTAGATAACCATTTCGAACAATTTGAGTTTTTGTCCATAATTAGCTTTATGGATAAAATTATAATTAATTTTTTTATTATTGGTATACTCTGTTACGGAATATTATGGTTTCGTGGGTAGTGCAAATAGCATCTACAACGAGTTAATATTTTAGCACACATTATTTACTGCCAGCGCGATGAACTGATCTATTAAAGACCCATTTGACATCAATTTATTAGAAAATAATTAATACTAGAATCGCCTGTGGTCGAAATTCGAGTCTTAGAATTAAATAATTCAGCATTTAACCGTTAGAATAATATAGAAAATAGAATAACAATAAATTAAATAGAAATTACAAAATAATCTGTTTTAATTTATTACTAATACTTATTCAATTTCCATTTGTACATTTAATAAATGGTACATGGGTTATCCAACTTTACTCGTAAATTTAAGGTTTCATTAAAAATTTTGGTACATATATCCATATAATCGGACATTTGCTGTATAAAGTATGTTTTCTCAATATGAAATCTTTCAGTTTAATTTCAATTCTCCAACATTTATTAAGCTACTCATTATAATAATTCCACTTCATATTATATTTCCACCACCGTTTATAGATAACTGCTAATGGACTACCCAATATAAAAATGCTTGCTAACATTTTTCTAACCACCCTATGAAACTAAGGTAATTCTACTCTGGACGATTTTTTAACCACCCTGTATATACAACTGAACATGGACCACGCATCATATTTTTTAACCTGGTAAAACTATAATTCCACTCCAACCATTCTATATATGCGACTGCCTATGAGCCACCATATTTACTCTTTTTGTTTGTAAATTTTTTAAACCATCTTCTACAAATATATTTCAATCATCATATATATGCAACTCATATACCATTTCCTTTTCTAACTTTTTTGTAATTACCCTGTATAACTATAATTCCTCTCACACTATATTGCATCTATCCTATATATGCAACTGCTTGTGGGATACGAAATGATGCATTTTTTCAACCACACTGTAATACTAAAATTCTTCTCCCTATATAATATTTTTGCACCAACCTGTTTAACTATGATTCGCTAATAGGCTACACTATATAATTCTTTTTTCTACCCACCCTGTTTAACTATAATTGCACTCCACTGAATATTCTAATCAGTCTGAACCACCCAATAAAACATTTGGTTTCTATCATATCTGGAATCACTTTGTATAATTGTAATCTACAGCGCCTTATATCTCAATCTATTTATATAAGCATATGTAACGACTCTCTAGGCAACTTTGTTGTGTGCCTCAAATTAATATGAAAACACATAACTCTTTCCCCATCCAAAAATGTCCTAACCAGCAGTTTTTATTTCAATGTCTTGAAAGGTTCAGCTATAAAAATGTAATGCTAGAAAAATAGTAATCAAATTTTATATGATCATACACATCAATTTGCATTGAAAGAATTTTTCATAGCAGTTTTATTCTCAAATAGGTCGCCAAATTACCCTGTATTGAAGAAATCTGTCATAATTGTAACAGTCTCATTCTTTCTATTTGTCGATGCCAAAACCCCAAATGGAATTTCGATAAAATGATAAAATAAACAAACATTATATGTATTATGTTATTAGATAAATAAGTAAAAATATATTTGCAGCATATATATCACATCTCGTTAAAAGAACATTAAACAATGTTTGACTGACTGCTATTTTAGATGACATCTTAAAATGTATTTAAAAGATTGTCTTTGAACTCAGTAATAGATATACCAAAATTTTAATAAATTCTTGTTAGATTTGTGATAAATTCATGACTGAAGCAATGTATATTAAACTCAACTTGGTCCAGATCGAAAATATATCAATTAGCTTTAGAATCACTAAATAGTTATTGTACTTACGTAAAACTTTGCATGTGAATTCTTCTGTAAATGCGCAAACTTCTTCAAAACACATTGATTCGATCACAACACAATAGTTTCTGAAGCCAACGTTTTTGTAAAAAAGTAACGTCATGAATGAATAGAAAAGAAGGTTTTTAGAGCATACATCATAATAAGTAAAAGTCGATTATTTAAGCAATATTTATACCTCGCTACTCGATTGGGGTTTTCTCAACTAGTGTCAAATTTCGAACATTCGATTTTAAGGGTTAAGGTAGTTTGTATCAATTATTTATATTTAATTTACTTATTTATATTCTGCACATCTACGGTACATTACCTTTCGAATGGTTAAGTTTCATTACGCTAATTTCAAAATGAAGGCCGCAAAAGGAGAGTGCGTTCAGCTCTTTGCGTATTAATAATAGTATGATAACAATTTAACTATCTAATCGTATCTTACTTAAGATATTGAAAGATTTGATATTCGTGTGTTTAAAAAATGCAAACCAGTAATCCCGTGTATAATTAAATAATGACAACAAGTAACATAATAGTAATAAGTAATGTTTGGACACGAATCTATTATGATTTTTTTTTGACTTGAATTCCAATAGTGTCTCTGAAAGCAGTTTACTGATTTATTTGTTAGGCAGGCTTTTAAAATTTAAATGAACCTACAAATATTGCTCCAAGTTTGCATACTTTTTAAAATTACTTTCTTAAATTGTTAACTAATTCCGTTTTCGTTTCAGGTTCCAGTTGGATCTGTACCATTTTTTCAAATTACCTCCTACTTATTGTGTATGTTCATTCAAATATCGGTATTCTGTTATTTTGGAAATAATATTAAAGATCAGGTATATCATTCAAACAATTGTTATTATTTTATATCGTATTAGAGTCATATCTACATTAATATGAATACTTTTATTTTGAAACCAATGTTTACCTATATTGTTTTTATAAAAAAATTGTATCTCATTCGTGACAGACCTATAGAAGCAGTAGTTGGGGTAATTGGAAGAAACACATGAAAAGAAATGGTAATGGGAAAACAATTTGAAACTTACAAGACTGAAAAAAAATATAGTTTTTTTTAAGAAAAACAACATCCACAAGTACACTTGGTGCATAAAACGGCAGTTCAAAATTGAATTTTTAACTGCAGATAAAATACTTGCAGCTCTCATACATAATTAATTACTTGGTAATAGTTACAACAACATTAGCAGCATTATGGAGGAAGACAAAGAAACAAGCCAATTGACGAAGTTTTATAAGTCTTATTTAGTACAATATAAATAACTACCAACAGAGGCTATTAGAATATTTACAACAACCAGCTAATGATAATACAGACAAAAGAAGTAGTCAAAACTAGGAACAAAAATACAAAAAACGTATTTATTTATGTATTATTTGAAAAGCAGATTCTTAAACGGGAAGAAATTTTCAGAAAAAAAATCTAACTCCCAGAACTCTATCTTCATTATTTATGATTTAATTTAACTCTGTAAATAGGGCTCCAACAAGGCAGTGAAGTGTGCAAACGGCGCCTGTAAAGCGAACCCATGGAATATATTTTTTAGAGTATCAAATGTCACTTTAAAAATTTGAATAAATTTTGATTTATTTAATTAATCTCGTTAGAAAAAATCTTAATTTGACTTTTCAACAATTTGAACGCTTATAATGTCAGCAGACTTCATTGATAATAGTACTCAATAGCCTTTTACTGTTTGGTTATGTGTTTAGCAATAATATGTTTAGTTAAAGTATCTATAAATAATCAATACATCTATGTTCAGCTATACTTACATATTTGGAATACAGTATGTAAGCTGATATTGTAATATGAAACTCTGCATTGGTGAAGACACTCTGAATATATTATATAGTGTTGTAACATAATAATGAGTATATAGGTAGAAAGCACAATATGTTTACTCTATAATATTAGTGAAGGTAAATATTTGAAGACGCGAGATGTAAGACCGACATCAAGAGAATCAGTCCACAGAGGTTCCGAATCTGGAGTCGTTCCGTGTAATTACACGGAAATTATCTTCCACTTAAAGGTCAAAATCAAATGCTGTTCGTCACATTATGCTTGTATTTTACACGTCCGTCGTCTGCCCTTAAATTTGCTCTTGTCACTGGTAGATTGAACCCAAATAATTTTCAACGTTGGTGGTGATCCTCGCGCATGAAGGATGTATGTATACAGACGTGTGTAAGAAGAGCCTTACATATGCTAAATTGTGTCTATGTGAAAGCAACACATTACTTTTGAGGTTTCCGAATACGAAATTTTTGGGGAAGTCGTCACAAATTAAGCTGCATATGAAGGTTTTTATATTGGTTTTGGTATGTCGAATTATGGACTACATATTTGTTGAAACTCCTTCATGAATACTTTCTTCGAGGTGTCATTCTTTTGTAAGCAAGACAATATATATAATATATATTGTTTCTGGTTAGGCAACCTTCATCAGTTGCGCTGGGGTGTAGAGATTCACAGATTCAATATGCGAACCGCAAAAACTGGTCCTTCTAGGGACCAATTGACTAAAGATTTTGGACCCTGCATCCGAATCTGCCATTTTAATATCGAAGGCATAAGTAAATCAAAATGCCAGGTATTGCAGAAAATCCTGTACGAGAACGAAATTGACCTGGTAGCCATACAGGAGACTCATGCAGAAGATGAAGCACAACTAGAGACAAGAGGAAAGATATCTGGATACGACCTACTGGGAGCCACATATGATAGAGCGTACGGCGTTGCAACGTATGTGCGAAGCGACGTAGAGAATGCTGCCCTTCTTGATGTCTCCACCCAAAATAACATCCATCAAGTGATCACCAGAATTGGAGAAGTTACAGTGGTTAACATCTACAAGCCCCCTGCTACTAACTGGCCTCCCGAAGTGATTAAAACCCACCAACACCCAAGCGTCTATATTGGGGACTTTAATAGCCACCACGAAATGTGGAAATATAGTGCCAACGACAACAACGGAGAAGCTTTGGCGCGCTGGGCTGAGGAACAGAGCACATACCTCGTTTTTGACGCCAAGGATCGGGGTACATTTACATCAGCCGCATGGAGACGGGAGTATAATCCTGATCTATGTTTTGTCTCGAGGGATGGCAATGATAGACCACTGGCCACCTCTAGGGATGTTCTTTCGGATTTCCCTCACAGTCAACATCGCCCAGTGCTCATCAATATAGGCCTATCTATACCGATAATCCGATCACATCCCCGACCTAGATGGAACCTTAATAAGGCCGACTGTGAAAAATTCTCTGAACGACTGGACTACACTCTCAACTGGATTCCTCCAGTTGGAAAAAGCTATAAGAGATTTGTGGGAGCGGTAATCAGTTCTGCGAAGGCGGCTATCCCTAGGGGATACCGCAAGGAATACATACCTGGATGGAATGAGACATGCGACGAACTATACGCAGAGTTCCTTCAAAGTGGAGATCGCGAAATAGCTGACGATCTATTACACAACATCGACATAAATAGACGACAAAAATGGACCGAGACTGTTGAAGGCCTTGACTTCAAAAAATCAAGCCGAAAGGCCTGGTCCCTGCTGCGTAAACTTGGAGCCGCTAAACCTACTAAACGTAGAGAGGATAAGATATCATCTAACAGTGTAGCTTCTTGTATAGTTGCTACATCCAAAGCCCCTCGAGATCGAACACATACAACTAAAGTTAAGAGGGACCTCAAGGCCTTGAAGAAAACCTGTGCTGTAGACTCTGAATACTCAGCGGACATACGGATTGGAGAAATCAAAATTGCTCTAAATGAAATGAAATATGGTAAAGCACCGGGCTTTGACGGCATCCATCCAGAGTTCCTTAAACACTGTGGACCCTACGCGAGGCAATGGTTGGCAAAGTTTTTCACTGATATTCTTCGGTCAGGAAATATCCCCCACTCACTTAAGCGAACAAAAATCATCGCAATACCGAAACCAGGGAAAACAAACGACAGGCCTGAAAATTATCGCCCCATAGCTTTATTAAGCATGGTTTATAAACTATTAGAAAGATTGCTCCTCAAAAGAATCAGCCAAAAGATAATAGACATCATCCCCACTGAACAAGCAGGTTTCCGCCCGCATCGCAGCTGTACAGATCAAGTACTGACACTGACAACATTCATAGAGGCTGGATTTCAGAAGAAACTTTCAATAGCTGCCGTATTTATAGACTTAACAGCAGCTTATGACACCGTTTGGAGGCAGGGGCTAATATATAAATTGATTCGTATCATTCCCTGTACAAGAATAACCAATCTCATTAATAATATGCTCTCAAATAGAACATTCCAAGTGATTATGGGGAAAAACAGGAGTAAAACGATGAAACTTAACGATGGTCTCCCACAGGGCTCAGTTCTTGCCCCAATACTCTTCAGCCTGTACATCGCGGACATGCCTGCAACCGAATCACGCAAGTTTGGCTATGCGGATGACTGGACCTTGGCAACGGGACACAGGAAGATAGAGATTGCTGAAGATATCCTTACCAGAGACTTAGCAAACATCAGCGCATACTTTAAAAAATGGAGACTCCAACCAAGTAACGCAAAAACAGAGGTATCTGCCTTTCATCTAAACAATAAGATGGCAAAGAGAGAATTGAGAGTGTTCATGGATAACAAATTACTCACTCACAACAAACATCCTAAATATCTCGGTGTTACCCTGGACAGGACGCTTACATTCAAAGAGCATCTGACAAGAACGGCAGCAAAATTAAGAACACGTAATAACATAATACAGAGACTCTGCGGTACAACTTGGGGCTCTTCCGCATCCACCCTGAGATCCTCTGCACTGGGCTTAGTGTATCCAGTCGCAGAATACTGTGCTCCAGTGTGGCTCAACAGCAAACACACACATATGGTCGACACCCAATTAAACGTAACTATGCGCACTATATCAGGGACAATAAAGCCAACCCATACAATATGGCTGCCTATTCTTAGCAACATAGCTCCTCCCAATCTGCGCCGAGAACATGCCCTGGTTAGAGAGTTTAACAAAATTATGAGAAACCCGCAGCTTCAAGTTCATAATGATGTTCCGGACATCCAGCGAAATCGACTTCGATCCAGACACCCTCCATTGAAAACTGCTCATGTGCTTCACCAAAACAACTTTGACATAAATGAGCGATGGAGAGAGAGATGGGAACGTGAAGTAGCTCCAATATCACAATATGCCGTGTATAATCAACAAACCTACAGGATTCGATCTCCCTCGTCGAACTTGGACATCTCTTAACCGAATCAGAACCAACTGCGGAAGATGCGCCGACTCCTTACACCGGTGGGGCAAACGATCTTCAGCCGCATGCGATTGTGGGGCCGACAGGCAGACTATCAGACATATAGTGCAAGATTGCCCAATAAGGGCATATACAGGCAATCCAGAAGATTTCCTGATGGCAACACAGGCGGCAATTGATTATATATCAAGACTAGACATTTGTTTGTGAATTGGTCTAAAGTATCTATTTGTATTTGTATTTAATTGTTAAGTAATGTCCACATACAATTTTTATATATTTATATGTACCATATTATTAATATCATTATAAATGTACTGTGATGTAAGCCATACGCTAAATAAATAAATAATCAGTTGCGCTTCCCAAAATTGAATGTCCTCTCGAATACTTCTTTATGTATTTGATACCTTTCGTTAAATTTGAAGACGCGAGATGTAAAGACCGACATCTAGGATTTTCGGGGAAACTAGCACATAAAGGTTCTGAATCTGGAGCTGTTCCATAACCAGAAACAATATATTTTATACATACTATCTTGCGTACAAAAGAATGAAGAGAGTATTCAATATCTCTGATAGGTGAAGTTAACCTGAAAATTTCATCCTGACTTTCTAACCTAGGAATTACGGGTAATAGCGATTACATGGAACGGCTCCAGATTCGGAACCTCTACCTGCTAGTTTCCCCGAAAATCCTAGATGTAGGTCTTTTCATCCTTCATGAACTCTTGATTAATTTCAAGGTAGGAATAAAAACTAAATTCTCTGTTAACCATTCTTTACTATAACAGGCTTGTTTCAGTTAATCATTTCTATCCTCTGGTTAGCTATTACTACAAAACTGTCTATTCCATTCCAATTCAATTTTTCTAAAGTTTCAAGAAAAATCTCTTGCAGAATTATATTCATAGCATTTTCACAAGTTGCGATTAAATAATAACAAGTTATTAGCTTGCTTAATATTACATTTGAATTAAAATATTAAATTGTATCTGCTATATCCATAAACATTACATTATGTGAAACTGCTTAGCAAATAAATAACATAAACATAATTTTTAGAGTGACCAAATTTCAAAAGCTTGCTTCTTGAGTAATTGGTATGAATCTGATATTGAGACACAGAAGTTACTGCTGATGTTAATGCAGGGAAGTCAAAAGTCGTTTATTATAACAGCTGGTGGATTTTTCTCACTATCCTTCAGTACTCTAGTTTCGGTGAGTTATGTAAGTTGCATCATAAACAAAATTGTTTTATGACATTGTTTTTCAGATACTGAAATCATCTTACTCATTCTGGAGACTGTTTTCTACAACATATAAATAACTGAACAAATATTTAGAGAAGACGATGTTTGCATATATTGGCAGAAATTAGTTACACAATAAAACAATGCTTAATGAAAGATTTGTGTTTATTTTTTAGGGTTTAATACTAAAAATGTGCAGCAGTAGATATCCTTATATTATAATTGTCTGCCTTAACAAGTCAAGTAGGTTATTTGTAATATTCGATCAAACATAAAATAATAGTCTCGTTTCGATGTTTTTTTTAATTTACCATTTTAATTTTTGCGATTTGATACTTTAGCTATTTTAGCGATTTTTGAAATTTTTTATATTTAGAAATTTTTGAGAATTTTGACAAAATTGACATGTTGGCTACGATAACGCCTACTACGGCAGAATCGGGATTCATCAGTGAAGACGACCTGATGGCATTTCACATTCCAATGATGTCGTTCTCTGCACCACTGCCGTCGATGCTCAGCGGTCAGAATAGCACAAGATGGGGTCGATAAGTCGAAAAGACCTTATACGACGGTAAACCGTTCAGAAACTTACCAGATGACCTTGTTCTCCTAACCACTCATCAGCCAAATATAAAAAAATAAGCCTTTGACATCGATCTCGAACATCATTTGTGCCCCTTCGACGTCCCGTGCTTACTCTTCTTCGATTTTGGGTATTAAAAATTTCTGTTCGTGCGGTTAACGATTTCTCAACATGAATAACCCGACTCTCGTAAACCAATAGTTCAACCTCTTTCAAATTAACTTAGCTGGCGATACATTCGGCGTACACATTACTAAACATCGATTTTGGATCCCATCATCAAATGATTTGTTTTTTGGTAAATAAAAAAATAATGAAATAAACGACTACAATATTCATGAAAAAGTTTACAAGAAAAAAATGTTTTCCCATGGGTCGGGAAATCTCTATCATTTCTTACCTGTTTTTGTAATTAAATTATATATAAAGTTCGTAAATCTCAAATCAAGATGTCTATCAGATGGCCTTGATTAATTTATACCAGCGAGTGGTACATTTGGTGAGACCCATGTAGGATTATGCATTTCGATATTTGCTGAAACCGTTTGACTCGTCCCCCTCAAAAGTTTGAGTAAATTTCAAAAAAATACTTAAAAATTGAACATTTACACTCATCATCTTACTATTATTAAGGTTATGTAATCTAGTATCAAGTAAGATAATTAAATATTTCTCATTTAAATCAATTTTTCTCGATATATGTGATTTTCTAAAAATTATTAGTGAAGTTTAATAGGATAAAAATAGTCTCAGTTCTGGATATCGTGGATTTATTTTCTATAGAGCTACTTAGTGGTGACATAATTAAATATTTAATTTATAACAGATGTACCAAATATTTCAAGCACGAGATTGAGTGATGGTGTTTACGAAGACTATTTGTTTTAAATAAAATTATTGTATCTATAAGCATGTATGGTATCGTATATGTAACACAATTAGTCATACAAGTCAGAAGCTAGCCTTAAGAACGAATAAGCAGATTTAAGAATCTGAAACACAGAGAAGATAACAATTGAAGGTGAATAATATCTTAATATCTTACCGAAGTAAACGTACTTATGGTTAAAGTAAAAAATCCACCAGCTGTCATGATAAATGGTCGTTTGGTTCTCTCCATTAATATAAATAAAGTTTTGCGGAGATGAATACTTCCTTCATACCAATTGGACATGTAGCAGGCAGACCGAACTTCTTCACTCTAAAAGATATCACATACTCATTAGTACATAATTAAATAAGTTTTACAGAGAAAAGTTTAAAGTACAAAATAAATAATAATCTATATAAACAAATGTTTGTATAGAATATTAATTTTATCCAGTTAAAATGGCGGTGCAACCATACAAGTATGATGAATGTTAATTTTTTGGAAGTGTCTTTGCTTTTGTGAAATATTAGTGTTAAAGGAAAAGGCAGGGGGGGGTATTAAATCTTCCCATAAATTTGCTGACTTTCCCCCTTCTGGACCAAAAAAAACATATAAATTGAAGAGTCATTATCATATACAGGTAAAGATGCTCTTGAAGTGAAGAGTTAAAGACGCTCTAGAAGTGATTAGTTTGTAACATAAATAGTGTTAGTATTTTCTGGAATTGCTATCCATCCCTGCTGCCTGGCAGACGTTTGTACTCTATAGTATTATAAAATTATAGTTGTCTATTAGTTTGTTTGTTTGTCGTAAGAAACTACTAAACTGATTTTGCTGAATCTTTTTTTTTGTTCCAAAGCCTTGACTTAAAAGAACTTCTACGATGATGGGTAACATACAATTACTCTATTTAGCTCAGTTCATTTACGAAAATATGTGACAAAATTAATAGTACAACAAAACCAATATCATGTGTGTTCTAATAATAAAACATGACTAATTGACATAAAATCGGTAACAATTTAGTTTTTTACCCTTTACACAAAATGTACCCGAGAAACCATGTCTGCTAATATGGGTAATGTAGAGAAATTGGAAACCGGCAAAATGAGCTACTATATGCTCAACTTCGTTAATTAATTTCTTAAATAATGTGTCCTTTAACCAAAATTACAAAAAAAATAATCATTTCTATATTTTTTTATTTTATTGTTAAATCATTCTTATTAACTGAGAGGGTAGATTTTCTCATACCGAATTTATGTTCTAAACATACATATTGTAGGCCCCACAGTTTTTATAAAACTTCAGTCTAACCTATCGAAGAATTTTTGTTTAAGCTCCATATTACCTCACCAGATGACCCTATGATTATCAGTAAACTAGGGTTGGAAAGTAGAATAGTTAGTCTAGAGACCCCTTATTTCAGTTTTCCAAAATTTAAAGTATAAATACATATATAATGATTGAAAATGTATGGTAGTGATCCTTCTGGAAGAGTCCATTTGAGAAATTGCTAAGGGGTGATACCTGTAAAACATTATCCTCGTAATCAATATTCTTATTGAAAATTATAACTTTATGAAGACATTTATTTATATTTCAAGCCTAATACTAATTTATGTAATAAATTGAGCAAAATATATTACCAAAACTTCATGTAAACCTAGCATTGAGAAAATAATTACTACCCAGATGATAATGATGGAGCAATCATTTTTAATGTGCAAAAGGCGTACCTAAGCTGTTATAAACGATTTTGCCAGATGTAGATGATTCAACAAAATATTAAAACATATATATAAAAATAAATTTGTCTTCTCTTCTAATACCATTTATTAACAGAAAATTTCTTAAAAGGAATCTGAATTGAACAATATAAAAATTATATTGTTAACTAATTGAAGATTAACATCAACATTTTTGCTATTAGGTATTACAATTTATACCAGCGGTTCACATTTATATAATAAAAAAATATCATAACTTTAAGAACTAATTAATGACAAGCCAAACTTCTTTACATATACAGGTTTTAATATTTTATTAAATCATTTACAGATGGAAAAATCTTACGTCTTTTGCATATTAATAATGATTGTTCCATCATTATCGTCTGGATCTATTTCGTACTTGGTATTCCATATTGCTAATTTTACTACATATATTAATATTAGGCTACAAATAAAAATACGTGACTGCATAAAATTACAATGTGCAATTTGATTTTCTATTATAAGGATAAAGTTTCAAAGGACCAACCGTTAGCAATTTCTCGAAAGGACTCGTCCAGAGAGTTCAGTCCGAATTAGTCAGACAACTCTTCTACTTTATAACCCTGGTTTATTCATAATTATAGGGTCATCTGGTGAGGTAATATGGCTCTTTAAAAAAAGTTCTTGGTTAGGTTTGAATTAGATATTTGCATTAGCTTAGTTTTTATTAAAAATTCGGAATATGCCAGTGTAACTAAGATGTTTCGATTTAAAAAAAAATCAAGTGATATCTCAAGCGTAATTTTACAGGCTATCCCATACAGAGAATAGGTGAGACATAGTGCGGAGTAGAATTACATTGCTTAAAGAAAATAAAAAATTGTATATTAGGTGGTCCCTAAGCAGCTACATATATACAATTTGGTTGAAATAAAGGGGAGTGGAAATAGTTATACGACGTATTCCAAAAAAGTTATATTGGGTGGGCCATAAATAGTTGCATATACCATTTGGTTAAAAAACGGGTGTATTGGAATTATATTTATACAGGGTGAATAACAAAATGTTATGTTGTTTGGCTAATAAGTAGTTGCATATGTAATGTGGTTAAAAAAAGTATGGAATTATAGCTATATAGGGTGGATGGAAAAACCTTAAATAAAAAAAATGTGTTATATAAGCAGTTAGGATATCTGAATTATATTCTTGAGTTATTATAGTTATAAAATATATTGAGCAAATTTTAGAAGCAGTTGTTTATACAGGGTGGTTAAAATATAAGATGAAGTGGGATTGTTGTTTATAGGGTGGTTAAAAAATTATTTTATATCCACAAGTAGCTGCATATATATGATGGTTGAAATATGTAGTGAAGGATAATTACAGTTATTCAAGTTGTTTTAAAAAATAATATTTAAGAGATGTTATGATCTATACGCTGTTCTATGTACAGGATGGCTGAAATATAGAGTGGGGTAGAATTCTAAGTATACTGGATAGAACAAATTGGGTGGCCCTTAAGTAGTTGCATATAGGTTGTTAAAATATAGAGTGAAGTAGAATTATATTATACAGGGTGGGCAACAACTGGTAAAACAAAATTTATAGGGTAGAACATGAGCAGTTGCATATGGAGAACCTGAAATATGTTGCACGGATAGGATAGTTGAAATATAGGGTGAAGTAGACTTATTGTTGAGTATTTAAAAAATGTTATATTGGGTGACCAATAAGCAGCAGCATATATATGATGGTTGTAATTCAAGTATACCAGGTGATTTTAAAAAATGTTGAACAAAATTATTATATAGGGTGTCACATAAGCAATCAAAGTTTTGGGGAAATATATTGGATTCATCTTAAACAGGGTGGTACAAAAAAATCTTATACTGGCTGGCCGACAAGTAGTTGCATATACAAGGTAGTTGAAATAGAGGCTACCCCCTAATTACTCTACGTAGAATTATAATTAAAGTGGGTGCATAATTTTTTAAAATTATTTTATTGGATAGAACATGAGCTGTTAGATATCTGCAATATATCAGTCGAAGTAAGATTGTGTAAACAGTGTCATTAAAAGAATGTCAGAAAAAGTTGCATGAAAGGGGTGGTTGAAATATTAGATGGAGACAAATCATACTTTCGAGAATGGTTAAATGACTATCAGAAAAATGGTTACATAGCGAAGTCCATTCGCAGTTGCATAGATACTTGAAATATAGGGTGAAGCACAGTTATAGTTAAGTTAATTAAAAATGTTACATGTGGTGGCTCCTAAGCAGATGCAATCAAATGTTGCATCAAATATTTTGTAGAATAAAAATATGGTTATACAGGATGGTGCAAAAACTGAGATAAATAAGTCAAAATGGTTGACTAATTGGTGGCAGTATATATAGATGGTTTAAATTTAGATGGAAGTGGAGTTATAGTTATACAAGGCAGTTCAAAAAAAGTTGAATAAAACTGTTATATAGGTTGGCCAATAAGCAGTTGCAGTTTGGGTGACATATTTTGAAGATTGGTGGTTTTATAGTTATGTAGAGTGATAAAAAGTGTTATATTGGGTGGCCCATAAGTAGTTTAATATACAAGATGGTTGAAACCGAGGGCGGAGTAGAATTATAGTTATACAGGGTTGATCAAAAAATGTCTAAAAAATTGTGTAATATACGGTAGACCATGAACAGCTGCATCCTACTATACGGAATACCGGAAATATGGAGCGAGTCAAATTATTGTCATACACAGTGTTTAACACAATGTTACAAGAAGTTGCATATAAAGGCTGGTTAAAATAAAGGGTGGCGAGAAATTATACTTTACAAGTTGGCTCAAAAATAACCAGAAATAATTGTTTTATAGCGTAGACAATAAGCAGTTGCATAGCTGAATGATAGGGTGGAGTACAGTTGGGTTAGATGTTAAAATTTATATAGGGTGGCACATAACCACTTCCAGTTTGGGTGAAATATATTCGAGATTGGTGGATGTACAGTTATGTAGGGTGGTTAAAAAAGTTAGAAAAAATGATGTTTCATAAGCTTTTTGTAAACAATTGTACATTCCATACGCGTGTGAAACTGCGGGTAACGGCTAGTAGTTATATAAAATTTCTAAAACTTGTATCTGCTCAATATGACCAGTAATGCTTATTTTTAATTAATTTAGTTCCGTATTTTTGTAATTTTAAGAATAACATAATACCAAAACAAAATCATTATTATAATCCATACAATTACTAAATGGTTTGACACTAAATTGATATTTTTGGCAATTTTAACTGTAATTTGAGCAATGTTAAGCATTATTGCTAGGTATAAGATTTCCT
The DNA here is from genome assembly GCA_034190945.1 of Octodonta nipae. NCBI lineage: Eukaryota > Metazoa > Arthropoda > Insecta > Coleoptera > Chrysomelidae > Octodonta > Octodonta nipae. Next base: position 57,977,174 of record CM067217.1, read on the forward strand.
AAATTGTATGCTACTTGCAGAGTACATAGTACATTGGAGACTACATTTTCATGGTTATAGGTTTAAATTAGAGAAAGAGCTATGTACACAATTAAATTTCTTATCAGATGCCAGAAATCGAAATTATTAGAGTGAAAAACAATGCACTTAATAATTACTATAAAAAATTCAGACCACAAAAGCAAAGACATCTACATTCTACTTCATTTGAATATAAGTATGATAATATAATACATGATAAACAACTAAATATCTCTGAAACTTCAGTGTTACAAAAGGAGCTTAAACATTTCGAAAATCTGACCTTCAAGGTTATAAAGCAAACCCGAAATAAATTAAGTTTTGTGAAACTAAAGTAGAGAACATGTACTTGAAAAACACATTAAAAATATTTTTTTGTTGTTTGGCAGAGCGAATCAATTTTTCTTGAAAAAAATAAAACAAAATAGTTTTTCTAAAAATAAATGATGGTCAATTAAAAATTTAAAAATATGACATTCTATAAAAAATATATCTCCTGACAAAACAATTGCAAGAGTAATTATCAATATGTCTGGTTACTATGAAACAATTCAAAATATGATTAATCAAAAACAATATGCTTAATTAAAGAAATTCCACAATTCAATAGGATACAATTGCCTCTACGATCAGGTTTTATAAAACAGGAACGCAAGACATTTAGTCCATAATATGTTAAAGCACAATATTCTTCTGGTTTATAAACAAATAAACAAACATAATACCTATTTAAGGATAATTGTCAGTTCTGTAACGCCTCAATGTAGTGGCTTTTAGAATTTATTTAAAAATATCTAAACGCAATGTTCCTTTTTTACAAAAAATGTCTTACATACAATAAAATAACATATTCACATTAGTATCTATAAGTACTTCTGGGGAAATAACACCACAGTTAAGAAAAATGATGTATATTCCAAACGTTTCGGGGTCTAGGTCAGACCCCATTGTCAATGGTTAAGAAACTTGGATAAAAAAGGCACAATTCTAAGATGTCAATTAAAATATTTGACAATATGTATTATTTGATTTCTGACGTATATTTTATTTATTTATTAGTATATTTTTTCGTCAGGAAAACTCTTCAGTACGTGGAATAAAATGCGCCGTTTGTTTATTTTATGGCATTCTCCTGCATTAACTTAAAAATGTTTAAAATTTTGGAGAACAAAGACTATTCCAAAACAATGTAAACTTTTACTTTGGTGGCTGTATATTGATCATTCATTCGTTATTTGAGAACACAATCTTAAAAAGTTTTAGTTCAGTTATTAAACGACACAAGGAACAATGAACTAACTATACAACTTACATTAGAAAATAGTAATTACCTTTGCTAGACATAACTAACACACAATGTTCATTTGTAATAGAGAAAACCAACCCATATTAAAATATACCTAAATTATAATTAAATGACCGAAATGCAGGTATGCTATTCTAGAAATCCGAACAACATCATTCCAGTAATAACTAAACCATATACACAGGGTCTGTCAGAAATATGGGAGGGAGTACACAGCACAGGGGAATGAATGCCCAAATGTCTATGGGGTTCAGTATAGAAATTTAAACTTTTTTGTGTCAGGATGTAATAATAGTGAAATGTTTTCGATGACACATCTTTATATATATAAATCTTCTGTACGTGCGTTAGTCATTGAACTCCTCCTAAACGGCTGGACCGATTTTGATGAAATTTTTTGTGTGTATTCCAGGGGGTTTGAGGATGGTTTAGATTCACACTACGGTCAACTAGATATTGTTTTTTTTAGTTAAATTATTTATTTAAAAATATTCAAGAGTGTGCTTTAGTTTCAGTTACGTCTGATAGATGGCGTTAAGATTATATTGTTACAGCTAATTTTTAAAAGTTTAGATGTGGGACAGGACAACGTCTGTTGGGTCTGCTAGTTACATATAATATCCAAAAAAATGTATGAATAGATGTTGCGGTTTTAGTTCAATGTTGGTTCAATGCAAGTATATAATTGACGCAGGACCTTTAGCGGAACAATCAATAAACACGTGCCGTCGCGTAAATTAATTCACCAAATAAAGTTAATCACTAACCTTTTACGTCGAAGCTCTGCAGGTGGTGTTTTCTTGGTTCTTCTTTCTTCGAAGACTAGTCTCGCAACAGCAGGAACTAATTTTAGAGCTTCGTCTGGACAACACGTTACACAAAAAATATCGAAGTAATGTTCATTGATTGAGTAAACACAAAAGAAACAAAATGAAAGCGGTTTAGCGGTTGTTACGACCGGAACTAATAACTCGCGGAATCGTAACACAATAACAACAAAAAGCGGCCGTCTTAAGACGGTATCAAAAGTGTCCTAATAGCTCGAAAGTCAATAGACGAATCTCGAATACTGTCTATATTTTACACGCAAAAAACACTTAAAATTAGCAATAGCGCGACGGAAGGTTTTGGAAAAGGTGCAGAAGTTTAAAAATCAATGAAGTAATTCAATCAAATTTGTAAAATACACTAAACAAATTGCGGGATCGCACCAAATAGGATGTATTAATAGTTAGCATTTCCCAATAAATTACGACAAAAATTATAGTTCTAGAATCTGTTTTTGCTCCATTTTAACCAACACAATGATTATTAACTTTAATATTTTAATAAGAATTTAAGATAAGGAGATAATATTTAAACAGGAAATACTGATATCGTTAACCTGTCACACATACATATATTTAGAGATGCCAATAAATTTTGTATTGGGGAAACATCTAGCTATATCTATACGGACGAATAAATTACATAAAGAAACAATAATTTTATGAATCAAAAATTGTGTAGCTTTAGAATTTCTTGAGATTAATGCAATAAATTACTGGAAATTCTGTATATTTTAAATACTCCAAACGTCTACCCATTTTCTATCGCATAGAAAAATTAAAATATTTGAAAATATAAACTGTTGTACAATAATTTATAGCTAATTTAATATATTGATATTGATCTCCGAAGATTTGTTGCAGGAATTCTTAAGGTTTCTGTCCACTGCGACTTTTGATCAGGACAGTGTGTAGAATATCATCTCAAAAATGAGCTACATTAACGAGAAACGCTATTCCATAAGATTTTTGCGGAGTTCTTTCTCAAAAGAGAATGAATTCTCTTAAGTGTATTCATATAAGACTAACAGCGCTGTTGTTTCCACTTTTCTTAATCGTTTTCCAACAAACATTATTGGTACACAGATTGCGTTCGTATATTTGGCGATGTTAATTTTTATTACCTTTAGCATGAGGTTGTTTCCATAGGAGCAGAAAACAGCCAGTTGCACTAACATGCACATTAAGTAATTTACATGTCCAAACATTTCTAATGACATTGCAGGAACCTACAATAACAACATTAATTATGATGTTTATTATTTGATCTTGTAATGAAGTGTTCTGTGTATAAATTAATTAACTAGATTTTAACACTTTTTTAACAATTCAATAGGAACGTTCTTTTTATGATTTGCAGATAAATAACCCCACACTGCATATTTAAAAAATCAAACCATTTCAATGAACAAAAATTTAAAACATTTCGAGTTTCTTCATAAATATACAACCTTTTAAAAACTGAATTGTGGAAGCCGTTAGTTTGTGATAGTTAATCATAATGATTAAATAAAACTAATTTCTTTATTTTCTATCACTGGATTTATTCACACTACGTTATTTTCAAACTGTACAAATTGAAAAACTAAGCAACTAAACCATTTAAAATTAACTAATTAGAGGTATGAACTTTTGCTCTGTTCAGTTCACACCTTTAGTTAGTTAAGTTTTTATTAATATTTAAAATTGGTTTACTTGCTTTGTTTTGTATACGTTTGAAAACGACGCGTGAGTGTCGAAACTAGTCACGTAGTGTGAATAAATCGGGTAAGAAAAAACAAAGAAATTAGTTTCATTTGTTATTTCTCCAAAAATTATAAAAGATACCAGAAGATGCCGGAAATAATCTTTAGATAATCAATTATTCAACTGCAAATATTAAACATAATAAGAAGTAAGGTTTTAGTTGTTACAAAAATATAAATAAATATAAATTCTAAATTATCCATTTCGTAAGATATGAGAGGTCAGTGTGTAGTATTTTGATACATTAGCGACACGAAACGTTCTAGAAATATAACATATTAAAGACCAACAAGAAATCATTTTTTACAATTAAATTAATAAAATGAACGTCATTACGTTGCGTAGAATTCATGTCTCAATGTTTAGTTGAATAATCCAATTTCGTATCGTATCGGCATCATAACAACTGTTGGACCCCTTCGTCACTTTCATTCTTGTAATTTTACAAAAATTCAGTTGATCCTCATTGAGCTGGGATTTCTCCATAAAGTTTGTGAGGTGTGTACGATCGATTAGGAAGTATTCATATTTAGGAACAAAAAAAAAGCATGATACTTAAGTGCAGTAAATATAATTAGATAATTGGATGCGATTTTCAATTTAAATCAGGCCCTCAGAAGCAAAAACAATTTTCAATGTTTGCCAAAACAGAGGTACTTTACTTTTAATTAAAAAAAGAATGAGCAGAATATGGCGGGAAGATATGTTTTTGATATTTTGCAACTATAATTAAAATATAAAGTTAGAGTGAAACAGTGAAAATTATAAAGACAATTAACTAATCAAAACAAATATTGAATAATAGGGAATATTAGCAAAATTTTGAGAAGGAATCACTGAATATTCTTACCATGATATTCTCAGGGAATATTAACAAAATTTTGAGAAGAAATCACTGAATATTCTTACCATGATATTCTCAATATCATGCGTTCTTTCAAGTATTAGGTCAGAGTGTCATCTTCATGGTCTAAACCAAACTAATTAGTTTGTTTATACAAATATTTCAGATATACTTCCCAGTACAGAAAAAATATATGGGACCTCTTCGGGACTTTCTTCAATAGAATATAGAGCTACTCTATAGCCAGATGTGAGAAATTATATAGTCAAAACCCGACATTTGCATATGTAGAGAACTAGGCTTATGAATATTATACACACAAAAGGTATAAATGTACGCTTTGTTGTCTAATTGTCTGTATATAATAATTTTAAACATATTTGATTAGGTATTTGTATATTTATAATAAGTAAATACTAAATTTATTAGACTACAAGCATATTATATCGTCTATAGTGTATAGTTGTAAAGGTAGATGATTTCCTGCACAACTTACCAGCATCATCTGGAAAAGGGTAATACATATGGAGAATATACTAGTAAAGCACTGAAAAAATGCAACTTTATTGAAAACATTATCTACAGCTTCCGCATACCTGAAAATTATAAATAATAAATTTGAATAATTTAGTAACCAAGAATTGTTCTAGTGGTCGAAGAAATCAAGATGGTAGTTCAACTTTTTTATATTCTAGCTATTATTGTAGTTTAAACGCGATGGATTTTTTTGTCTTAATTTAGAAGTTGTTGTTGTTACAACATAGAAAGAAGAATAAAAACGATTTATCAAGTGGAGTTCATTTACTAGAAAGAGAGAGGAACGCAAAACTTGAATAGCCAAGAACCTATAGGTTTACAGAAGAATAACTCGATAAGTGAACAAATCAATTGAAATTTTAATACAAATATAATATATGCCACCATTTCTAACTCAGGGTAAACATTAAAAGCATTTTTCCAAAATAAATGGTGGTTTAAAAATGTGTTTGTAGTGTGGAGTGAGAAGTTCTTAGAGGCCAATAATTCCAATGGTTTGGAAAGATCACGAATCGAGTGGAATAGTTGGAACTTTGTTATTAAGATGAATTAACTGTACCATAAATACTTTTAGAATTTTTGATTTCTTCTATTTACTTTAATTACCAAGAGCCTTCTTCATCCAGGAACTCGAAAGCACAGAACATGACATTTGTTACGTTCCCGCAACTTATTGATTTTGTTTACATTTTATTCATTTTGTTAATTGATTTTTAGACTTTTACACCTATTTCGTCGCCCCAATGCTAATTTAAATTTCGAACCATTTTTGTGTCAAATTAATAACTGACTCGTGTTTTGACCGGCGACGAGTCCGGACGCTTACTCTTTTTGATTCCATTTAAAGACGGTCGCTCTCTTTTGTTATTGTGTTATGACTGCGCGAATTACTGGAATTAATCCAATAATACTAACTTTTTTTATTTTCACACAAGTTCACAATAAATATTCGACTACAACTTCCCTACTTAACCCAACTTAAGTGACTGCAGGTGTAGATCGGCTTATAAATAGATATCGGATTCACTCTCGTACATTCTCGTAGGAATCCTGTTTTTCTAGGATAAATATATTCTTTTGAGAGGTAGTTTTATTATAAATAATTAAATTCAGGAAAGGTTAATTTTTAATAGCGTTTAAACGTTGTATATATACACTGAGGACATGTGGGTTGGAACAAATTCATTTAAAATTCAGGTGTTGTTTTTCTGAAAAAACGCTAGGACACATTGGTTTTTTTGGGCTGCGGTTTTTGTGATGATAACCTCATTTATATAGGGTGGGCCAGAAATAAATTGCGACCATCAATTTCATTTTTTCAAATGGAAAATTAACAGTTATTAAAACAAACAACGGTAAAAATAAGGTGTTTGTTGGTTTAAACCTATTTATTTACGTCTGGTTTTTATGATTGTTGGCGGTATTTTAGTCGCATGAATGAATGAATGAATGAATTTTTTATGCTGGAGTTTTTATCACTTGTTTATCTCTGTACTATAGTTTTACTTCACGTAAGTAGTTGTCAAGTGCAGTGCAAAGTTTCAAAATTTGGCGCGTTTAACTGAAAAGCAGCGAATAGAAATTTTGACGATGACGACAGATCTCGAACACAAACTGAACTTTGCGAATTGTTTAATATGAAGTCCCCGGAGCGGCCTATTACATGATCGGTAGTTAGTAATAGAAAAAAAGTTTGGCCACGTAAGAGACAATTACAAAACCAACATCTTCCAGAACATACACAATTAAATGTGTTGCTTGATTTGCAAGAAAATCCTGACAAATCGACTAGACAAATACGTGCAGAACAGTCAATAAGTAAATCTTCTCTTCTAAAATACAAAGTTCATTTAGTTCAGAAACTTATTGAAGATGATTTGAGAGTAGAATTTTGTGAAATAACGATGGATAGATGCAATGCCAACCCGCACTTCTCAAGTAAGATTGTTTTTTCCTACAAGGCAACATTTTGTTTGAAAGGTTCAGTAAACAATTTCCAAAAAAGTTAACGTATGGGTTGGAATCGTGGGTACTTCAATTGTGGGTCCTTTTTTAGGGTTACGTATATACAATATACGGATACCCTTACAATATCACTCCGGATTTCTGACTCTGTCAGATCACAGCAATTTTCTCCTAAACTACTGGACGGAAGAGGTTGAAATTTGGTATCAATGTATAGTTTGGTGACCCGATCAGGAGTACATATGGCAAAAGAAAAATTTTGATTTTAGGGGTATTTATGGGGGGAAAAACTAAAAAAAACGGCCGTTCCCCCCACCTGATCTCCGAACTCTATTGAGCCTAAAATTTTGAAAAAAAATAGGAAATATAGAACGTTGCCCGAACTTCACAGGAAATAAAGGAGAGACCATTAATATTAATTTTGCATCATGTAATACATCAAATTAAATGTCTCATTCTGAGGAACACAAATATATTCTTTTCATATTAAAAACAAATAATTTAAAAGATATTAACGAAAATATATCAAAATTTACCCATTCCCCCCCCTCATCTCTGAAACTATAAAACGTAAAGATTTGAAAAAATTAGAGGTATAGAGTCTGACCTGAAGTTTACTGGAAAAATAAGGAGAAACCTCTACTTTTAATTTTGGGGGCAAATTACAGAATTAAATGGAAAATATAAAATTAAAATTGTTTCTAACTCATCATGTTATATATCAAATGATAGGGGTCATTATGACGAAAACAAATATAATTTTTTCATATTTAAAATAAATTAATTAAAAGATATTATAAAAATATAAAAAATTACCCATTCCCCCGCCTTATCTTCGAAACCATAAGCTGTAAAATAAAAATAGAGGTATAGCGCCTCACCTGAACTTTACTGGAAAAATAAGGAGAAATCACTAATATTCATTTTGGGGGGTAAATTATAGTATTAAATGGAAAATAAAAAATTAAACTTGTTTTTAATGGATCATGTAATATATCAAATCACTGGGCTCATTATGATTTAATATATTTTTAAAATAAATATGTTAAAATATATTAAAAAAAATATTAAAAAAATTACCCATTCCTCACTGTATTCCCCAAAGTATAAGACCAATTTTTTTTTGTTTACAGGAAACATACGAAGAAATCCCTAATATTAATATTGGGGGCCAAATTATAGAATTTAAGGGAAAATAAATAATATTTTTTAACGCATCATGCAATATATCAAATGAAGGGCCTCATTATGAGGAATACAAATATATATTTTTCATATTTTTAAAATTAATTGTTTATAAGATATTAATATAAAGATATAAAAAATTCTCATTTCTTGCTTTTTTCCGAAACCATAATACCTAAAATTTTGAAAATAATTAGGCTCTCTTGAAATTTATAAGGAAAATTATTTGAAAACCTCCATAGTAATTTTAGGGACAAATTATACCATTAAGTGGAAAATAAAAATTCAATTTTCAAACGCATCATGTAATATATCAAATAAAAGGCTCATTATGTGAATTACAAATATATCATATTTTTAAATCACTTGTTTAAAAGATATTAGCAAAAATATTAAACATCGACTTAATTCCCATTTTAGAATTTAAATTTTGAAATATATATTTTATTTATATTTTTAAATAATTTGAATAACAGATTTAATAATTTATAATTTAAAACTTGACCTATTTTGCCCTTTATCTTCCAATCTATAGAGCCTCAAAATTCAGACAGTAGATTGGAAAAGGCTTCCCGGAAAGTTTATTAGTAAAATAAAACTCTAATGTTAATTTTTGGGGGCCAAATTAGAAAACTAAATACATATGTATTCTTATAAAAATCAATCGAATTTTGAAGGTGGTACGGAACCCTTAGTATGCGAGTCCAATTCGTCCTTGACCAAATTATTAATTGAGGGAACACTTAACTCGGAAAGTATTTAGACCTATAACAAAAGGACATAATACCCTGTTTAATAGAAATTTACCCAAATGGTGAAAACCCCAATCTATTGTCAGATTCGGTATGGGTTCAACAGGATGGAGCGCCTCCGCACTATTGGCGAACAGTGCGAGTTTGACAATATTTGCCCAAATGGATGATGGATCGGAAGGACAGGTAATATCGAATGGTCAGCTAGGTCTCCAGATCTAAACCCGTTAGATTTTTATTTTTGGGTTTACGTGAAATCGAAAGTCTACTTCAATAAGTCCGAAAATATCGAGTAATTAAAGAATAGAACTAGAAAACGAATCCTGCCACAAACGCTAAATGAAGTTTTACGAGAATTTGAAAACCGTCTTAGGTATTCTCAGGAAGTTAATGGTCAACAATTTGAACTTTTAATTTGATATGTTGTTTTTTTCTTCAATTTTGAAAGAAAAGTATTTTTTTAATAACTGTTAATTTTCGGTAAAGGACATCTTACATGAAAAATACTTAGAATTCAATGCAGAATTCAAAAATAAATTAAAAAATAAATGTTTCCATTTGAAAAAATGAAGTTTATGTTTGCATTTTATTTCAGGCCCACCCTGTATAAATGAGTTTAACATCACAAAAACCGCAGTCCAGAAAAAAACCTACGTGTTTTTCCAAAAAAAAACAGCACCTGAATTTTAAATGAATTTGTTACAACCCACGAGTCCTTACTGTATATAATCTCTTGCCCAAAATTTGATGTCAATGTTTTTGAGGATGCTTCTTATTAGAATAAAAGCACTCAATAATGTTAGAATGGAATTACGCACAGTTAGTAACCTAATATTTGTTGATGATTTCGTTCTTATCTCAGAAATCTCCGAAAAAGTTTAGGTAATGCTAACAAAAATACACAAAATTTAGTATCAACTTTGACTAAATATGCGTCTAACAAAATAGTCGTCTATATTAGACTCATAGAATAGAATATGAAAATTAAAAACTCAGACCTGAATGACGTGTACATATGTGTTTATTTTAGGGTAGACTTGAAAGAGACAATCAAAATAGAGAAATTTACAATAGGCGAATATTGACCAGGCATGCCTTTGGCAAGTTAAGCAGTAAAGAAATTCTAGAGTATTTATCCAATTAATTTGACCTTCAAAACTTTAAAGGCTATGTGGCAAGAGAGAAAGAAACCAATTTTGGGATGGAATTTTTAGTTAGGGGGTTTCAATGTAATAACTGATTCTTCAAAGAGGTCTGCTGAACTGATGTGTTCACCTGTCTTAGAAGGAATCGGGATATAGCAAATAATAAGGTAGGTTAATACTCCTTACGAAATTGTAAATTATTACTTACTGATCAGACCTTTGCATTACTCAAGTTATGATTTTTTAAGCGTCTTACCTGAGTGCTTCAATGTGCCGCATAACATTTTTTCTTAATTCCTCTTCTGCACTTCTTGGGAATTGGTAGTCGACATTCCTTAAATTTTCTTGAACAATATCAAACAGCGTGCAAGAAATCGTTGCTAGTTTACAAAAGAAGCATTCCATATTAATATTGGTAAGTGCACTTATGTATCCATTTACAGCCTGAAATATATAGAACGGGGCAAAACAATAACTTTTTTCTATTTTACAAGGCATATACCCTGCAAACAGAAGAACAACATTTTTGTCCATCAGCGGCTTTATTACACATTCATAAGAAACATAAGACACAATTATGTATCTGTAAGCGTTTGTTAGTCTCTTTGTGAAGTTTGCTTCACTGTTTATTGAGATGAGATAATTTTTAGGAATTAGGGAGAATGAGGATTCTTCAAGTTTATTCGTAATTTTCAGAATATTGTTACCGTTATAAATGAAAACTGTCAATTTACATATAAATCCGATTTCTGTTATTAAAACCATGCATGGCTCTATCATGTTCTTGAAATCTTTGTATATGCTCCAAAACATTTGTCCAATATAGAGAACGAGTGAAAAGAACACGAAAACCCTCTTAATATTGTTAAATGACGTTGTTTCGTGATTCAGATTCTGGTGTGGGTAAAAACCAAAAAAAGACAATATTGCTTTCTCGATCTTGAAAGTACTTCGAAAGTCGTATTTCTGAAATTAAACAACAATATGATTATCTGCTTATTCAATTATCGATAGTTTTACAGAATACATCACATGTGAAGTCAACATAAATATTACATGTGTTTTTGTAGTCTAGTAAACAGTGCAACGCGGTTGGCTCAAATTTATAATAATAATAAAATTTCCAGGTTGAAGTATTTACCGTGTTTTCAAATAATTTTGGTCGAAAATATTTTACGGAAATGATTCACCTTATATAGGTATATAGGCTATACCGTTTCTAGCGCAAAATCGACCAAAAATACATGTAATTTCCCATAAGAGATTCTAAGATTAAAATTAGCGAAAATTTACCCCGATGACCTTGAAATCGCCAACGTGAGCGAGTCTGATTTTGTAGTTTAGAGGCGAGAAACGGCGTAATTAGTGTCATTTTGGGGTGTAAATGTAGTATTTAAGGGTGTTTTCATCATACTTAAGTTTTGACATTAGGCGGGGGTGAAATTCAATTGAGGGTGTCATTTGTTCCACTAACGTGGGGGCCGCGTTCTTGGACTATAGCGGACTGAGGGGGCTCCGACTAAAGCTGTGGGGGCTGAAGGGGGGCTCCGACTAGGAGCTGTGGGGGGCTGAAAGGGGACCGCGATTTAGGTTATGTTAGTGACAACAGTCGAGGGAGGGGGCCGCGATTTAGGTTATGTTAGTGATGGCTGTCAACGAAGGGGGGCCGCGATTTAGGTTATGTTAGAAGAAGAGTGACGGTAGTCGGGGGCCGCGACTTAGGTTATGTTAGAGGTTTGCGGGGTTTGCTTGACAGGTTAGACAGGGGAGTGTTGTGGTTCCATCTTGCAGCGTTGAGGTGTTGCGTGTGTCGCAGGGGTGCGCGCCATCTGTTGATGGTTGGGGTGGTTAGAAAGAAAAAAAGCTATAGTAGGGTTTTGAGCCTGGGACTCTCGCATGGGAGTGATTGTTCTGACCATCTAAGCTATATAGTTATTAATACAACAGTTTCTTCGGGAGAATAAGTATCTGAGTGTTGAAGGTAAATTTTTAATATGTTGAAATTCAATCAATAGAGTATGCTATGATGTTATATGTTTGCTTGACATTTGTAGTGATGTTGGCAAAGTGATAGACTTACGCAGTGATGTTATATAACTAATAGACATGGGCAGTAATGTTGTGTGACTGTAGACATACGCAGTGATGTTGTGTGAGTGTAAGACATTTGCAGTGATGTTGTTTGACTGTTAGACATACGCAGTGATGATGTACGAGTGTTAGACATGCGCAGTGATGTTATGTGACTGTTAGACATGCGTAGTAATGGTGTGTGACTGTTAAACATGCGCAGTGATGATGCGTGAGTGATAGACATGCGCAGTGATGTAGTGTGAGTGTAAGACATTTGCAGTGATGTTGTTTGACTGTTAGACATACGCAGTGATGATGTACTAGTGTTAGACATGCGCAGTGATGTTCTGTGACTGCTAGACATGCGCAGTTATGGTGCCTGACTGTTAGACATGCGCAGTGTTGATGCGTGAGTGATAGACATGCGCAGTGATGTTGTGTGACTGTAAGAAATACGCAGTAATGTTATGTGACTGTTAGACATGTGCAGTGATGTTGTGTGAGCGATAGACTTGCAAAAGGTTAAATTGTATATAAAAACGTATACATAAATGAATACAAATTTTAGCGGGAAGCTTAAAAATATGTACGAAAACGGTATTTAGTTGTAGGTTATCAGAGTGGTGGTTTAGCAGATTCAACTATCGAAAATGATAGTTGATATCTTATAGAAGGAACGCAAGGAACAGTATAAGAAATGGGATAGTGGGAAACGAGATTATAGGCAACGAGATTGCTGGAACAGGATAGAGGAAATAGTACGTATATGCTTGAAGTTGGTTGGCAGAACGCCGGAAACGAAAATAGTTGGAACGATATAGCGGAGCGGGATGTTTGAAGTTGGTAGACTGAACGCTGGAAACGGGGATGGTATGTACGACCTAGTAGGAACGGGAACAAAATAGCTGGAACAGGATAGTGGAAAGGAGCGCGCTGGATGGTTGGACCAGAGACGAAACAAATGGGTTGGAGCAACTACAAAAGCTAGAAACAGCTCGTAAAAACGACTGGAACCGTAGAAATCGCTGTAGGAAATGGTTGGAGCCACTACAAATGCTAGAAACGGCCCATAGAAACGACTAGAACCATAGAAACGGCTGCTGGAAATGGTTGGAGCCATTACAAACGCTAGAAACGACTGGAACCGTACAAATCGCTGCTGGAAATGGTTGGAGCCACTACAAAAGCTAAAAACAACCCGTAGAAACGACTGGGACAGTAGAAATAGCTGCTATAATTGGTTGGAGCCTAGTGACTCCAAAAGCTAGAAACGGCTCGTAAAAACGACTGGGACAGTAGAAATGGTTCGTAGAATGGTTGGAACCTCTACAAATGCTACAAACGGTCCGTGGAAACAACTGGAACCGTAGAAACGGATGGTAGAATGGTTGAAGCCGCTACAAAAACTGGAAACGTCTCATAGAAATGATTGGAACCTTAGAAACGGCTGGTAGAATGGTTGGAGCGGCTACAAAAAACTAGAAACGTTCCGTAGAAAAGACTGGAGCAGTAGAAACGGCTGGTAGAATGGTTGGAGCCACTACAAGAGCTAGAAACGTCCCGTAGAAACGACTGGGACAGTAGAAATGGTTGGTAGAATGGTTGGAGCCACTACAAAAGCTAGAAATGGTCCGTAGAAACAACTAGAAACTTAGAAATCCCTGGTAGAAATGGTTGGCACCTTTACAAAAGCTAGAAACGTCCCGTAGAAACGACTAGAACCTTAGAAATCGCTGCTAGAAGTTGTTGGAAACGCTACAAAAGCTAGAAACGTCCCGTAGAAACGACTGGGACAGTAGAAATGGCTGGTAGAATGGTCGGAGCCGCTACAAACGGTTGAAATGTCCCGTAGAAACGACTAGAAACTTAGAAATCCCTGGTAGAAATGGTTGGTACCTCTACAAAAGCTAAAAACGTCCCGTAGAAACGACTAGAACCTTAGAAATCGTTGCTAGAAGTTGTTGGAAACGCTACTAAAGCTAGAAACGGCACGTAGAAACGACTGGTAGAATGGTTGGAGCCGCTACAAACGGTTGAAATGATTGGTACAAGAACTTTGCAAATGACTAAAAACGGTACAAATACTATAAATGGATATATGGTTGGAGGCACTACAAACAGTTGAAACGACTGATACAGAACTGATGCAAAGGGTAGAAATGTAACAAATGACTGGAAATGGCTATTAGAAATGGTTGGAGCCACTATAAAAGCTAGAAACGTCCCGTAGAAACTACTGGGCCAGTAGAAACGGCTGGTAGAAGTGGTTGAAGACACTACAAAAGCTAGAAACGTCTCGTACAAGTCATACAAATGCTGGAAATGGTAGGTTAGTTGGAAACGGGCAACAAATGCTAGAAACGGTAGGAAGGTTGAAGCAGGGACGTTAGACCTAACCTGAGTTGATACCATCTAACCGCCCTGTTTGAAGGTCCTCTCTCCCCTTTTATTATGACGTCATAAGGTACTCATGTTCATCATTGGTTGATGGACATGAGAGTTACAGGATGAACTACTTCGTTCCTCAAGCCTTTCACTACCTGAGACTGTATTCTGTTAGAAACAACGTTCAGAACCTCATGATGACGTTCCAATGCCTTGGCAGATTCCTTATTTTAAGGTTTTTCATAATTATTAAAGATCCCAGCGAATTATTTACGTTTGTGTTTGGTATCAACAAACTACATAAATTGTGAATAATGATCTTACTGCATTCAAAATTTTACAAATGAAACACTTTTCCTATAATGCTATTCTCGGTAACTAGTTCTCAACTGCATATTTTTTTTATTTAAATGGAAACTGAACAATCTCACTTGAATTATTTTAAAGAGTGGCGTTCGTGCAGTGGAAATCTTTTCACTACATGAAAGCTTTTATAATGTAGTTCCAGTGCATAATGATTTAGTCTTATTTATTTCTCATTGCCTTCATTTTGACATAGTTCGTCAAAGATGTCATTTTCCATATATTGTATTCCTTATATGAATACGTTTGTTATTATATGTTAGGATGTGTTAGAGGCCTAGTACGAATTCCGTCCCTAATGGTTGATATGTTGAGGTCTCGTGGTCTGTTTGAATAAGCCAATGAGAGAGGAATCATTTTGATAGATACTTAAGAGAAAGAGTGAGACATCATATTCCTTGATCAGGTTATGTTTCTTGTTATATAGAGGAAATGACCGACTAATGACGCCGCAGAAAAAAAGGATTACCATATTTCCTTAGATCTCGGTAAATTATGGCTTTGATCTTAAGTGGTAAATGCTTCGTATGTTATGATCCAAAAGCAGACATGTGAGTTATATATACTAATAGCATGTGGTCTGCTAATAAACTAGGCAATGACAGTGATGACGTCACAGAAATTGATACTCATGACAATGTTGTTCAATAGCACAATTTTGATTCAATATATATGTGCCTGGAGTAAACTTTTCAATTTTACTACAATATGCTTATAAACTTATGGATTATGTTTCCGTTATTTGGTGTGATGGAGATCGATGCTGACCAAAAATTATAATTGGATAACACAAGGGCTGGTTTCAGCTTTCTTTTGTCTTATATTGCTTCTAGTGTGTTTACAATTATAACCCTGTGAGTTGCTAGTTTTAAATTTGTTTGTGTGTAGTTTAATATATTTGATACGTTTTCTTAAATGTTATTCATTATGTATACACTCGTGCATAGGAATGTGTTTTCTATTATCTCACACACGTACATCTTACAAATAAATTCGTGTTATTCACATTGATATTGAAGGATGACATGCCAACGCATGGTTTAATAGCTTTTGTTTGTTGCAAAACGAAGTCCACCCATTCTTGACTAAGTTTTCTGGCCTGTTGAATGAAGCTTAACAGGCCCTCCATGTTCAATTCTGTATCTACATGATTCAAAACAAAAAAATATTTAAACCATATGACTTTTATTTCACAGTTTTGATTTTCAGCTCTTTCTACCAACAGTAATTTAATTCAAAGCAAAATGTAATTGGATGAACAATATTGTTACATCAAATAGCCCTTACAGTATTTCAAATGATTGATTGAAACTCTAAGATACGAATAAATTCATTTCTAATAGACACTTCTGTTTTGACAAATTATAACCTTCGCTAACATCTTCACTCAAGGTTAAAAAAACCGCAATGAATGATAGTGATGCAGATATCAAATAAAGCACAAACATCGTATATTTTTAGAATATTTGAATGATTAATTTCTATTTAACAAGAATTTCTACTCAGTATTTTATAAATTACATATACTGATGGTCAGCAGGTGGTCCACTGATAAACCTGTCACTGAGAGTGTAGCTTACAAAGTTCTGGATAAAGGAGATTAGATTCTGTTTGCGGGGACATGAGGATATTTCGGAAAATTTCCACTTGGGTGAGTTGTTCCTTTTATTAACTTTAGTTCATTATTATAACTATTATAAAGACACCTGCAAGGTATGAAATTCCACTGAGGAAACTTTTAAATGGAGATATATGTATTCTCTATAAACATATAAGGTAAACATACTAATGCTTAGCAGGTGGTATGCTAATAAACCAACCAATGACGTCAGCGAGATAGGGAGGGGGGCCCGGTTTTCAGGGCCTCCCACTCTTTTTCATAAGCCGTATGTTTTCATCAAATAACAAGAGATATAACCTGTATAAGGAATATCATCTGTACCGTTTAAGAGATCTTGACTATATGAACTGGAAACTGCAGAGATAACAAGGTTCGTTTTAGCAAGCGTTCTAGTCAGAAGTAAATTTCTAGTACTTACATATTTATGGTAGTAAAACAATGTCTTGTAATTAGAATTATTTGACACACATTAAAAAATAATACCACAAACACTACAACAAAACCGTAATTCCAAAAAAATGTAAGTGGACTTGGTGACAAGAAAACGTAATTTAAGTAAGAAACAAGTTGATATTAAGTTTGGTGTTTGTAAAGGTCAGGGATTCCTAAAAATTTGCATGTCACTTCAAGATCCGAATAATTTTATTCAAGAGTTCAAAAGGAAAAAAGACTATAACATATATTTTCTGATTCTGGTGTTAGTTCTTTGTATAGCGCCAAATATACAAGAAAATTATGCAAACATTTCCCTTTTCTGGTTACAATTAAAAATCAATAAACACCTCGGATATATTTCTTCAGATTTGAAAATTGTTAATATCATTTGTGGCTTAATGTCTAGTGCTCCTTGTCATCCTTATCCTTGAACCTAACTACAAGAATTCCCCCATCTTGAATTTGTAATCTTTGTTTCAGCCATCTATCCCAGGACGCTCTTTATCACTTTGAGCCCTATATCATTTTGATAACACTGTTACATTTCCAGCAGCCGTTTTTATGGTTCTAGTCGTTTCTATGGGCCGTTTCTAGCATTTGTAGTGGCTCCAACCATTTCCTACAGCGATTTCTACGGTTCCAGTCGTTTTTACGAGCTGTTTCTAGCTTTTGTAGTGGCTCCAACCCATTTGTTTCGTCTCTGGTCCAACCATCCAGCGCGCTCCTTTCCACTATCCTGTTCCAGCTATTTTGTTCCCGTTCCCACTAGGTCGTACATACCATCCCCATTTCCAGCGTTCAGTCTACCAACTTCAAACATCCCGCTCCGCTATATCGTTCCAACTATTTTCGTTTCCGGCGTTCTGCCAACCAACTTCAAGCATATACCTACTATTTCCTCTATCCTGTTCCAGCAATCTCGTTGCCTATAATCTCGTTTCCCACTATCCCATTTCGTATACTGTTCCTTGCATTCCTTCTATAAGATATCAACTATCATTTTCGATAGTTGAATCTGTTAAACCACCACTCTGATAACCTACATCTAAATACCGTTTTCGTACATATTTTTAAGCTTCCCGCCAAAATTTGTATTCATTTATGTATACGTTTTCATATACAATTTAACCTTTTGCAAGTCTATCGCTCACACAACATCACTGCACATGTCTAACAGTCACATAACATTACTGCGCATTTCTAACAGTCACACGACATCACTGCGCATGTCTATCACTCACGCATCATCACTGCGCATGTCTAACAGTCAGACACCATAACTGCGCATGTCTAACAGTCACATTACATCACTGCGCATGTCTAACACTCGTACATCATCACTGCGTATGTCTAACAGTCAAACAACATCACTGCAAATGTCTTACACTCACACAACATCACTGCGCATGTCTATCACTCACGCATCATCACTGCGCATGTCTAACAGTCACACACCATTACTACGCATGTCTAACAGTCACATAACATCACTGCGCATGTCTAACACTCGTACATAATCACTGCGTATGTTAAACACTCAAACAACATCACTGCAAATGTCTTACACTCACACAACATCACTGCGTATGTCTACAGTCACACAACATTACTGCGCATATCTATTAGTTATATAACATCACTGCGTAAGTCTATCACTTTGCCAACATCACTACACATGTCAAGCAAACATATAACATCATAGCATACTCTATTGATTGAATTTCAACATATTAAAAATTTACCTTCAACACTCAGATACTTATTCTCCCGAAGAAACTGTTATATTAATAACTATATAGCTTAGATGGTCAGAACAATCACTCCCATGCGAGAGTCCCAGGCTCAAAACCCTACTATAGCTGCGACACACGCAACACATCAACGCTGCAAGATGGCACCACAACCAACACTCCCCTGTCTAACCTGTCAAGCAAACTCCGCGAACCTCTAACATAACCTAAGTCGCGGCCCCCGACTACCGTCACTCTTCTTCAAACATAACCTAAATCGCGGCCCCCCTTCGTTGACAGCCATCACTAACATAACCTAAATCGCGGTCCCCTCCCTCGACTGCTGTCACTAACATAACCTAAATCGCGGTCCCCTTTCAACCACCCACAGCTCCTAGTCGGAGCCCCCCTTCAGCCCCCACAGCTCTAGTCGGAGCCCCCTCAGTCCGCTATAGTCCAAGAACGCGGCCCCCACGTTCGTGGAACAAATGACACTCTCAATTGAATTTCACCCCCACCTAATGTCAAAACGGCCTTAAATCTGATGAAAACACCCTTAAATACTACATTTACACCCCAAAATGACACTAATTACGCCGTTTCTCGCCTCTAAACTACAAAATCAGGCTCGCTCATGTTCGCGATTTCAAGGTCATCGGGGTAAATTTTCACTAATTTTAACCTTAGAATCTCTTATGGGAAATTACATGTATTTTTGGTCGATTTTGCGCTAGAAACGGTATAGCCTATATACTTATATACTAATCCAACTATAGTAGATAGATCAAGAGAGCCACAGACCACTTTTCTTATGGGACTAAAAATCACTTTTTGAAATCGAGCTGGTACGCGGTGGAATCGCCTCGGGCGCGTTATTTATTGCATGTGTATGTACGAATAATGTGTGTATTGTTTGGAAATGTATGTGTAATTAAAAATACACGTGTAATTGTTGAGATAATTATTATTATTTAGTTAAAGACTGGTACTAGCGCATTCACCATAATATACGCGACACCTGCACACTTGGTAGTCGGTAAACGCGGGTCATCAGCATTGGTTCCCCGTCAAGGTCGGCCGGCTGGATTCACGATTTTTGCAAGTAATGTCTTGTAAAAGGTTGACGTCACGGTATGTGATGATATTACCAGAGAGAGGAATATCTGGTTTTCATACAGTGAATTAACCTACAAGAGCCTCTTATTAGTCTTGATTTTGCGAGTATATACTTGTAAAATATTCACAAGTCGTGGCTCTCATCATCGGTGTGCTGGTGAAGGTCAACTAGTCGAATTCCGGCAAGCCATTTGATTTCGCAATTTCAGGTGGATTGTTAGAGGGAACAAATAAAAGAGAGTAATTACAAAGAAAATGTTTTATTAAAATTATAAAAAATATCATACAATTTTTTTGAATCTATTCGAGCAACTACATTAAGAGGAATTATAATTTCATAATTATTACTTTTATTTTTTTCAATAAATAAGTAGTTTTCCCCATCCTCTGCCCATATGGTGACCCGTAAATTGTTCTCGTAATCTTCGGAAACCAGTACGTTGTTGTCGTCTCTGTATTTACTGATAAAATTTAGAAATCGTTCGAACCCTCGTGATGTAAAAGTGACAGAAGATATTTTGTCTTTTGGAAAGGGATTCGGTTGATGGCACTCATCTTGAAGAACAGCTTCATGATTATTTGAACGCAGGACTACTTTTTCATCAGTAAATACTATTTCCAGAATATTTGCGAATTTGTAGTGGGCTACTAAGTAGTTGGGTGTAATTCTCGTGGTAGTTTTTCTGTTAGTAAAATTACAGCGATGGTTGTTTGACATAAGGTCACTGTAAGACATCTTACTCACTTCAAGAGATACTGAGGGGATACGTGTTTGCGTTGAAATGTATGTTTTTCACTACCACTACCACGAATGTGGTTGACTCTCCCACCAGAGATAAATTAAATATTAAAAAAAAATTTTGCCCAGAAATGTTAGCCGAGAAATGGGATCGAACCCGGGACCTGTAATGGGGAATATACTTACCTTTGTGATTAACTCGGCGCTCTTTCTACTCAGCCATTTCTGGGTGAATACAAAACAGGGTGTAAAGGTATAAATGTTGCATTATAAAATTGTTAACTGAAGAATAAAGACGTATACATCATTTTCAATAATGATATTAGTGAGAGCTACTATTACTACTGGTTTTGTGATATTGACTTTTATATCACAAAACATTCTATACACAAATATACCGCAGGGCGTGGAAAATGTAGCAGTATGCTTTTCTCTGAACTGCTCAAATAGATCTGATTATTCCCTAATGAGGCGGACATTGCTAAATGATGGACTACTACCAGCATATTTTGCACAATTTCCAAAAAATGGAACCATATTACGCTACAAACTTAAAATTTTCTTTTACAATGGCACTGTGGAGGATTTTGATATATTAACAGCAAATTATGATTGTCAGCAGGAAGCCGAAGCAACAGCAACGACTAGTAGACAACAGCTACCAAATTCCCTTCAGAGGGAACTCAATAACTTATTAATATTATTATGCTTTGCTGTTATATCTTTGATATTATTGTTAGTTAAAGTTATGTTAAAATGCATAAGATCTATACACTTGATAATAAAATAATTTTTGGAAATAAAAATACATGTTATATTTCATTCATTTATTAAGGTAAAATCTTATTGAGTAACCAATCATAAATATCATTACAATTTTTTATAGCACATTTGTATTCTGCGTATTCTTCATTAGAATCTTCATAGTGATAGCCGCAGACTATAGGATATTTACTTGTCTCACGGTCCTTCTTACTTACATCTCTCAACTTTACGGCGTTGATGGTATGCTCCAAATTTACTACCTTCACATGATTGAGCCCAAGCTCATTCTTACACTTTCTAACTAGTAAGTCATATTTTTGGTGACCTCTGACGTAGACATGAGTACATCTGGAGAGAAGAAAATTCAAAATCCTATTCAACTGGCTTACATCCCAGATTCCACCGTTGTAGCTAAGAACATGAAGAAAATTCTCACAATATCTCACGGTTCGTCGATCTTCCTTGCACAGCAATTCAAATGGCCGAGGAGGCTTAAACAGGTAATGTATGACACCCGTTGCATGTGTCTTGATAGCCAATTCTTTGGGAACAAATTCCCCGTTAAGAATGAAGCCTTGAATGTCAACGATTGCGATTTCCATGGTGAACTGAAGTCGTGATGTGAAGATATGCTCTTTTATGATAGGTTACGAACAATTTCGCTGAGTGGGAGAAACTCCATCAAACAATCGTGGATGATTATACAGAAGGCACGTGTTTTGTCAGGAAAACCTGTTTGAGATTCAATATCCAGGCGTACATCCACAGTGGAGGATTTCATGCTGTCTTCACGTCGGGAACAATCGATTACGAAGAGAGTGTGATTCTTGAAGGTGAGATAGTCTAGGAGCGGGTGTCTTTTGTCAGCAAAACTGGGATAAAAGTCCGTGTAGCGTTTGTAGGCTTCTCCGTATTCGTTCCTGGGGAAATCCAATAGCCATCTCTCGTTCGGCCAAAATTCTCCATTAAGAGTTAGACGAATATTAGATATGTGGATATGATCAAATTCCGTGGGATCAGCCGCTATGTTGCTGTGCTTATTGGTCTGGAAGGCAACGATGACGTATCGAGGACTCTCTACAGCAGCACAAGTTTTCACAGCCCAAATTTCTCGTGTGGCGCCTGTCTTCAGAGCAGGCAACTCATGAAGCTCCCATTTACGAAAGGGAATAATAATGCCGGTATCCTGCTTAACGGCTTGCAGCAGTTCAAGTTTCATATCATCGTTGGGGAAAATATGCTGGACTTTGAGTTCAATGCTGTCAATCGTCACGCTTGCTTTTGTAGATTTATCAGTAATAATAAGACAATCATCATCATTTCTTGCTCGCACTAAACGTATTGTTTGCTTTCCACAGGTTACTCGCTGGTAGTCGTTGAAGAGGGAAAACAAATGCTTGAGCGGGATGTACATTCGGAAAGATCTGTCTGCTGCATTCACAATTGGTTTACCGGGAAAATTCCAGCCAGCAATAGCTAATTCTCTTGAACTGGTAGGATCATAGCACAGATAACCTCGTATGGCACTGACGCGACCGGGATCGCGAACCGATTCCATTTCTTTACCACACTGTTCGTAAACCATATTATCGAAGAAAAATGCTCCTGCATTAGGGGATAGGGAAACTTCACCTGCACCTGCCGTTACATTAATTTGGCCCTTAACGGCGATATACGAGTCCGCCATGGATAACCAGGAATCGGCTTGGTTCACAGTAATCTCCACTATGTCGTTGTTCCCAAATGACTTTACATAGGGATAGTAGGTTCTGACTTCCATTCTGCGAATGCTGTCATCGAAACTGGGCTTTCGGAAGATATCGAATGCTTGAGTTGACATGATAGCCTAGCGATTGTAGAAATAGTTTATTGGAGAACGTAAGTGATCTCTTCAAAGGTTTCGTTGATACTGACTTTGGCTGTGGTATGTTTGTACTTTTATGAGGATGCTCAAATATGAGTAAGCGTCCCATTATTGCTGCAATAGCTGTTTCAGTTCCAGTCTCACAATGATTTCCTCCCCTCGGAAATTGACGAGTTCAGATTCCTGATTGAGAATTCTCAAAGTTATGTTGTGTATTTCTCTTCGGTTGATAGGTAGGTAGATAAGATGTTGAGGTGTTTCGTCAATAGCGAAACCAGGATCAACTCCAATGGCAAATTCGTATATCGTATGTGACGGTCTGTCGTTGTAGAATGCTCCCGATGTGATGTTACTATCGAGATGGATTGTTCGCACTTTTATGATATTCACTGGTAAATCAGAGCTGTGCACTTGAAGAGGTGTGAGCAGTCTCTTGGAAAAACCCAGTATGGCACCGATGCTGTTTTCCTTTTGAAAGTCTATTGCGTATTTACTGCTATATATTTCACACTTGAGTGTATTATTGTTGGGTTTCAATGAGAAAATCTCATCCACATCCTTCGAATGCTGCACACCCAATACTTTTCTAATGTGCGCTTCAATATCACCAATTTCGTAGCTGCCTTCAGGTAATTCGATGGTGGTTGGTTTCTTTTTCGAGTCGATTAAATGCACTTTGCTACCCTTCTCAATGTTCGGGATGCTGTTGTAGGAGTGGAAACTCAGCAAGGCTAGACCGTAATTGTAGTCAGGATGTAGTTGAATAGGTGGTTGAAAATCAATGGACAGTATTGAACTGCGTCCTTTCAGCGTTAATATCAAAGACATGACTGAAGATTTCCCTCAATGTTAGATGTTATTATAGAGAAATTGCAGACACAAATGACCGCAATTAGATTGATTATAATTTTGGTAGGAGTCGTTGTTGTAGAGTATTGATACATTATTTCCTAAATACTCAGCCAATTCACGAGGCGGTTTCAAATTACCAAAAATATCGAAATATTGCGCAACGTTTTCATTTTTAATGTAAGCTACCCAGTGTGTGCCTTTGTTGCGACTAGAATCCAAGTTGATGATTGCCGACTCGGTTCTTGATGGTTGTTTGTTTTTAGGTAAGGCATCACGCATAAATACACCTTTAAAATTTGGTATTTTCAATTTTTTGGCGTATTCAACAAGTTCACTGGTGTAAAGTGCTCGACTGGGTAGCTTTATCGGGAGTTTTTTTGTTGCTTTTTCAAATAGAGACCGAAGCCTCCTTTGCGGGACTTTTTCAGGTAGAGCCCGGACCCTTTCTTTCCAATCTCCTCCATAGCTTGATTGTGTCGTCTGTCCTCTTCGAGTTTCTTTTTAGCATTTTTTGCGTCTATTAGTGTTTTACCCAAAGTTGCAGCTCCACCAGTAAGGGTTCCAAGAGCTGAGAGTCCTGCAAATAGCGGGAGTAATGGGAGAATTCCACCGACTTTCGACTCGAAAGGTATCACACGAGGAACTCGAATTTTCTTACGACCGCCAGCTTTCTTAATTGCCATCCTAGCCGCTCTCAAAGCCATCAACGATGACTGTCGTAGACTTTGTCCTGCAGGAGAGTTAGCGATAGCTTTATTCGTAGGTAGCATGACATGCTTTCGAAATGGTAAAAGGGTTTTGCGTGTTGAAGATTTTCGCTTACGCGAAGATTTTTTCACACCTCTACTCCTCTTCCGCTTTTGAGATTTCATACCAAGACCGAGTTTCTGTTTGGTTTTCATAGTCGTTGTTATGAGCCAAGCAGCTGCTTTTTCACCGAGTGAAGCGTCCTTAGATTTGAATCTCTCCCAAGCCCTATTCTCCAACTCAAAATCTGCCTTATGACGGTCTGCTAGAGAAGTGCTTTTACTGTAAGCAATATCGTGATCCCGACAAGCTGCGTCAGTTTTGTTTATACCTCGCTGTCCTAGAGCTAAGCGTTTTTCGAGTTTCGTACCCGGTCCACAAAATTGATAGCCAGGAAGGTGAATTTCAAAGGGTAACTTGTTGATTAGAGTGTTCACTACACTTCCACTACCTTCAGCGGTTAACATAATACTGACTGACTGACGTTCAGAAAGTAAATTTTATATTTAAACGTCCACCCAAAACACATGTACATCAGTTTACTTTGAGATGCACATAAAGCAGCAAGATATTCAATTGCCTATAGAAAATCTAGATTTTGTGGCGGAAGGGGGTGACAATGGTAGTGTATCATCGAAAAATGGGAAACTATGGCCAAATTCCGTCCGGGCGGCGTTCTGCGGCCCCAGCGGCTGCGGGAAAACCAATGCGCTGCTTTCGCTTTTGTTCAACGAAAACGGATTGCGATTTAAAAATGTCTACGTGTACTCAAAATCTTTGTACCAACCAAAATACCAACTACTACAAGAGGTTCTCAAGAGCGTTAAAGGTGTGTCATATTTCCCTTTCAGCGAAAACGAAAATGTAATTGATCCATCAGACGCCTGTGAGTATTCTGTGTTTATTTTTGATGATGTGGCTGGTGATAAACAGAAAAAGATTCAGAATTTCTTTTCCATGGGACGACACCGACACATCGATTCAATTTATTTGATGCAGACGTATAGTAAAATGCCCAAGCAACTAATACGAGACAATTGTAATGTGATTGTGCTATTCAAACAAGATGAAATCAATTTAAAGCATGCCTATGATGAACACGTATCTCCAGATATGTCATTCGAACAGTTTAAAGACTTGTGTTCAAAGTGTTGGCAGGATCGCTACGGGTTCGTGGTTATTGTTACAGACTTCAATTTAAATGAAGGGCGATATCGTAAAGGTTTTGATAAATATATAAGACTACAAAGCGAAAAATAATCAGTCAGTCAACAAAAATGTCTTCAGTGAGCAGCAACAGCATTGCAGAAGCTTTTCGCAAGAAAAAAATCAAACAACTAGCACGGTCCATTCGCAAGAAGTACCTCAGTCTGAAACTGGGTAAATCGGAAAACGATGAGACCCTCAATAAACTCTTTGAACCGGTGGTCGGACCTTTGAAACAAATAGTTTCAACTACATCCAAAGTTCTCACCAAGATACCACCAGCGTCAACAAAATCACCTCCGGTGTTGCCATCTATCAAACGGGAAACAATTGTGAAAAAAGAAAAACTAGAGCCGTTAACACCAAAATCCAGTCTATTCCTCGAAGAAGAACCAGTCGCAGAGACTAGTTTTTATACCGATGCTGAAGCCGAGGAAACGGAACAAGAGGAAGATGATCCGACTAATTACTCTGACAAAAGTTTTGAGTCCTATATGGATCAGTATCCAGCAATGGTGCAAAAGTATGTAACCGAATATTTCCACAAGAGTGATAAAATTGACAACATTTATGGACCCTCATACAATTCGAAAACCTCCAAATGGTATCTCGGTAACAAAGAAATCAACTTTGATATGAGGACAGGACGTCTTACTGTTGGAGATGCTGCGTTTCGAGGATCACCTGGTCTTTACCAGCTGATATTCTACAAGGACCCCGCATACACTCCAGATGACAAAATCGTGTACCAAAAAGTTTTGGAGCGGACATTAGTACACCGGAATGTAAAAGGACATTTGAAACCCTCAGGAATATCCAAATACAAGGATGTCATTAAACCTACGTTTATAAAACCAATTAAACCAAGCAGCAGCAGCGAAGGAAGAGGTATGAAGTTGAAATATAATACAAAGTCTATGGAATACGTCTACTGGGACGATCCCAATGAATTGGTAGATCGTTTAAGGTTACTTGTTGCATCGAAAGAGGCCGGCAACACATCCCACGACAACGAAATTGTAGCGATAATAAATGAGCTCAAAGAAGCTAATATTATACGTGACAAATAACCAAAGCAGTCATTAGTAAAATGTCTCTCGATAAATTTGGTCGAAGTGCTGTTCAACAACAGCAACCGAGTGATTATGAGCGTGCAAAAATACCATTTTCCTTCACAGCCGATGGAAATATCGATGTAGAGAAAGTGATAATTTCAAATGTTGGAGATCCCAAAGCGGATATGGATGCCGCCAATAAACTCTATGTCGATGACAGAGTACGCGACAAGTTGTCTCAAATTAAAAAGGACTTTCAAGTGGCATTCAATGATTTCAGCGATAAGGTTTACAGCAGTATGCGAAAACTTGAGAAAAATCAACATACTACTGATAGCAGCTTAAGGGTTAATCAACAGACCTTTCTGGAATTTCAGTCGAATACCAACGTCCAGCTTAACCAGCTTACGAAATTGCCACAGCAAATTGAAGAGAATCTAAAACAGACTATAAGTGATGAAATTTCGGAATTGAAAAACGATATTGATGAAGTGAAGGCCATCAAAGAGAAAATGCTGAAAGTTGTACCCGAACTATATGTGGATATGCAAAAATTACACGATGAAATGAGTGATAAAGTTAATAAGATGAACTTAGAGATGAAAAAATTATCAGATGGCATCAAGAGCGAACTACGATCTCACAAAAACGAAGTCTCTTCGCAAATCAACAATCAACTAAAGATGATTAATCCAAAAATTGTAGCCATTCAACAGCAACAGCAGCAGCAGCAACAGCAATCTGCTCTAAAGACTAAATAAAAAGTCATCATCCATGTTAAATTATAGTAGTCATCATGAATTATTCCAAGGAAAAAGTTCAAGTTGTAAAGGAGCTGCATCGACCTGTGAGAAAAAAATTTCCACGACGTCACACCGTCATTAAGGGTTTCGATGATTTATGGCAGTCTGATTTAGGACAATTAGATCTCTATGCGGGAACTAATAGAAATTTTAAGTATATCTTAGTGGTAATTGATTGTTTTTCCAAGTACGTGTGGACGAGGCCGCTGAAATCAAAATCAGGAGAGGAGGTGACAAAGGCTTTCGAGAGTATTCTCACTGCTAATGGTGGGCGCCGTCCGAAAAACTTGCAAACAGACCACGGAAAAGAATACTACAATAGTAACTTTACGAAACTAATGCAAAAATATTCGATTAACCACTATAGTACATTTAGTGGGATGAAAGCAGCTATATGTGAGCGCGTGATAAGGACGCTAAAGGAGAAATTATTCAAGTATTTCAGTTTAAATGGCAGTTACAAGTGGATTGACATTTTACCTGATATCGTTCAGTCTTATAACAATCAAAAACATCAGACGACGAAAATGCGCCCTAGCGACGTAACTGCTGCTAATGCTAAAGACATTACAGTATTCAATAGATTGAAAATCACCGGACCTAGGAAACTCAAGGTCGGTGATGTGGTGCGAATAAGTAAAGTGAAACACGTCTTTGAAAAAGGACACACCAGGAATTGGACTACAGAGCTATTCAAGGTACGTCAATATCAGTTAACGAATCCCATTACCTACCTGTTGGAAGATATGAGTGGTAGACCAATTCAAGGGGGATTTTATGAGGAAGAATTGCAAAAAACCGTCAACCCTGACGTTTATCTCGTGGAAAAAGTGTTGCAGAAAAAAGGCAATAAAGTCAAAGTTCGATGGTTGGGTTTTGATAAAAGTCACGACAGCTGGATTGATTCCAGCAACAGGCTATAACTTGTAAAACAGGAGTAGGAGGCAAGACAACGACGGAGACGTTATAAAAACCTTCTGAGTTTCCCATTACCTTCAGTAAGAGCAGTGCAATTTGGTGAGCAGCAGTATGAGTGATACTAGTTTTGAAGAAATTGACTACAACGCCGACCTAGATAGAATCTTAAACATGTACGAAGAAGCAGTTAAAACAGAAGCGTTTTACCTGTTACACACCAAATTTCCTCTCATCAATTCTGAGTTGGAAATCCAATGTGCATTAAGTCCAGCTCGAACGTTTGCACCAGTAATTATTCTACAAAAAAATAATGTGAAAATTGTCTTGAACAGCTTCGAATGGGCAGATGTTTTGTGCGTTCTGAAGTTGATGAATCAGAATTATTTTGAAAACCCAAATATTGCTAGTCACGAGGTTGCAGCACCAATTTCCTGTGGAGAATTTCTACATATAACCCAAACAAGATCTGAGGATGACGAGAAACTAATCTTGTTGATGCAAAATATTATTGCGTTATATTTCTCTCATAGTGATGTAGTGGAACTTTTTAGAATTGAACATATAATTTCTAGTCGAGTAGAAGCATATTTAGAAATGAACTTTTGTAAATATTATTTCAAAGTTTTGAATGAAGTTTGTTCATGGAAACATTTAATTTGTTCGCAACCAGTTGAACGACTACTATCATCTTTTTGTTTTGATAATACATCTCAACTGGGTATTGCTTTAAGAGAGTATCTTTATTATTACAGAGAAAAAATTGTAGCCGACATTGTAGCGAGAAAACCTCAATAAAATGTATAAAATCATCTCGTTTTTAATTTTCCCTCAGTTGATATATTACAATCATGGAGTGTAGAGATTGGTATGAAGTATACGAACACAGATTACGTACCTTTGAAAACTGGCCATCAGAATTCCCAGCTTCCAGACTAGCAAGGGCTGGCTTTATTTATTTTGGTCAAAATGATGTAGTAAAATGTGCATTTTGTGGGACTGAAGGATTCAACTGGCAAATGACAGACGATCCTGTAGCTGACCATTTAGATTGGAATCCAAATTGTTCCTTCTTCGATACAGATAGCGTATACTTAATAAATAGAAAAAAACCTGTTGTTCATAAAGATAAAATAAGTGTTTCCAGTAGATTTTCTACGTTTGGCAATTGGCCTATAGCTCTAAAGCAGAGACCTAATGATTTAGCAAAACTTGGATTCTTTTATAGTGGTTCAGGAGATAGAATCATATGTTATTGTTGTGGCATACAGATTTCAAACTTGCTGCCAAACGATGATGTTGCTGAACGACATTTGATGATATCCAACAACTGTCTAATGATTCAAAAAACAATAGAAGATTCAAAAGCCACTAACTTATCTTGCAAAATTTGTTTAACTAATGAAATATCTGTTGTACTTCTTCCATGTAGACATTTAGCCTGCTGCTCAAGTTGTTTTATAGATATTGATAAATGTTGTATCTGTAGATCTGAAATTAGCGGGTATTTAAAGGTTTTTATTTCGTGAAATAAAGAGGCGTTTTTAGAACAATACAGTGTTTTATTTATTTATTTTTATATTATATTAGTAGGTACATTACAAATATTAGTATCTTTAATATTTTTACATTATTACCAATATTACCAAGTCCTAACTATTACAAATATTATTTCTAATCTATACTAACTGTAAGTCCTCAAGATGGCTACAACGAATACTATTAGAATTTTATCATCTTATTAAAGTACATCTTCAAAACATTCAACCCGATTTTTTAACTCGAATAAGGGGTCCCAGCAATGAGAGCACCATGAACTCCTGTCCTCGTAAATAGTATGTAACTCGCAAGGCTTATACCGCACGTGACATTTCGATATTTTATAGGGAACTTTTGTTTTCCCTTTTAAATCAAACACTGTTTTCAGTTGTCGAAAACATAATCTACATACTACGAGACCATATTCAATAATTTCGTAGTATGTATACCATGCGCAATAGTCATCATGCTCGACGTAGGGTGCTAGATAGTGACAATTTAAAAGGACAAGTCGAAGTTCTGAGGTCATG
This sequence comes from Octodonta nipae, assembly GCA_034190945.1. Lineage (NCBI taxonomy): Eukaryota > Metazoa > Arthropoda > Insecta > Coleoptera > Chrysomelidae > Octodonta > Octodonta nipae. The sequence continues at coordinate 58,008,240 of CM067217.1, forward strand.
TCTATGTAATACTCAAATCCCTCTAGAATGGATTCTCGATTTAGATTAGAATTTGAGTATTCAGACATGAACTGTTCATATTTATACTTTGGATAACTCCTAATAACTTCCTCGGTTAAGCACCAAGGAAGTGGAGACCGGGAAATGAATATACTTAGACTCTGAATGTTCTGACAGATACTTTTAATACATTCCTGTTGTAGTGTTGTAGCCATTTTTCTGCGGTCTATAAGAGAAAGAAATGAATTCATATTAGTATTGCCTAATCTTATAATGACCCCATGGTAAAGTATCATAACTATTAGGTATTAGAAAGCGTTTATCATCAAATGGATTTAAAGCAATTTTTGTTTGCTCAACGCTGTAAACTTCATGAAGCTTGGATTGAATACAACGTTGAGTTTTATTTAGTATACAATTTTGAGTAGAGTCTTTCGTAAAATTTTGTAAGCACTCCAGATAATCATCAAATGTGATTTGACGTTTAACTACATTCCGTTTAATACCCTTAGCTTTTTTGATACATTTGTTCCCTTGCATCTTGTACGTATACTGTTTTGATCTTAACCCAACAAAGAACAAAAGAATTTTGCCGTTTGCCTCATCTTTCATTAGTCCTGGTATTTTTTTATTCAGTAAAGGAATATTCCAGCGATTATCTGAAGGATAATCGCTAGTATCAAAACGGTGAATGTCAGTTTTGATAACCTCTTCATAGAGATCAGCACATTGAATCTCATAGATGAGACTGTCGGTGTCTGTGTACAGTAATTTGCATTTATCTACAGGAAATTTATTTAACATATAATCATAATGAAATTCATAGATACAGAGTTTTGAAATGTCTAGAATACACATTCCAATGTATAAAGGTTTATCAAACAGTATACTGTGCTTTTTCAATTCAACCGCTATTAGATCCTCTTCAAATATAGTCCGACTATGAAAATTCGGGCTTGAAATTAAATTCCTTGCTCCTGACTTACCGCCCCACTTTCTAACTAATTTCACCTGTCGATGTTTTCGAACATTCTGCATTGTTTTTCCAAACACGGCATTTACCATGAGTTTATAGAGGTTCTTTTCAAACTCATTTTTGGCTCGACTTCTCACTTGTGTGTTCAGGTCGATGTAGGGTTTGAGCCAAGCAGACTGGTGAAATTCCAAAACTCTGTGAACTTTTTTCAATATCAATCCATGTTTCAGGGCTTGTTTTAAATTTCTGTAATGAATGATGTATTTTTCCTTGTTGTCTAAAGTGGTTAAAAGTTTTTCCATTTTCGAATTGTTTGGTACTTTGTGTTCAGGGCAGAAGGGTAAGTCTTTATGTAGATCGTGGAGGCTCTCGGGATATTCCAAATCCACTTCCAAGATATATCCCATAGGCGAATCATCAGGTATGCTGGTAATGTTAATATTTGTGTCAACCCATTTAAACCCTCCGTAGGGGAGCGGCTGACTCATTCCCCACCCGTACATGTTATTCACGTCACAATAAAACAGGAATTTGGAGGGTGTACTGGGATCGTAACCTTCTACATACTTGTTGTTAGCCTCTCCATAGCGGTTGCAGCACATCGATATACCTCCTCGTATTCCGCGTTCCATAAATAGTAGCATATCTACATCTTGCACTGTTTCGAGTTTACATTGGGTATATTTAAGCATACAGTCCCATGTGTAACCGGGGATGGTATAATAATGCGCGGGGTCTAAGCCATATGTCTTGTGGCAGGTGTTGCGAAAAGTCTCAAAAACACATGCTAATAACAAGATATCGGTTTTCATGTATAAATCACTATAGTCTCCTAAAGTTTTCATACCAAACTGATTCCAGATTAATTTAGCGTGTTTATAATCGTTTTCATCTATATGTTCATCTAAGAGTCTGTTGTAAAATTTTTTAATTTTAGGTAATTCCGTTTCTTGTAATCGATCTATTTTATCTAGGTAGTCATAAAAAAACACGCCCTTTCGTTGTAACAACTTTAGCTTTTCGTTTGTTAAATCCTTGAATTCGCTGTGTAAAATTTGGAAATTATCCTCATTGAGGGTCGAAACCAAAGCGTCCAATGAACACCCCATAAACCTAAAGGAGTCGATGTATCTAAATTTTATTTTAGTTTCATTATCGTGTACAGTGAAGCTTATATATTTTTCCTTATTCACAGGCAACAATGTTATATGATTTCTTTTGGCTAAATCTTTAATAATAAAATGGCTATCATAGCCGCTCAAATTATGGAAGACAATGGGAATTACAAATGATTTACGATATAAAATATTGCATTTATTATGTGAAAAGCCTCTAAAGTCCCCGGAAAGATGATCATGGTCTCTAACTATTTTATCTGAGGGAGTAAAGGGTTTTCGACAAATATGGCAAACCCCAGTAGCATCCTTTAAGTTTACCTCGGTATTCATTGGCTCAATATTAACAAATTTAGATTCAACAAACTTGCCGACCTTCTCCATTTCCTCTGCAAACCCAAGACATACAATCTAGACCCCTATTACTTTTATAAAATGAATAATCATTATTATAATTGCATTTAAAATAATACCCGGCACTGTATGCCCTATGTTTTTGATATTTTACGCTATTGCTTTTATTATGTCTGTCATCGAATGGTTCCAAAAGAGACTCGAAATCAGCGTATACGACGAAAGGAACTTTTTCTTGAAACATGAAATTTTTAAACTCGACATGTGAAAATTGCGGAAACTCGATTCTGCAGTCATTTAACTTTACGCAGTCGACGGTATGCTTTTTCAGCTTTTCCTCTGAATTGAAATAATTTAAACATCTATCACATACATGTTTTTTCCCATTATGTTTAGAAACTTGTTTATTTAAAAGCCGGGAAAGATCTTTTATCCAGCAGTAATGATACTGAATATCATGATCATCGTCATCATTTTCACTGCCTGGACCTTCCTCATAAACATTTTCTAAATGGCTTTTCTTTGGAAAATATTTGTCTTGAATTATTAATAAATTTACATGTTCCTCACGCTTCTCTTTGCATAAACGAACTGGAACGACGGTAAAATTGGAATGTGTATCCATTTCTAAACCAAAGACGTTAACGGAAATTTTTTGGTTATTTTTCTCAAACACGGAAATTTGATTTAGAGTTATTGGAAAGGATAAACCTTTCAAATTGAGAACGTTTCTATAATGAGGGTAGGAACTGGTTCGGTCAGAATGATTTAATGCGGGATATAATGCCGACACTACTGCCCACAGAAAACAAGCTTCATCAAATCTGTTTTTAACATTGACGCAAGATTTGGTTAATTTAATTTTTTTAGGCAGGTCAATGAAAGATGTGGCACCCATCCCAGCCCCCACGGCATACTTATTTATGTTCACTTCTAAAGAAATTATTTGCTGTAAACACCATCCAGACCCCTCGGTAGCAAACTCAGAAAGCTCATTTAAAATACGATCTTTAACGAAAACTTCAAACCAATATCCTAAATCTGTTCCTAAATCTATTACTTCGTTTTTCGTGGAAAAGTACTTTTTATCCAAAATCTCGGTATCTCCGGACATTTTGGAGAACTCTCCACAGAAAGCGACATTTACCTTAATCATAGCTATTTTCTTTAAAATATTTTTTATTCTAACTTCAAAAAGTTTACTGCAATCTTTAAAAAACTCTATAATATCTTTATGATTTTTATTTATTATGACGCCAGTCCTAAGTCTACTTTTAAATGCTGAAATAATATCTTCCCACTTGACCCTCTTTGATAAATTATTCTTATTTACAAGCCCCATACCAACTGTGTTTAAATTCTGTAGAAACAACTTAAATTTCTTAAGGTGACCTATATTGGTTTGTAGTTTCCGCAACGTTCCCATACTTAAATCTGCTTTCCGAATAGCTCTATTGCAAAGAAAAATGTGAATCTTAACATGTTTCAGCCAGAACTCAATTTCCCTTTGCGATAGCGGTTTTGTCTTTTTCGATAAAACTCTTTCCAAGTCCCTAATTTTTATGATAATGTCACTGCTAAGAGAGGCAATTTGTTCTGAATTCATTTTTTTCTTTACAAATAACGATAACAGAAAGTTAAAGACTTACAGTTAGTTGATATGCTGATATTCGGCCTCTAGGAGCTGGTTGGCGTTGCGTTCTCCTCCTCAATGGTAAAAAGGGTCCTCGGTTGAAAACCAGCTATTTGTTGCAACCCTTTAAAAGATAGGTAGTACCGTCCTCCTTCGAATTTTGTGATGTGCGCTTTGAAGGTATCTGTTACCCTCTTGGGAAGGAATGCTACCTTGTCTTCCAGCTCTACCAATATGCTTTCCCCGTACTTCGAGTTTATGAGCTTTGCACGCAGAATTCGGTGTTTTGAATTCACCTCCAAATCTCGCACCCTAATTTTCGGCTTCTGGGTCGCTTCTGCAGAGGAAAGTTTATTGATTTCATTAAGGAAACTCATCTGCGAAATTATAAATAAGTATAAGTGATCGCTCTGAATGTAGACAAAAAATTACTTACTTTGTACTCTTTTATCGCTGCTTCTAAAACTTGACTGGTAGCAGGTTGACTGATAGCAGGTTGTTTTTTGAACGGCGAGTATTTCAACAGAAATGACTGGTAGCAATTTTTCTTTGGAGATCACCAAGATACTGTTTTTAACTGTAACAACAATGAAATATTTTAGTAACCCATCAGATATATTCAAGTAAGTGAATCAGATAAAACACCTACAATGTAAAATGAAATTTTACACTTTCTATAACAGAAGACACGATATAACAAACATATCTAAAGCTAATGAGACTTCAACACGAAAAAAATATACTTAAATATTTTCCACTGGCCTGTTACTGAAAACCATAAACTTTACGAGAAACAAAAGTATTATTCAATAACCTATACTGTATATAAAATCGAAATAGACGCTTTCCAGGGAAACAAAAAACAAGAAAGAAACTAAATAATGGGTAAAAGAAATCCCTAGCAAAATAAAATTTTACAGAAGGCATGGTATAAGAAACATAGCTTTAGTTAATAAGACTTCAAAATGAAAACATATTTAAATAAAAATATATTTAAATATTTCCACAGACATCTTACTGTAACGATAAACGTTACGAGCAAGAAGATAATTTTTTCAACACATAAAATCGAAATAGTATTAGTCCGCTAACCAAACAAACAACAAAAGAAAAAATATTTAAAATAATATTAACCAAAAGTACTTACCTTATAATTCACTGCAACACTATACAACTAGTATTCACAAGAAAGGCACATTTGCAATTGACTACTTTTCGCAACTGCCTCTGCTTTTATACAATTTCGCTCGCCACATCGAGTATACACAAGCCTGCAGACAATCCTGTTACCTTACGAAAGATGTTTTTCCTATTGCATCACCCAGACAAGGTAATTAATTCCTACGTGAATTTGCTTTAGCGAACGCTTGGCGAATCTGAAAACTTGTTTCGTGTGGGTAGATCCGTGAACATTCCTCCGATATACTTTTATGGTTTGGTTATACCGAGAGATTTTAACATAAAGTTAAGTTGTGTGTTATAGCTTAAAGAATTTTACAGGGTGAAAATAAGTAAGTAATATAAATGATTTTTGGATTTTAAGAAATTCTGTCATAATGTTAACATTTCCCTTATTTTCGGAGAGGAATTATATTCAAACATGTATATATATATATATATATATATATATATTATATATATATATAACACATCAAGATCAGCGCTTTCACGATATGCTTTGACGTCAACCATATTTTCAAACCAATTGTTTTCTGTTGTTCTTCGTTTCACCGTACTACCCTGTTAAATTTTCATTCCTTGCTCTCGCCTGTGGTTTGAGTTTTTTTTGCAGGTTCATACTCGCATTTCTTCGTTTGATTGGAATTGCTAGTGGTAAAAAAAATCAACAACCAGTTATCTTCCTCTCTCTCTCTCATACGTACTCGATAAATACTAAAACTGGTCTCATGCAAGTGCTGTGAAATTAGTTTCCACAGATTCATCTTGGAATAAGTTAAAAATAATACTCACAGAGTAATTTGTTATTAATTTATATTTTCTCTAGCTAAAATTCTAGTCAACAATTCCTTCAGTTGTTCGAACAATGTCAAATCGGGACATTTAATATTAAACAAATCTAATGTTAACTTATTAGTTTCTACAAGAATATTTGAAATTCATTATACTCAAAATACCTATCCTTTTCAAAAAAAATAGATTCTTCCGTTGGTATACCGAAATGCACCTCTAATATTTTCTGGTATACCGCTAAAGTCTCTGCTTATATAACCATAATTTTCCCTTCAAGAGAACATTCATTGATTTCGGCGTACATATTATTTGAAAGGAAAAAATAGTTTGTCCTGTATAACTTGTTACAGTGGCAATAATTTCATTAGCTGGTATTGAGAGCTTGAAATCATTAATGTTTAGACTTTTCATTAGTTTAAAATTCTCATCAGATATGTAGAATAATCTTTTCTTATCTCCAATCATAACTATTTCACCAGAAGGTCGTTGATATATTGAAGTTATTTCATCGACATCCGATGGTAGAAAATGTAGGACCTTGCGTAAATCTACGTTTTTTGATGTTATGTTCCTGCTCTCCATATCCATGATCCACAGCCTGTCTTTAGAAATAATATACAGATTGCTTCGTAATACTAAAAACTGTAAGCTCGAAACATCTACTTGACATAAGTCTATTGCTTTCTCTTGTGTACCTTTTACAGTGGTATTAGTGGTAGTTGTGGAAATAATATTTTTTGTGTACTCGAAGGAATCTCATGAGTATATTTCTGTGTTGTCTTTGGGGTGCTTTTTACCGTCACAGTTTCGAGGATTTTTTTCGTCGTCTTTGGAATGCTTTTTACGGTCGTACTTTCAGAATTTTTTTTCGCTCCATATAAAAATTGAATTGCTCGGATATCATCTTCATCGAGTTGTAAACGGCCATAATATGGATACATTATTGAGCTCCAAAAGGGGAATGCTCCATTCCGACGCTGTGACCTATTTCATGAATCAAAACAGAAAGCAAACTCGTCTGGTTTGCTGGAATATCTTCTATTTTATCCAGCCCTAAATACCACATCTCACTTCGGTCTAAATGAATCTCACGACATGTGTCATTATTTGGGAGATATGCATGTCCCAATGCACCAGAAGGTCCATCAAATAGATAATAACAATTCCCCGCATCTTGACACCTTCTGTTGTTTGAGTGCCGGAACTGTCCGTCGGCATAGGAAATTACTATGTCCGGCATGGTAGCTGAATAGGTGAATTGTAAATTTGACACATTTTGCCATACTTCAAAGGCTTTTTCTGCCACTAATTTCCTTTCAGAATCAGCAAATACAAAGTACCACTTTAATTTAGTTTTTTTCCATTTTTGGAAGCTGTACGAAAACTCAAAGGAAATCAGGTAAACCGCAACGTGGTTTATTCATTAAATTTAAAGTTTCTTCATTAGCAGTACCGTCGACTTTCAAATTATATAGTTCTTGAAAATTAATTAATCCCTCTTTCACGTCTGATATAGATGTTCCATTAGGTTCCGTTAAAAACCCATAACGCTTTAAATAGTCCTCAACATTCACTTCACTCAGTACCAGTGAAAAGTAGCATGCTATAAAAAATACCGCTAACATTGTTTTTGCTTCTGCTCTCTTTGAATACTAAAATAAAACTGAACTATTAATCATCTAAACTTATAATTTAACCCTTCGAAAAGAAAAAATCTCTTATTTTCTTTTTGTTTCAGTTTTATAATTTTAATAAAACATTTTCTTTGTAATTACTCTCTTTTATTTGTTCCCTCTAACAATCCACCTGAAATTGCGAAATCAAATGGCTTGCCGGAATTCGACTAGTTGACCTTCACCAGCACACCGATGATGAGAGCCACGACTTGTGATATTTTACAAGTATATACTCGCTTAAAATCAAGACTAATAAGAGGCTCTTGTAGGTTAATTCACTGTATGAAAACCAGATATTCCTCTCTCTGGTAATATCATCACATACCGTGACGTCAACCTTTTACAAGCCATTACTTGCAAAGCCGGCCGACCTTGACGGGGGGAAACCAATGCTGATGACCCGCGTTTACCGCCGACCAAGTGTGCAGGTGTCGCGTATATTATGGTGAATGCGCTAGTACCAGTCTTTAACTAAATAATAATAATTATCTCAACAATTACACGTGTAATTTTAATTACACATACATTTCCAAACAATACACACATTATTCATACATACACATGCAATAAATAACGCGCCCGAGGTGATTCCACCGCGTACCAGCTCGATTTCAAAAAGTGATTTTTAGTCCCATAAGAAAAGTGGTCTGTGGCTCTCTTGATCTATCTACTAACTATTAACATCCTGTATACTACTAAATGTGCCTCATCTGGTATACAATTTCAGTTCGTCTTGTCTTCGATACTATTATAAAATTGTAGTTGTCTGTTTGATTGTTTTTTTGTTTGTTTTTTGTTTCTTGTTTGTCTGTTTGTTAGCTCATCACGTAAGAACTACTCAACTGATTTTGCTCAATCTTTTTTTATTGCAAAGCTTATAGTTTGACTTAAAATCTGGAATACATTTTATCTCCTTACATTGAGAGAAACTGGATAGAGATAGGGAAAAATCTACTACTACTGTTCGGTAATACATACACAATTAGTCAATTGCTTCCAGCGCATGCATCAAATTTTAGATACTTGCATCAGCTTATCTTTTATTCAAAATTCGGAATATGCCAATGTAATATGTTTCGATTTAAAAAAAAATTCCAACTGATATATCAAGTGTAATTTTACAGGGCGGATAACGAAATTTTATATTGTTAGGGTCATAAGTAGTTGCATATACAATGTGGGTGAAATAAGATAAATAGAATTATATTTGTACAGGGTGGATAAAAAATATGTTATGTAAGCAGTTAGGATATTTGATTTTCTTGAGCTATTATTAAGTTATGAAATGGGTTGAAACATAAATGGAGTGGAATTTTAGTTTATAGGGTAGTTAAAAATTGTTTTATAACCACAAGTAGTTCACAAGTTCACAAGTAGCATATATAGGATTGTTGAAATATGTAGCCTAGTATAATTACAGCTATTCTATAAGTTGCGTTTAAAAATATTATAAAATTGTTATCATTTAAAACCTGTTTCATATAGTGGTAGATGAAATATAGTGTAGACTAGAAATCTAAATTTACAGGGTGGTGAAAAAATGTTTATTTATGTTGGCCCATAAGTTTTCATATACAAGGTTGTTGAAATATAGCGTGGAGTAGAACAATAATTATACAGTGTGGTAAAAAAAATTTAGAATAATTTTGGAGTACCTGAATTATGGGGCAAAGTCAAGTTATCGTTACACAGTGTGATTCAAACAAGGTTAGAAAATGTTGCAAAGAAGGATGGTTTAAATGAAGTGTGAAGAGAAATTATATTTTTACTGTTGCTTAAAAAATTATGAGGTAATTGCGTAGCACAGATAGGGTATTTGAAATATAGGGAAGATTGGATTAAGTAGTTTAATATTTACAAATTGTTACATAGGGTGCCCATAAGCAGTTGCAGATTTGGTGAAATTGATTGGGAATTTATGGATTTATTGTGGTACAAAAAAGTCAAACTGGGTGCCGCCGATAAGTAGTTGCACATACAATGTTGGTTAAAATAGAGGTGGAGTAGAATTTATACTTAAACATTGTGGATAGAAATTGTTCGAAATATTTTTAAGATAGAACATGAGTTGTGGCAAATATGCAATTTGAAATGTGGCGAAGTAAAATAGTTTACACAGTGTGATTCAAACATGTTTTAAAAGTTGCATATAAGGTGTGTTGACCTATAGGTGGAGCAAATTTATATTTTCCATGATGGTTAAAACTATCTGAAAAATGGTTATATTTAGCGTAGTGCATAAGCAGTTGCAGACATAAGATAGTTGAAATATAGAGTGGATCAGAGTTATAGTTAAGTGTTTAAATAATGTTATTTTGGTGCCCCAATAAGATAATATAATATATACAACGTAGTTGAAATATTTTGTAGAATATAATAATGTTTATATGGATGGTTCAAAAACTAATAGACAAATAATTTGATGGTTGACTAATTATCAGCAGTATATACAAGATAACTTAATATAGATGGAAGTTGAGTTATAGCTATAGAAGGCAGTTCTTAAAAATGTTGAATAAAAATGAACTGTTGGGTTTGTTGAATATGTTGGGGGTAGGTAAATTAGTTATACAGTAGTGGTTACAAAAAAATTTTATATAGCATGGCTCATAAGTATTCTATATATAAGGTGGTTTGATGGGCTTTATAGGTGGATTAAAATGTTAAAAAATTGTTATAAAGCAGTTGCATCCTGCTATATGGAATACCTGAAATATTGACGAAGCAAAATTATTTTTATGTTGTGTTTAACACAATGCTAGAAAAAGTTGCAATAAAGGCCGGTTAAAAATTATAGTTTATGAGGTGGCCCAATTAGTAGAATTATAGTTAGCGAGTTTGGAGGCAGCCGAGGATG